>JAHXJL010000095.1:0-258384 GCA_019395255.1 Botrytis medusae
GACTTGAAAGTTTCTAGTGCCCATGCAAATGTTATGAAGATATATTGCTATAGAAAGCTGCAAAAAGGAGCAACCAAGAAATAGGCTCGAAGTCCGAACTCAGTATACCATTCCTCCCGCTTAAGCGATGAATGTAAACACAAGGAGCAATGTGAAATTCCATACTATAAGAGCATAATCACAGTTTTTTCCATACATCAACATCAACATCAACATGAACAAGAAACTCCATCACCTTACATCTTGAATCTCACGAGTCCATATAAACACAAACATAAATAATAATCAAGCGAATAAAATCGAGCCTCAAAGTGCTTGCTTACTTCGACAACAAACCAAAAAAAAAAAAAAAACATCTGAAGCCCGAACAAACCCAAACAAGCCCTTGCAGAAACAGGCCCAGCTTTCAGCAAACTCTCTCCCTCCCTCACTCTCCCTCTCTCTTCCATCAAAACCTCCACAGTCATTCAACAAACCCCATCTACCGATCTACCGATCTATCCATCCACTCATCCATCTCGATGCCCAAATCTAAGGTCCCAGATAACCAAAGAACCAAAGAACCAAAGAACCAAAGAACCAAAGAACCAAAGAACCAAAGAACCAAAGAACCAACTTCAACCCACATATGATATATTCAACGACCCAAACCCCCTTCGTTCCTCCTCCCTCTACCCCCAACATCTCCACCGAAGTTCTTCTCTTCTCTTCTCTTTTCTCCATCTACTCAACTCAACCTCACATTCAAATTCAAGATCCACTAAGCTTCTCTCTCACCTCACCAGTCACCACCCTTCTATAAATTTCAATTAATCAACCGGGATAGGATACAATTAAATTTTCACATCTACTTTCCCCATCTACATGGCAAAGGGAATGCATACGTGTACACCCCCCCCATTTCAGTTCTTTACTTTGGAATAATCAATGTAATAGAGAAACCGACATGTATGTATGCATGGATGTTAAAATTTATAAATGAATATATGCATGAATGTAAGGTATCTATTATGAACTTCTTCCCAAACGTAACTTATGGTATCATCTTCAACTTCCTCCTCTCTTCTCCCCTAGCTACCCCATTCCAAAATCCACAACTCATATGCGCGCATTAAAAAGTACATCATTGCTATACCACGCATCGATCAAAATCAAGTACAATGATGTCCCAAAAACGCCGAGCCACGCTGATGCAACCTTTCTTCCACCTGATTAATATACAGTTCACATTGTTTTCCCAGCGCAAGCCTCATCCATGTATGCCTATCGTGTACAGTTTTTTGTTTTTCGTTTCGAATTTCCCATCCACTTGACCCGTGGATGCATTTCACTTCCATCTCCCTGCAATTCAATCTTCAATCGAATCTCTTTTTCCCATCTACACAACTCAAAGCACTCCTCTCATCAACACTCAACCTAAGCAGCCCACTCCACAACCTCCAACGCACACATAACCAAGATCAATGTACTTGGCAAGATCCAAATCACATAACTTTGGAAGAGTAATTTACTCATCACTCCCTCATAAACCCCATTGATTTGACAAATCTGCGCCAATTGCAAAGCACTGGGTGCACCTGTCAACAAGAAGCAGACGATAACGAAAATTGGATCATCCAATATGCTAACTGGAACATATTTTGCAGTTAAAGCTAAGAGTGGTGCCATGATTAATGTTGGAAGCAACATTCTGGAGATCAAGGAAGCGATGAGAAGTTTTGTGCCAATCTGATTCTCTTCTGAATTCTCGTCGAGAACATGTTGAGGAAGTGTATTTCTGGCAAGGTTCGCACCGAGGACGACTAAGATGAGGGGAACGGCTACACCTCCTGATTGAGAGACGGCTCGTGTAACGGAATTAGCGATGAAAGATCCCTCGGCGAAGAAAAGGTGTTGAAGTTTGGGAATAGATGCGACAATAACAGCGAGAAGCATAGCCCAGAGGGGTGGATTCATGAATTCCCAAAGTCCATTCAAGAATTTGTTGACGGAATTTGAAACCCTTGTTAAAATTGTTTGAGCAGGAGTTGGTAAAGCATGATAGGTTTGATGAGATGCTTTGGCGACGGTTCGTTTGGTGTGGAATTTTGCCCTAGGGATCCAACCTCGAATTCCATCTGGAATTTCTGATTCCGCTTCAGATGGTGGTGTTCGAATACTTGGGAATGAAGTAATGTCATCATTGTCACCTGGTAGGTGATTTCCATTGGTAGGCGTGACCAAGATACCAGGTATTTTCGCAGGTTCTTCCTCATCAGAGTTGTCATGTAAAGCGTGAGTGACTGGTGTTCTGCCACCGAAATTAGAAGAGTTTGACGACGATTCACCATTATCATCATTATCTTCTTCGCCTTCCAGTCCAGGGATTAGAAGAGGTTCATCTCTGTATCGGCCCTCTTCTTCGTCCTTATAGGTTTCTGGTGGTGCAAGTAAAACATGATAACCCCAACTCCAACGAACTAGTTGACCTAATTGTTGAAAGATGAGAAGGTATAGGATGCCTCTTGCGCCAACCTCATCGTCGTTATCTCCAGGTATTCTATCCCAATGTAAACCTTTTAATGTTTGCGACAACGAAATAACGAGTGAAATGGGTAAAGAGTTTGAATTTCCGAAGACCTGTTAAAGACTATTAGCATTTCTATCAATCGATAATCCAGAGCAACAATAACGTACACCCATAGCAGTAACAAAATTGGCAGGCCTTTTTCCAAGTCCAAATGCTTTACCAACCCCTATCGAAACCAGATATGATACGAATGTTTGCACAGTGAAGATGACTGGGATGACTGCAAGTTCGACCAATTTATCTGCTGTTAATTGAGATGCCAATTTGGTGAAGACTATTCAATTTCTTAGCATTTCTCCATATTTCTCCAGGTCCTAAGGTACCTACTCAAACAGGGTGTGAAGAGAGCAACATTTAAATTTGCTACAAACTTCTGTTTGTCTGCATCGAACATTCCTTGCCTTGCCACAATATAACCCGGTAAACTGACGCATACGACTTCCAAGACAGCTTCGAAGACTAGTAAGATTAAATGGCCAAGGGCAGGATGTGAAGAATGATCGTTTGCCATAGTGCCGAAGGCGACATCTGTTAGGGATCGTGTTGAGATGGAAGATGCGCCGACATCGTTATTGGCAGCTAGATTGGCCAGTCGAAAGGAAGTAGGTGATGTAAAGAATCCCATGATAATTTGATGGGGCTGAATGATCAAACCAAAATCTGCGATAGAAATTGGTTGAAGTATATAAGGTTGATGATGTTCGAGGTACTTTCGTCCTCTTTGACAATTGAGGTTTCAAACAATCGTTGAAGATGTTTGATAATGTTTTCGTATGTTCGAATTAAGTTTGTGAGATTGCTTGGCTTGAATAGAAGACGAAGATCAACTGTATTGATAAAGAGAAGCGCAATCAGCTTTTTTTGTTTTGCTCCTTTCTTCTCCTTCTTCTTCTTTCTTTTCTCCCTCAAGCTATTGAATGATAAATAATGAGGGACGGCGGCTGTGTAACGACTGGGCAAAATTGACGTGGTTTTAGCTTTTCTTGGGCCGGACCTGGATTTTGCAAATGCGATAAGGCCAAGGATGGTATGGTAGTAATAAGGAGGAGAGGGACTAGACTGCGTCCTGCACCGTACCTTGGTATTTGATTACTTCCGGAATATGTGGATGTTGATCCGTTCTCAGCCATTCAATTTTTTTTTACCAAGTCTGAGCAAGTCGCCGCGTGGACAAATATCATTGACGAATGAAAGGTTGATGATGATGATGACGACAAGGAAGGCGAACAAGTAAAGTATTTATGCTTGTGCCTGTGCTTGTGCTTTTGCTTGTGCTTCTGCTTATGCCTATGATGGGATGAGGAAGGTTATATGATGATCTGACTGTTGGAGTTTGAGAGGGAGAACGTCTTGAGTCGCATCGAGTCGAAGTCGGGGATTTTGATATTGAGGAGAAGGGATAGTATGGTATGACAACTACAACAAATAAGGCAGTAATCACTTGGTTGTGAGAGTCAGTGTAGGAGCACGAGGGTCAAACAAAGAGGTCGATTGGAATCATTAATAAGTTGAGGCGTGGGATATTCTTGGTATCAGATCAAGTTATGATTGATTGGTTGTGATGTTGTAATGTTGTGATATTGTGATATTGTGATATGATAAAGAGATAAAACAAAAGAAGTCAATTGGTGAATTGTCAATGTACTTCCGTCGTCGGTTGAGTTGATATGAATTGGAATGAAGTGAAGTGAGTCGGGTTGAAGATTATGTGTATATGGTAGGTATATTCACATACTCATCATTAACGAGTGCTTTCCATCTCTTCATATATACTCCGTCCCTCCTCATTCACGACACACAATAAGGCTTCATGCAGATGCAGTACACCGGTAACGATAACACTCTACCCTCCACTTCTCGGGATTTGGGCCAAGACGATAATGGCCTCTCGATGCTGTATCCAAAGGATTTTTCATTATCGTACCTGAGTATCTATTAGATAAAGAAACGGTATTCAACATGTTCTGGTACTCGTTATTGACACATCCTTTGGTACATGGACCATTGAGATGTTGATATCTAGAATTGCACGTAACATGTAATACTGAGCAGCCATAAGCTGTGTAACCAAAGAAGAGAAATACTTTATATCATGCTTCTTGGTGTGTAACTTTGTGATGCTTGGTGTTGCTAGGTGTTGCTAGGTGGTGCTTGAGATGATGAAATTGTTGGCTTGAATGATATCAAATTCATGGAAGTAGGAGAGAGGAGCTTTTCATTTGTTCGAGATATCATTCAATTGGAGACCCAATTCGACTCAATCCAGCCCAATTCAGCCCAGCTCACAGTCTCACAGTCTCACAGTCTCATCGCCTCTTTTCGCTCTTCTCCGTGTGATGAGATAACTTCCAAACGATGATATCCGCAGTATCTTCACATTCAATGTTCACATCGCCATCAAATCAATCCAACCCAACCTGTGTCGCTCATTGATAAGAAGCGATACCCAGCCACTATTCACACACAGCCACTACTCGAGTCAAGCCACAGTGCCACACCAATGACGATGAAATTTCCCAGAGTTTCAAACCTCACTCACTCACCCACTCACTCACCACTTCCAAAACTCCACAATTTCTTGGCTTTCCCTGTTTATATCGCAAATTAATGACTGACGTGAACTTGCATGAAGAACGGAAAGGGAAAACGTCAAAGCATTCAATTCAATCATGTCCAATGGTACCCACTCGAGCCACTCTATAAGTTGGCATGATTCCAATCATGAAGAAGAGACCCAAAATAGTCAGAAGAAGGACGCGATGTTGGTAAAAGCCCCCTCCCATACCTAGTTTCCAGGAAATATAACGACGGGAAGGGAAGTACAACGGGCCGTGTGGAAATTGATGCTGGTGTCGTGTCCTATTTGTTCATATTTTATGAAATCAAGATTGGGTACCTGTCCCTGCAAACACCTCTCAAATCATCTATCAAAATTTAATTAAGTTCGAGGTTAAAGAATTTGGGGTTTCAATAGGGAAAGAGTATAACTTTTGACAACCGTGTACCGGACCCTTCATTCCAAATCATACTATCTCAACATGGTGAAAAGTTAAATATAGTTAGATGTCTGTCTATCGATACATTGGGACTAAACTGTCGTCTACCTCAGCCTCATTCCCCTTACATTGATGCTGGGAGGGAAGTTGAGTTGGGCCCGTTAGTAGTTTTATCCTCATCCTCATTCTCATCAAGTTCCTAAGGCGGCTTGTACCGTCCGTCGATACTTCCTTACCTAGTACCTCCTGACTTGACTCGTTTAACATACCGAGCATAACTCAGTTAATTTGCAAAACTTGACATTACTATCAGGGAATAATGGAGTTGGATGTATGGGGAAAAGATACCAATAGTATCAACATCCTAGTCGATATAACTTGTATATTATTATGATTCTTCGTACTAAGTAGATAGATGTCTTATCGACAAGAGATACAAAACGGGATGTATTTTTTTTTCTTTTTTTCTTCAAACACGTCACTCAAGATCTGATGTCCTAAAGGAGTAAATATGTAATAGATACATAGCAAAAACACAGTAAATATACAGCAAAGATATAGTAGATACACAGCGAACACATCGATCCAAAAAGAGGAAAGGAGAGGTGAAGAAAAGTACGTAGATGTATATCCCTCTACTGATTACAACGTCAAAGATTTGGTCTGTTTACGTAGATAGTCATACATATCGTAAGTTGATCTACATTCAATTCAGGGTTCGAATCATACCAACTCGCCTCGCCTCATAGTCTGGTGGTCCATACAAATGGGTGCGCCAATCTACGGTGTATTCAATTCAATCTACAAAGCATTTGATCCACGTTCCAAAGAGTTTGGACAATTTCTTTCGTATGTGGCTTGAATCTCAAGATGGACAGTGGGTGGGTGGTAGTAGGTGAGCTCAGCGATGTCTGTCTCCGGTTTATTCGAATGGAGACTCAAGGTTGGATGGGGATTGGGGATTGGAGATTGGAGAAAATGAGGGAGAGAATTGGAGAAATGGGAGAAATCGAGAAAATCGAGAAAATCGAGAAAAATACCATTGAATTCTCATGCAATGAAAGACCCGTCCCCTAGTCCATTGCAACCAATCAAATTGGATCTTTTGATGGAATGCTACTTCGTACAGGAGGGAGTAGTACTTGTGCACATGCCACGGTGCCATTTATCTACTTTTTCCCGACGAATTATTTTAACTATTCATGTCCATCTACCGGTATCGCCATCTTCAATCTTCACTCCCATCTTTCACTCCAACCAGATACATTTCACGTCCCCAAAGATTTCACACTCCCCCTCCACTCATCAATGCCCCTCCATCCATAAGATCGATTTTCTTTCTCCCTTCACTCTTCGGCTTCAACGTCATCGTGCTTCAGATGCACCCCCTTTTGTCATATTTGTCATTTCTCATTTCTCATTTATCATGTTAATGCTTGTGTTTAAGTTTGTGTTCATGTTTTATTTGGTAAATCAATTTACGAAGTAGTCATGAATGAGTCTCATGTAATCCATATTAGATGTATAACATGCGATTGAGTTTTTACAATGTGGGATAATACCAAATAGGTAACTAGTCTGGTCACAAATACAAATATAGATACACATACAAATACACATCAAGTATAAATGTAAATTCAGATCAACTTGACAATAGATAGATCTAGAGGAGAAACATCGATATCAACATTTGCATATATATCAAGTCTAGTCAATACGTGATAAAACAATACAAATCATCGCTTGGGATCGAGAGAGAACGAAAAGAAAGAAAGAAAAAAACTTCATGTTTGTGGTAAAATGATTCAAAGATACAAGTCGTAATCATCAAATTGTCTTTCATTCGATCCATTGTCGACCTTGTTCTACTCGTCCCATCTCAACAATGGTAAGGATGAATGGATTGATTTGATACCGATTGCCTACCACTTACGTCCTTATATTGCTCACATCAAGATATAATTTTTTAATGCTTTTTTGGGAGATGGGGAGGGGTAGGGGGGGGGGGGGGGGGAGTGAGGATAACCAGATGAATCTCTCTCTTTCACCAACTTCCCACCTACTATGACTATGCCATACCGTAACATAACATCAAGAACCTAAATAAATATCTTGGAATTCCATGAAAACTTCTCTGTTCAATCCTCATTACTATTATTACCTACTATCCTCCTCCTCTCCTACTGCTATTGCTACTACTACTCTCACTACTCCTACTACTCCCACCACTCCCACCACTCCCACTACTTTTACTTGTCCTAAATATCGTTTCCCCTCATTATTAATCAAAGCTTCGTCCCGTCCCAAATAAAGAACCTAGACCTCAAGTCTCCAATCCATCTTTTGCCAACTATTATAAACCACTCATTCGGCTCGATATCCCCGGAGTGAAAGATTCAAAGAGAAAGGTAGAGAAAGGTAGAAACCCAAAAGACCAAGGAGGAAGAAATTTCAAAAAAATTCAAGTAGAAACGGCTTCTACTCCCCCCCAAACATCTGAAGCTACGACCCACCACGACCAAAGTTCAAATCAGTCGATAGCTTCATTTCTTCGTCTCGAATTGCCCCAAAGACTCTTCTCTCTCCAAGAAGTCAAGACTCAAATCCTTTCGCAGACCAGTATACCAACTTGTGCCTCAACGACCTTGTTATCTCCTAGGGATAACCTGAACTCCTAAAAAAATTAAACAAAGTTCACACGAAGGGAATTCAGAAAAACTGCTAGTATATATTTGGTCTAGGTATATCTTCTAGTATATGCTCTAGACCAGCCTTCCCTCTTCTCAATCGGAATATTTCTCGTTCAACAAAGTACCGATCATCCTGAATCTCCGTACGGACAACAATTGTGAAGTCGAAATCCATTTGACCAGTGATCTTTGTTGAGTCTTGACCACTTTGATTCCTTGACAAGGTGAGTCCTCCAATCTCCGTTCTTCAATCCGAAATATACTTTCGCCAAGAGAGATATCAATCACTTCATTTACTAACTAATCCTTTTCACACTAGAAACATCGACAATAACATCTGATTCTCACCCCACAACTCATACTATTTCTCGAATGCGAACAGTCCTATCAGAATAATGGCAGACAATCCTCAGTTAGATACGATGGGTCCTCCAGGCGATGCAATCGATTTTGCTCTCAAAGATACCCCGCCTCAAGACACGCCTACAGATGATCAAACGAACGAGGCTTCCACATCATCTAGTTCTTCGAAACCTCCTACTATACCGTCTCTTCGACCCGCATCAGATTCAGAGGGAATAGCCGCCATGACAGCATCTTCTACACCTCTTGGTATGTTGCAGAATGCGAGAAGGCCAAGACCTGGTCCATCGATACCAGGAGGAGGTAGATCTTCGCAAGTAGGTAGACAACCTGGTGGTGGTTTACCTACTTCCATGGCAGAGAAAATGAAAGCATTTCACGCATCAAGACAAGGCACACCTACGCCACGACCACAGTTACCCACGACAATATCGTCACCGGGGGTACCAGCTTCACCTGCCATAGATGGATTACCTGGTGGGTTAAAATTACCACCCAACATGCGGCCTCCACCACAAAACTTTGTTTCTGCTCCGGCAATTCCGAAAATGAAAATGGGTGGTGGATTAAGCGCAAGGAGAGGCTTGAAACTACCTGGTGGTCTACCTCCAGCTCCAGCTGCTGCACCGGGTTCGGAATCAAATGATGCACCGAACACTGCAAATGGAGGTTCCATGTTTAATCAATTTGCAAAATATGTTGACACGGAGAAAGGGACATTGAAATTCGCAGGAAAAGCAGTTATTCATGGAGGTGGTATCGATTTTGCAAACGGTACAAATTTCAATATATCTTTGGATGAGGTTGATACTTTGGAAGAATTGGGTAAAGGGAATTATGGTACCGTTTACAAAGTTCGACATGCAAGACCACGAATGCGCAAACCTGGATTGGGTCTCGCAGGTAATAAATCATCCACAACCGATACCGATGATGCCGAAGTGAAACCTGGAGGAAATACAACTGGTGTAGTAATGGCAATGAAAGAACTTCGACTGGAACTTGATGAAGCTAAATTCGCGGCAATCATTATGGAATTGGATATCCTGCATAGATGTTTGAGTCCCTACATTATCGACTTTTATGGCGCGTTCTTTCAAGAAGGAGCTGTCTACATTTGTATAGAGTTTATGGATGGAGGATCGATTGATAAAATTTATGGAGATGGTATTCCCGAAAATGTCTTGAGGAAAATCACCTATGCAACAACTCAAGGTTTAAAAACCCTGAAAGACGAACATAACATCATTCATCGAGATGTTAAACCAACGAATATTCTCGTGAATACTCAAGGGCAGGTCAAAATTTGTGATTTTGGTGTCTCTGGAAACTTGGTCGCTAGTATCGCAAAAACGAATATTGGGTGTCAATCATATATGGCACCGGAAAGAATTTCGGGTGGTGGAATATCACAAGCTGGTGCAAACCCTGGAGGTGGAACTTACAGTGTACAAAGTGATATTTGGTCCTTGGGATTAAGTGTCATTGAGTGTGCAATGGGAAGATACCCGTACCCACCAGAGACATATAATAATATCTTTTCACAATTAAGTGTAAGTTTTTCATGTTCCATTGTTCCGTTGATCTTGAGGTTTGAATCTAATGTAAAATAGGCAATTGTCGATGGTGAACCACCCGATCTCCCTGCAGAAGGTTTCTCCCCAACCGCCCGCAATTTTGTTCGAGGATGTCTTAACAAAATCCCAAATATGCGTCCTACCTACAGCGATTTACTTCAACATCCATGGTTGGCTGAGCTTTCGAAACCAAACACAATCTCGGAAGAAGATGAAGAGGAAGAGGAAGATCAGGTCGATATGGGTGGTTTAAGTCTGGAAGATGGTGTAAAACAAGATAAACCAAATGGTATCTTGACAGGCACCGAAGACTCGGAGGTTGCGGAATGGGTAAAAAATGCTATTGAGAGGAAGAAGTTGGGTCTCATGGGTACACACGCGCAACCTGCCTTACACAAGGCGCCTTTGGATACGGTTAGTCCGTTGCCGAGTCCGAGGGAGTAAGGCAGTGAAGGATTGGTACAGGGTGAATGAATGAGCTTATGAAATAAGAGGAAATGGGAAAGAAAGATAATTTTACATGGCATGGAATGGAGTTTAGGGTTGGCGCCATTACACGATTTTTGAACGATTGACAAGCTGGCGGTAGGCAGACTCTATTTTGAGATCCTAGAAGTGCATATTCTGGAGGGAACTCGATTTGTACATTTGAACCTCTTACCTTTTCTTCTTTGTTCTTCTCTTTCTGTCCTAAGAAACGAAAACGTATCAATTTCTTTTCTTCTCTTTCGATGATGCATAGCATGTATGACGGGTATTAGGCAATAAATGAAATGGATTATTATAGTCTTTGAATGAAGAATGATTTGGGGTATGGGGACATGATAGGAAATGAAATGAAATGAACGGGGCGGGGTAGGAGAGGAGGGGGGCGAGAGGTGGTAGAAAGATAGAAACTTTGAGATTAAATGAGACGAAATGAAACGAAACGAAATGAAATGGATATAAATCAAACCACATGTTTTACGGGATGCGTGAGTGGTAGTTAATGAATGATATGTAGCTTGGAGGAAATGAGTGGACGAGTCAATAATGGGTTTAATCACTAGTGATGGCTTTGATGTTGGCTTGGTGTTGGCTTGGGGATGGATGGACGAGGGTTGGGTCGGGGAAAAATTATTCCGAAGAAGCGACAAGCCTGCGTGCAACTTTCCGTGATGGGAAAATCTCTCGATAAATGGAAAAGAATGAATGAATGAATGAATGAAATTTCTTGTGCATTGGAGGAAGAGAAAGGGAGTGCAAGTATTTGATACAGCGATCTTTGTTCTCAGAAGTTTCCTTTGAATAAATAAATGAATCACTCGCGGGTCTCGGTGAAATCTTCATTGTGTTTATGATTCTTCTTGAGGACTGAGAGAATTCGATGGTTTCTGTGTAGAAGAATGGTGAAGGGATGGAGGAAGGCAGAAGGGAAGACGAGTTTGATATGAGATAGAGATATATCGGATTACATATCTCTGTTACTAGTTCGTCTCAGTTGTTGTCATCTGAATGTTTAACCTACCTACCTACCTACCTCTTGCGATACAAAATAATGACAATCCTATTAACATACAGTTGTTTCATGTATCCCTGCCAAGTGAAGAATTGCTCGCTGGTGAATGTTTCTTTGTTTTGTTTGATGTCGAAGCTGGCCCGGATAGTGATGGGCTTGTTTTTGATTGACTATTGTATTTTTCACCTTGTGAGTAGTTGAACGCATCGGGATATCTTTTTTTTTTTTTTTTTTCTTTCTTTTTACTTCTGGCCTTGTTCGCTCAGCTGGTACGAGTGCGGATATTTTCGTGAAGAAAAAGTGTTGCAGTTGAGATGATACATCGACTTGTGTTTGTGGGTAAATCTCGATTCTGATTGCTACCGATTATCTATTGTAGGTGTATACGTAGGCGTGCATTATAACGACTATCGCATTAAGACGACGGAATCAAGAGAAGGTATTTCTCTTGATGATTAATGCTAAGCTAGTGTACGTGTATATGAAGACGGTGAATCCATTCAACACTATACCTATCTGAGAAGAGATGTTGGAGTATGTATGTATGTATGTATGTATGAGATGAGATGAGTGCTTTTTTCTGTAGAAACTGGTGATATTTACTTGGTTTTAGTGATGGTTATTGAGATAGATAGATAGATAGGATACGAACAGTGTTATTATTGCCGAAATACGCCCCTTTACCAGCGCTCGCTAAGCGCAAGCATTTTTCATTGTGGAAACATGCGGAAAGTTGGAAGGACGCCTCATTTTGATGATAAGTATTTGAGAATTGAAGTAGGGCTTGTGCATCAAATGATGATTCACAGGTGGAATTTTGGAGCCCGTGATTTTTTTTTGGTGTGGAGTGTATATTGTGGTTGAGTTTTTGAAATAGCGGGGACAATATCAGGGGAGCTGATGACAAAAATTTATGGAGAGCCACAGCGAAGTGATACATGCCGATGCTAAATTTCATGGTCAAGCTATTAAATAAAGTTCTTTGGGGTGAAATTGTGCAAGCCTAAGTATGAGAAGTATTCAAAACCTTGTGACTGGATATGGCAAATTCGTTGCGAAAGTACGCGGATCCGTGCCAGGAGATGGGACGCCTTTTATGGAAATTTGATGCTTGAAATCTCGAAATCTCTAGTCAAGAATGCTGAATCTCATTGGTGGTACAATGAATGCTACGATCAATATGGATACAGTCATTATAACCACTCTCCGCTTTTGATTTTTGATTTGAAAAAAAAACGACTTTGTGGAGATTCTGAGTATCGATCTAGCAGTCAGACGTGAATCAAATCAAGGGAAACAAATCTTTCCATGGACGAAACAGTGCTGTCGGCCAGTAGTTCTAATCAGAGACTAGTATTAAGACGTTTGCGGAGTTTTCTCAATTTTTCCAGGAGAAGCAGAACTTCTAGTAGTTAGACTTGGGATAACAATGGATATATACCAGGAAAAAAAATAAGTATATCACAAAAACAGTGAGATGAATTGCAAGTTTGGATAGACAATGATGAGTGGAGAAAAAGACGACAATGAAGAATCTAGCTATTGCCATATTCTTTGATCGAATGAGAGATAGAGTCGCTTAGCTGAGAAGAAGACTAATCCACTTGCTTTAGAGTTTCAACTTCTTGCTATAAAAATCATCTCATTGATTCCTTCCATAATTTATGGCTCCCTCTGCTTTTTTTTTTTTTTTTTTTTTTTTTGATTATTTCAAATTCGGCTCAAAGCTCCCATCAATCTATAGAACTAGGTTGATGATCTATCTTTCACCTAACCTGTATTAAGAAAAATAAGACAGACGCTTGCTCCTGAGACGATGCGTTTCTCTGGTTTGATTTTTTTTTCTTAATTTTCTAGGCTTAGCAAGGTGAACACCAAGGATCGGAGGGGCATATATAATGCTCTGTTTCAGTGGAGAGTTCGAAGTTAAAGTTCTCTAGACAGAGAAAGAAAAGAAAAGGTGTGATGAGCTTCTGTGAGGTTTACGGAAAATATTAAGGTAATTTGCCTGGAGAGATGTCTCACTCGATCAACAGATGATGATTCCAAGAATTATCATGTCTGACGCAAGAAATCTTAGACGTCTGATAATAGTGATATCAAGCCTCAAGGAAAGAAAAGAAGACTATTTGACAGTAATTATTTGAGATTCTACTATAAGTTGAACATCTAGAAAGAGGAGTCAAGCTTTTAATGAAACGAATTAGAGCTTTTCATTCAAGCTCCTGTATGATTTTCGATCCAGGTCATTGTTCCTTGATCTTTGGTTGTAGTCATTTGAATGCCTAGAAGGATTTCAAGATGTAGTAGTAAAGAACTTTTATATTAGTACACATTCACGTTCTGGGTTGATTCCCACATCGTTCGATCAAATTAAAACTTAGAGGTATAGATATAAAAGGGGTTGATGATGCGTAAGTAATTTCGCGTTAGAGATCTTAGACCTTACAGTATAGCAGATGATCAGGGTAACACGGTTCTCTGGTGGTTATGCCTACGATACCCTTGGTCCATTGTTTTGGATTCGGCGGCCTTTAGATACTTGACAGGGGGTAGTGAGACTGAAAAGATAGCAAGATGATTTTCAACAGCAAGAAACTTAGATATGAGGGCCATTTGCCCAGGTTTTCCCACACTGATTACCGGCGATTCTGTGAATAGCACCGGTATATCAGATCTCAAAAGCTATTGGCACCTTGAATTTTCGTTCTTTGGATCTACATTACTTTTACAGAGCTATTAATTTGGCCGGCAGTCTTTAGTATCCTTCGATAGAAGTATCGAACTAGAATTTTGGCAGACACATGTTCGGCTTGAAATCAATTACAGCCAACTACATATGCGAAAGGGCAAATCTACCCTAGACCTCGCAGATCAGACTCGTCAACAGAAACTAGTATAAAGAAATGTTGAAGTTGAGATTTATAGAATCGTTTGTACGCTTGACTAATAGATCAGCGGACACAGGTGAAGAAACATTCTATACCCTAAGAACTATACCATATTAAAGATTACCTTTTCAAGAAAAAAATTCTAAAAAACGAATTCAGTAATAAATTTTCACCATCGCCGTCATTGAGATTGTTGAACAGGATCAGTGAATGGGGTTGTGAAGGGAGAGAATAAACGAAATCTTTAACAGTGACGAACGCTTTCAAAGTCTGACGGAATTGCTGTTAACAAAACTACATACTATTTCTAACGACAGTAAATAATTACGAGTACTGGATCTTGAGGAGATTCTCCTATCTACTTAGCAGACCTTAAGTATTATGAATGTGTGAAGAACTCCTGTGGAGACACTGCAACCCATAGAAAAGATTAAAGCCAAGAAAATTATATTCTAAATACATTGGAGCATCGAACCTCGATTCATGGGCCAAGTTGCCAACAAGTACTTAAGGGGACTAACATTATGAGCATATCCACAAAGTTTAATACACATACTCAACTGTTCCAGTTTATCCTCAACCAATTACATGGGATCCATCGAGAACATGAAAAGCAAGGTGATGCTGGGTTTTGTTCTATGCATGTAACCAGATATCTATCGATGACTCATCCAATTTCATTTCAGAGCTACTTGCACAATTGAAAATACGTTTTGACCATAAACAGTTCTAACTTATGATGCAAAGCTTTCCGTGACTTCAATGGCACAAATTATAGTAGAGAAAAACCCAAAAGACTTAATAGTATCCTTCCCATTGTTATTATTCTAAGAGCGAACTTCTAACAATCTCTCTAATTGCAATTAGCAATGAATCTATGATTGCCCTAAAGGCAAGCGCTGAACTATATGCCTCATTGGCCGATATAGCTGTTGTCTCTAACTCTAATTCAGGTGTATATACCACCTAATAACTCAAAAAATTACCAAAAATTAAGTCCCACCAACAAAGGCTTCAAGGCCCGAAATGTTAGCAACATGTCCTCCCTCCGCATACTCCTTGCAAAAGGATAAGCCCAGACCGGACTAGACCAACATGTGAACGCCAATACCCAAATAAAACCAATTATCTTTCCCAACAAAGTGTTCTTCTTTCCACCCATGAGTCTCCAAATCTCTTGAACCGCATCTTCAATCATGATGCCAAGAGCTTGCGCACAGAAAAATGACATTGCACCAGATTGTGTTGGAGAGATTCTACTTCCGTAATCTGCAGCTACATGTGTCGCGCCTGAGAATGCAAACGTCAGAAGAATCTTGAGATAGCGAGCGATGAGGGTAGATCGAGGAATATGGAGGATGCTGTGGGTAATAAATTCAGCGGGGCCCTTGAGGTTGAGTTGAATGTTTTGGTGCCAGGACTTGCTGCATGGACATTAGTTTGTTTTCTCAGTTTTGCAACTCCACGGAGGAAAAAGAAAACTTAAAAGGGACTTACGCCCAAAGTCCTCTAATCGTATGAGCATGTTTAGCTTCTCCAAAGAAAGGTCTCCACTGCCTCACTTCCCCACCACCAAGTCCAACATCCAATAACGCAGCAAGCGAGAAGAAAAACTGAAGATAGCAAAATTGCGACACCCAGTAAAGAAGACTGATGGTGACTCTCGTGATAATCTGGTCTCGTAAGTTGTGCACACCGTCACCAAACACAGTTCCAAACCATGGAATATATTCATCACCCAACCATTTTTGATTCGCATTTAGTTGTCCATCAATAGCAAGCGTATTCAAAAAATGCAAGGCGACAATTATAGAAGCGTGATGCAAACAGAATCTTCGTCTCGTCGGGCCAAGAATAGGATCATCCGCATTGAAAAATGGAACGTTGCAAACCTCCAGCGAAGTACCGATATATCTAGTATTTCCGACAACCTCTTGTCCCCATTCCGATTTAGTTTGTTTCTTTTCTTCCTCTTCATTATCCCTTCCGATGCTCTTGCGTCTCAAGTCGTCTTTTCCATATCGCCAGTTTCGGATAATGAACCGATCGAATATAACATTGGGCATAGTAAAAGAACCACTGGCTAGAAAGCGACCTGCCCAGCCTGTTGTATTGACATGGTCATTCCAGTTTGATAGTGCAATATAAGAGAGATATACGCCCAGGGCAAAAGCTAGAAGACGTGCGGTGCGAGTTGTGGTGTAAACTGCGGTCAGATTGGTGAGGAGAATTTTGGCAAAGAAGAGGGGGAGAGGATGGGCAAGGAGTGTTGCGTGAGTCATGATGAAATCTGACAAGTTTTGAGATATTCTTGGAGGAAGAAATTTTCGAGAGTGTCGCAAGACAAAGATGTATAACAGGATGTGTATAGTTAGTTATCACGTGCAATTTATATGGCGTGATACTCCTTCAGATTTAAACACCTTCCGGACGACAGTGCTACATATCTGCTATGGAATTCAATATTCAAACGTAATCATCCATCTTCCTGTACCAAGAGTCTTCCTAATCTTTCATATTCATCATGTTACCCGATCCAAGACATGAATCAAAAGCAAAACTTTCTGTGTTCCTCACAAGCGAGTTATGACATGGTATCACCAATCATACCCAGCTATGATCTCTGACGAACGACGTAAGTTATTTCGCATATAGAAATCATATTTCGTATTGTAATATCGTATAATACGTTCTATATAAGACCAGTCAAGACAGCTACAGTAATTACAACACATAAACTTTATATGTAAATATTATCCCTGTTCTCCATAAGCTTCATCCGTATTTCCTTGGAGTACGCCCTACTGAATATCTAGTTAGTAATCTTGTGATGAAATGATCACTTGCTATAATATTTATCAACAATTTTGGGGAACTGTCTTTGATTTTTGAAGCAAATAGTCCTATGTCATTAAATGAAATAAAATTCTGCTATTCTACCTCATAACTCATAACTCATAACTCATACCCTACCCCTCATCTCCAGCCAAGACTTCTTTGCTACCTAGTAATAATTACCTGCCATCAACCAATTTACTGCTTAAATATAAAAGCTCGGTAAATTAGCCACTATAAAGTCATAGCTCGTACTCCTGAAATTATCACTTATAAACCCCCCGAAGCTCGCATACAAATTCAACAACTGCGCTCCATTGCTGTATTGGGGCCAATTTGCATATGCACTACTTGTTCCATTATTTGGGTTCAAAGTATTTACAAAACTCAAATAATATGCTTTACTAGCACTAGCCGCATAGTTTGGCTTGATACCGTTGAACACTTGTAGTATATCTGAGCCGTGAAAGGTGCCGAGGACAGGGGTTCCGTAATCATAAGATGAGAGGTAGGACCAGGAGGGAACAGTTGGTGCGACTTTCAGTGCGGTTTGAAGGAAGACACGGCGAGTAAGGGTGAATGTGAGATCACCGAGGATGGCGGCTAGACGTTTGAATTGGGGATACCAATTGTTCAACAAGAGAGTTCGAAAAGGGGAACCAGAGATTAAGTCATTAGGGTATGTGTTGAGGAGGCCGGTGAGGACGGACGTAGGTGCGTTGTGGAAAAAGAAATCGGAGAAATAGGTTGTGAGTTGAGCTGTTGTGGAAATGTTACTTTGAAAAAGAGCAAAAATTGTTCCTTCATCTTCTTGGTCGCCAATTATAAAGGGTACTTTTGCCCAGTTCCCTGATGCGAGGAGGAGATCAGGGGATTTGGTAAGAGCGGTGCCATCTGGTCGAGGAAGATAAGATAGTGCGATAGACGAATAACTGAGGAGACCAGGAACAGAATTTGTCGCATTGAGAAGAGTGGAATAGGGTACGCCTCGTAAGCAAGTTAGAGTATTGGCTGCGGCTGAACATCCCGCTGAGGCTACGACGTTATCATAGATGATTTGTCCCTTTGGACAATCCACTGGATCTGCTGGGACTATACTTCCGGAATTCATAATGGCTCCGCGGAATAACGATTTACCTTTATATGTGTTGTCACCTCCATATAAAGCCATTTGATCGAAGACTGAAATTGCACCAGCTGACTCTCCCCAAATAGTTACCTTGGATGGATCACCACCAAAGGCAGCGATATTATCAGCGACCCTTTAGAGACTTCGTTAGTACAAAAGTAAGACTCTTAAACAGAACAACGTACCATTGTAATCCCAATCTCTGATCCAACAATCCTAAATTCGCACTACCATCCGCCAAAATCTCCGCTCCAGGCAAAAATCCAAACCCACCAACCCTATAAGCCACTTGGACAAAAATGATTGGTTTGCCCTCCGCAATGCTTTCCGCTACCCATGAAGATCCATCATACATCGCTGTTCCTCCCAATTCGAATCCTCCTCCAAAAATCCAAAATAAAACTGGTAATTTAGATGAAGCAGTTGTACCAACTGGTCTCTGAATATTCAGATACAAACAATCTTCTCCAGCATTGAGAACTTGTTGGAAAACTGGTGTGTTAAGAAGAAGACCTAATGCTGATGTAGGAATTGCATCATTGATCGTAGTGCTAAAGAAGAATTGAGGACAAGAAGCTGCTTGAGCTGTTGCTTTAATTGTGCCCAACGCAGAGGTGATGGGTTGAGGTGGTTTAAGTCGAAGTGCACCAACGGGAGGTTTGGCGAATGGAACACCAGCAAAGGTTTCAACAGTTGCGCCAGCACCTCCAATGATTGTAGCTGCCGGTGATGCAATTGTTACTGTTGGGGCTGCAGCTCTTTCTTCAATTGGTACATCTCGCTCGACATTTTCGACCGGAAGAGCAAACGTGGTTGACAGAAGAGCAACAAATGGAACCAGCGAGAGCTTCATGATGAATGATGAATTGGGATGTGGCTCTTTCGGAAAGACAGTAGGATAATGAGCGGAGACTACCGAACATGAAAGACCATCACATCGATCTTTCTTCGAATTATAACAAACTTCAGAGTGTCATTGTATCCCATTTTCAGAAGGAAATTTTATGAAATTCTATCTCGTCAACATGTGCTTCCTCGGTCAGTGACAACAGAATCATCCACCTGACCTTTTTCTTATCACTTAATCTCTCATAGCTCGATATTTCGCATCCTCCGCCGACTGGACATAAGAATGGTACCTTACTTGATGTTGATGGCACAAAAACTTTTCAATTTGCCGGCGCCAAAAGAATAAGCTGGCCAAATTCAAAATAGATTGGCCAATATTCTAAAATTGAACTCTAGAGTGGATGGGAAAGTTTAATAGTGGTCTTGGATGAGTCGGGTCCTGGGGTCGTGTGAGAGATCATTTCCTGTTGTGAACTTGAACCCCTGGTACCTATGTGCGTGTATGACCGGGTATATTTCCATTATAGGAACTAATGTGATTCAAAAGTATGGAAGTGTGGAGATGCGGGGTGAGGCTAAATCGACATGCCGTTTTAAAAGCTCAAAGCCCATCCATCAAGATGCGAATAGAGCGTGAGTACGAAAATATACGAGCCCTACGTTGTATTTCACATGTTTGAGGCCCAAAATAAATTTACTATTCTTTGACCTCATTCAGGCCGTGTGATACAGAAATTGCCAAGCAACATTTACCAGATCGGTCATCAACCGAGGCCAAATGCGAGTACAAGGTTCCCCGCATCAACACAGAAGGATCTTAGAATCAAGAAATTCTTCAGTATTTAATTTATTCTCTGCTTATGCGTATATGTGAAGCGGATTATACGAGCATGCGGTGGTACCTTCGTACCATGTGTGTAGAATTATTTTTCCGTGTGATCTTGGCAACTTTGCTCAATGAGGATTCTGTTCCGACGAATGCCTTGTAGATGACTATAACGTGACTATTTCAATTTTGTTTGAGAGTCCCAAGGAAATGATAAGAATTTCGGCCATCAGTCTCTAGTTCTCGGCAGATGCTTGGAAAATGAAGCCCAGCATGCGAGGGCTCTTCAATCGAGTATCACGTCGAAAAATACGAGCAAACAAAATACGCAGCAGTTAAAACCCGAAGACTGCTTAGCTTGTTGAAGTCAAAGATACTAATCTTTGTTGCTAAAGTGGACAAATATGGATCAACTTCGGGGTAACGAGATACCGAAGCTTCAACGAAGTCCTACCCTGCCCGATGTTCAAAGTACAGGGTTCCATTAATGGACTTGAACAAAAAATGTTATCGGTGTGCATTTCAAAGCAGCACAATCCTACCGATGATTCCAGTCATTTCTCTCCCCAAGTTCGTCATGCAGATTCTCACTTTCCATTTTTCTCTTTTGCAGCCTCAGCAGCGTTAATTTCATTCAAGTTGTGGAATTTATTACCGAATGCCACAAGGAAAATCATCATACCTACCCGTAATTCCAATGATTTAGGCCTCCAAACTGTCTATTTCATATTTCAAAATGTCTGGTAGCTGTTCAGTAGTGAAGACATTCCTCAATCCCGGGGCACTGGCCGAGACAAACTTCATAAATGATACAGTTGCAGCATAGACTGCGAGACTTTTGATCGGAGTGTCAGCAAACGAAACACTCAGCGGCAAATATGGTGGGAAATCCTCCTAGGGTTTTTTTTTTCGCAAAGAATCATTGCTGTTGCGGATGCTATGTCCTACGGAACTATCAAAGGCTGCACTGCAATTTTGGGCACTTGAATACCGAAGCCATAGCGTAGGTCCGCGAGAGATTGACATCAAATCTATTTGGAGCTATGAGTACCGATGTCTTGGATATAAAGGGGGCGACGGCGATAAGACCCAGAGCACCACTAATAATTATGAAAAGAACATGTTGGTCAATAGTACTGACAACTCCACCGGAGATGATCGTGCAAATTGTCATACAGATTACGACCGGCATAGTTCGGATTCATGATCGTCAGGCCGAGACGCGATCGATACGCTGGAGGTATACAGGAAGGTGATATACAAAAATCCACGACGTCGAATCCAGGAAGAACATGAAAGCCATGCCGCCATAAACCATCCTGTCCTGCAGCAAACAATTGACTAACACCACACGTTCCCCAATCCAGATCTGTACAATCATAAAGACCATGAACAGAAGAATTGAGTCGATGAGAAGTCCAATTACTATGACTGACTTCTAGGGATAGGTGATTCCGGATTTCTAAGAGCAAGTACATAGCATGTAACGGAACACATGATTGCGATGATTCTGATCGTATCCATATTGATAATCTTTTCGCGGAATGTGCTTTCACTGGGTTTGCTGCATCCAATGTAACAAAAAAGGTCGATTATTACCGCCGAGCCGTCACCAACAGGAAGATTTACATGAAAGCCCAGGAAAGATAAGTTATCTTTGGGCCTTTTGAAATACAGAAATATCCAACATACACCATCGACACGATACATGTGACGTGAATTGACCTCCTGCCCAGGGCCCAATCACAGTAGCAACACCCCACGCTGCACCAGCAAGTTCAGCATATGGAGCTCTTTTCTCAGAAACCGCTATAAATTCAAACATGGTAAGCGAGCCGGAGGTGGTACCGCCGCTTTCTAGACCAGCTAGTGCACGGGCAACGATAGATGTGATATTGCCTCGAGCAACACCTAAACGCGATATTTAGCGCTCATTTGTTGAACTTGGTCATTAAGGACCTGGATTTCATAAGTTTACAAAGAGGAGAACATACCGCAAATCAAACTGCCGACCTCAGAAATAATGATTGACGCCAGGTATGTCAATTTCAATGGAAACATTCGTACGTTTCTCCCCAGGCCGATTGAAAACTGGAGAGAGCGAGGAGAAAGGCGCTTCCATACCATCCGGGGACCTCGGCGCCATGAAAATCATCTTACTAGGTACAGCTGTTGATAAGATGGTCTGCGGGTATAGAAATTTTAATGTGCCTAGTGTGGGATGTTGAACGCAGAAAATATTCCATCGTAACATATCAAGGAATTCGGACCAACAACTTCAATACTCGTTGTAAAATTCACTGCTTGGTTGTACGTATCATGCCCAATGATGTCGAGAAGACAGCCGAGCATAGCGAGACGATAATGAGAGCGAGTTTTGCGCCTGTGGGATTCTTGTACCTTCAAACAGTATGCGTACCTTTGGTGTCACGTTTGACGTTTTACCATCATTACAACCATATTCTGTTGTATTTGGTGATTTGGCTATGATTTGAGTACAGCTCTCGATCGTTTCACATTCAACGACCATATCAAAGACTGGGTTGAAAGAGCTAGGAGAATGATCTTGACATGCGGGGATGAATTGGAGTGCTCTGTAGAAGTGACTTGTTTGTTATGATTAACATTCAATACCAAAATACTTTCGGAGAACAGCTTGTTCATTTCAAACAAAGATAGCGACTATATCTAGCCTTGAGGTTGTTGACTTGCCATCCCAGGCTATGGTAAGTTTACTGAGGATTCTGGAGGATTGTATCTCCGACGGATATTTCTGAGCCACCTGGCATGTTCTCTTGAAGGTTTCAGCTTCAAAAAAGAAAAAGAAAAGCCTGTTGCGCAGATCGACAGGAGATCAGAAGGATAGTTATCCGCGTGGAACAATCAGGTTAGGAAAGTCATTGGCCATTGAGTGCTTGAAGTAGGGTGAATTGGCACTCCATGTGCCCGCCAAATTATTTTCAGTACGTTGGCTCAGAGTTTCCAACGTGGTTGGAGATGGGGAGGTAAATAGATGAAAGCAATGATTTTTCCACCTGTAATGAACGCTAATATTGGCAAGTGTCCAGGAGCATACCCCCCCCCCCCCGCCATGTTTCAAAAATCCCACAAGTACTGATGCATAGGGCGGTTTACTTGTCCGCTCCATGCCAACACGTTGATGGCGTGAGGGAGGTGTTGCCTGTTCATATTTTATAGGAGATTGATCAATCGCCAACGCTTGATCCTGTTTATTTCCTCGACGTGCCGGTAATAACATAGAGTTCTATTTCAGGGGCATCTTGCTATGTAGGTAAGTAAACTTGCATCAGAACTGTGACAATTCAGAGTCGGGGCGCAATCTTAAACGTCATCAGTCGCGCTGGTCTCATACTTCTCGCACTTGCTCTGCTGTGATGACATTGACATCTATTTTCTTGTCATGATACCAACAGAAAAGTATTTCTGTGGAAAGACGATTCTGATGAAAGGAAATCGCTATGCTCGTACTTTGGTACCAGTTGACTCATCTGTGGAACAACGAACCACAATGCTTGTAACAACATCACTGTTCACAATGAATGATATGTATCTGGGTTAGCCAGGAGCTGATACAAATCCAAGTCACTCGCGGTGATTCAAGTCTCTCATTGACAGACGTTTTCAAGAATGAAATTTTGAATACTCCATAGATACTCGTTGGAAATGATGTATACTCAACGATGATACGGAGGCGGATGGATGGAAGGATGGATGGATGGATAGATGGATGGATGCAAATGCATGTAAGAAATGCATGTAAGAATGACGCATGAAAGAGAGATCGCACGCACGTGCACGCGCACGTGCACGTCCAACTTATCTTGCTGCGCTTGATATTTGATTGGTTGAAGAAGCAACATGTGGTGTGGTGGCAGGGATAGGACCCTTGAAAATAAACATACCAGGTACTTCCCAATTCCCTGGATATTCCTGTTTTGAGTGATATATTTGATCGTTTCCATTGTTAACCTCTCTCTTATTTTACTACATAGTATGTATGTATGTATGTAGGTAAACTTCCGATCATCTATTAGTCCTGATACTATCATAACTCGCACATTCCATCGCTTTCCATAATAAACATACATCGATCCTAACATCGAAAGGAGAAAAAGAAAAAAATAAGAAACAATCCACATCCTCATCCATATCCACCACATCCACATCCACATCCACATAGCTAAAAGCGACATTCAGCTCCTCGAAGGTGGGGTAGTGCCGAATTGTGGGATAAAACAATACAAATGAGGGAGTGAGAGCTTTTGGAGATGGGGATATTGATCGACAAGTGATTCAAAGCGCTGAACTTACAAGAAATCCTCCCTCGCAGCCTTCTCACAGGAATCACGAATTTATCGATTTTATATTTTTCGTGTCAACATCATCATTCACCAAGATGAATTCACCACCAGATGTCAATAGTCCGACGGTGCCTCGCAGGCCAGCATTGAGGGCAGACACAGATGACCTTCATAGCCCCAAGAGTGGACCAACCAAAGGTTAGCAATTGCAATTATTTCTCATAATTATTCAATGCTTTCATTGACCCTGGCGTTTCGCTAACCTCTTATCTATTAACTTCTCAGTCGTCTCAATTGCGGAGCCAGAACCAGGAGACATACAAGAATTCGAACTTCCTCCTACAGACGAATCTTCAAGAATAAAACATTTCAGCGCCGGTGTTGCAAAAAGAATGACAGGCCGACCAAACATGCCTTCTGCCAGTTCCTCCAAACCGTCTCTCCGAAGTCAGACTAGCTTAGAAGAACCAAGCCGCGATGATCCTTCCCCGGAATCCTCAAAAGTCAATGATGAATCAAAACACCATCATCACCGCGATAAACTTCTTTCTCAAGTTGCAGAATGGCTACACTCAGAAAAGGCGAAGAGAAATTCCCGAAAAGCAAATAAAAAGGACACCAAGGAAAACGAGGCGCAGGCTGAGAATTTGTCTCACAGAGGAACAGCTTCAAGACCAAGAACTATGTCTGATAGTTCCACTTCAAGCGCTCTTTCTTTAGAAAAGTTGCAAAGGATTTTGGAAGATAATATGTTAGATCTCGGTCACAATCAACTTCCGCACCTTAATTCCCCTAAACGACAATCGAGAAAACGATCCCTCGTTCGCCCTTCGCTGAAAGCTTCTCCATCATCCGATACCGAATATCATGAAGGGGATATTGTGGTTCCATCTTGTGATGTGATTCTTGATAACTCAAAAACACTCGCATACAGTGGTGGCGCTGGATCTTCCATGGAAACAACCACATTGAGCAATGCGAAACGAGCCGAAAAGGAAAGAAAAGCATGGATTCAGTTCAAAAATGAAATTGTGAGATTGGCGCATACACTCAGATTAAAAGGATGGAGAAGAGTCCCATTAGATCGAGGTCATGAGATTGAAGTGGAACGATTAAGTGGTGCTCTCACAAATGCAGTTTATGTTGTTACTCCGCCGGCAGATTTACCGCCCTCTGCGAGTAGTACGAATCTTTCAACCAAGAGTCAAAAACCCCCTCCAAAGTTATTGCTTCGAATTTATGGCCCCCAAGTGGAACATTTGATTGATAGAGAAGCAGAGTTGAGTATTCTGAGAAGATTGGCTAGAAAGAAGATTGGACCCAGAATGTTGGGAACTTTCAGAAATGGTCGATTTGAAGAATTTTTCAATGCTCAGACTCTTACAGCTCAAGATCTCAGAATTCCTGAAACTAGCAGGAAAATTGCGAAACGTATGAGAGAGCTGCACGATGGTGTTGAATTACTTCAAGAAGAAAGAGAGGATGGTCCATTTGTGTTCAAGAATTGGGATAAATGGGTTGATAGATGTGAGAAGATTACCACATATCTCGACAAACAAATTCTGGAAGGAGATTCTAGTAAAAGCGTTAGAGGCGAAAGTTGGAGAGATAGAGGATTAGTTTGTGGTGTTGAATGGCCTGTTTTCAGAACTGCTGTTGAAAAATACAGGCAATGGTTAGAGCAGAGTTATGGTGGAAAAGAGGGGTTGAGTCGTAGATTGGTATTCGCTCATAACGATGTATGTTTCTCACATTAATTTTTGCGGTTCCGAACTAATCTCGTTTTCCAGACACAATATGGCAATATTCTACGCTTAGTACCCGAGCCACCTGTTGATGGATCAGCACCCTCCCCTCTTCTCCTTCCAATGAATCACCACAAACAGCTGGTGGTCATCGATTTCGAGTACGCAAGTGCAAATACCCCTGGCTTAGAATTTGCCAACCATTTCACAGAATGGTGTTACAACTACCACGCGCCTGCTCCAATGACTTGGACTTGTGACACTAGAAATTATCCAACAGTCGAAGAACAAAAGAGATTCGTCAGAGCATACCTCAATCATCGTCCTCATTTCAATCCTCACGCTAATTCGACTCCAAAATTGGAAGGCAAAGATGCACAACCAGGTAGTATCAAAGAATTCATGTTAGATAGTCGAACGCCAGGTGGCGAGAAGGATACTCCAGCTAGTAGTACAAGTCTATATGCAGAAGAAGAAGCAAGGAGAGAGCAAGAAACAGAAAAGCAAGTCGAAGAGATGCTAAAAGAAATACGGATTTGGAGATTGGCAAATAGTGCACAATGGGTTGCTTGGGGAATTGTACAAGCTAAAGTTCCCGAGTTGGATGATGCGCCAGCGTTTGTCGTGACGCCAGATGAAATTGACGGGCCTCAGGATGGGATTCTTGAACATGCAAATCCCGAGGATATGAAAATGAAAATGGAAGATGAGAGGGAAATTAAGATAGAAGAACAGGTCGAGGAGGAAGAAGACGAGTTTGACTATCTGGGGTATGCGCAAAGTAGGGCACTTTTCTTCTGGGGAGATGTAGTTGGGTTGGGAATTATGAAGAAAGAGGAGTTACCCGAGGGGCTGGCAGAGAGGATTAAGGTCTTGGAATGTTAGAAGAGGTATGCGGGGTGTCAGGAGAGCTCAGGGATGAGTGTACAATTTGAGCCCAATGAAGGTGACGATGGGGGGAGGAGCTGCTTCTAACGATCAATGTGAGCGGGCGATTCATTATGGGAGTGAGGTCCAAACATAATGAGCTACGATTCCTATACATTTTGAACTCGGATATAACAAAGAATTTGGGTGCATTGCATTTGGCGAGCGACTGTCATATAGGAGTTAAAACGGTGCATAGTATTTGAGCCCAGATAGATGATGGATAGAAAACATATCATAGCATATAGAAATCGAAGGACTTCATTTATGAGGTTCGCCAGTTATTCTTTCATTCTATATTTCCATTGCTACGCTTGGAAGTCCAAGGCAACAATAAATCCTTTCAATCGTAAACCACTTTAACCATTCATTGATTAGTGTTCTATTCGTGAGAATTGATTCTTCTGCATATTTTTAAAACGCCGAGATTTATGTAAGCATTGGATGTAGTACGCATCGGCGACTGTCTATTGGTTATAAATTCCCGTGGTGATGCAACTTTTCAAATCATGTCAGCTGAGAAGCTTATTCCAAAGAAATACCTCGAATATATCTTTTAATTGCTTTCTCACTTCCCGTTATTGCTACTAGATCTAAGATATCTATAACTCACTATGCTTCGATCACTCGAACTTGTATCTTCATCATATAGCCTGCTCTTGCTCCCCCAAGTCTAACGCTCAGAGAGGGGTCAAGGTGCAATGGAATTAGCACTCTCCATTCCCAACGGCAATAAAAATCCAAGTATCGAGACCTACAAAGTTGCCTTGCGATATCTCGAAAATGCTATTTCAGTACGATCTCTTGAGAATTACTCTCCAAACTCTCCTGGTGGTGATGGCAGTGTGCTCTGCAGTCATTGTGTAACAGTAGGCGAGCGATTGAAAGAAGTATGTTATGGTGATGATGAGACTCAAGATGACTTCGGTGTGAACGCCCGAGATTCTTCTGATAATCTGCATCTAGGCAGTCTGAAAGAAATATTTGCCCAACAAGATTGTTCCTTTTGTTGTTTAATTACGAGACAATTTTTGCGGATAAAGCGAAGAGAGATTTATATGAATGCAAGATCGAAGGGGATGGATCTTCACGGATTGACTTTGACTGGGCTCCTTCGACTTGCCTATGCAGAGAAGACTACTGAACTTGAAAACGGGGTAGAGTGGATAATTGATCCGTTCTCGGAATCACTTCAGCTTTCCCTTAGTACCATCGTAAGTGATGGAACTTTATCGATCTGGTGGCCCGAGAATACGGTGGATGAGATTAATGACGAGCCTATCCAACTTCCAATGCTTGCCATTGATCATAAAGCTATATTTACCAGTGCGAAAAAAACTTGGATTCCTTTGCCGAGTGGTAAAATAAGTACTAAAAGAGATTTGGGTATGTTCTCAGACTGTTTCAATTCTTGTTTACAAAATCATGAGAAATGCCGAGAAACACGACTGACCGGGGCCCTTGGTTCGGGGTTTGGACCAAGCAGACTAATCGACGTCATCGATATGAAGATTGTGAAAATGGGGATCGATGAGGTTCCAAAATATTTCATTTTGAGTTATGTATGGGGATGTCCACCATTTCTTCTTCTCGAGAAGACAAATGAGAATGAGTTCTCCATACCAGGTTCTCTCACAGCCCGAAAAATACCGCGAACGATTTCAGATGCAATTGACATTACTCGACGCTTTGAAATACGGTACTTGTGGGTCGATGCCCTCTGTATAGTGCAAGATGATCTAGAAAGCAAAATGCATGAGATTGATCGAATGCATACGATCTACGCACAGGCGGAAATGACAATTGTAGCAGCTACAGGCGACGGTGCGAATTCTGGACTATTGGATATCGATTCGGTTTTCACAGATGCAGAATCAAATTTGATCAATGACATCAGGTTTACAGTTGATTCGATGAATCTTCGTGAAGTGATAGAGTTCTCAACATGGTTTACCCGGGGCTGGACATTCCAGGAATTGGTATTCTCAAACCGAATTCTATATTTTACGACGGAAAGAACTTATTATTCATGCGAGGAAGGGAGCTGGAGTGAAGATTTTCCTCTTTTGACTCTGGATATCGACGAGAATGGAGATGCGGACGAAGTTGAAAACGAGTTTTACGACGAAACTCTGAAAACAGACTTTGACTTTCGAAATAAATTGGATCCATTCGAAAATTACATGGCAATGGTGTCGAAGATGTCTTCAAGACAGTTCACCCAAGAGAGCGATTGTTTAAATGCTTGCCGGGGGTTTTATACAGGTCTTCTTTTGAAAGGTCTAGGGGGCTCGGTATGCGGAATACCGGCTATTTGTTTTGAGTTTGCCCTAGCTTGGCAACCGGAGGGAAATCTTACGCGTAGAGGGTCTCAAAACTCGAGTGCTAGGACTCTTCAATTTCCGACATGGTCGTGGGCGGGCTGGAAGGGACAGATCGAGTATCCATTCCTGGCAGGTCCGGAGAAGTGTGGGGTAAAGGGGGAGGTGAGGTGGGCTGTTTATGAAGCTTATGAGCCATCAATTCCAGGTGCAGATGGTGACGCAACGAAAACACGGGAGAAGAGATATAAGCAAGTCGTTCCAACTATTAAAGTGCACACCTCGCCATCACAATCACATCAAAGTATGAGTTCATGGTATACGCATTCTTATTCGCCCACCCCAGAGTCAAGATATCCGAAACAAACATTTAGGGCTACGATTGATATAGAAGGAGAACTAGAAGCCAAAACCCGGAAGATAATGTCGAGTAACTTTATCGGTCCGAGTATTTTGTTGTTTCAAACATATTTGATTACTTGTCAAATCGATACGAATGAAATCTCACGATCGCCGCTCGCGAGACACAAAGACTTGAGATTCTTCACCATCTCATCTCTTGTGAAGAATGAAATGATCGGAGAACTGAAAATCGATTCCGCCACTCTGAATGGTTTTCTCAAGTCTAAAGATTCCTCAAATCCCACGAGTACAATTGTACAAATCAAACTTATCTCTCTGTTCGAAATTGATTTTGGGAGCTCGTCGGTACAGAATTTGATTTGGATGAATATGCATAGTGCGCGAGGCACATTCTCGAAAGAGTTTATAGAGATGGTAAAGAAGAGGAAGGATAAGAGAATGAAGGGTGTTATGTGGATTGTGTGGGATGAAGAGGAGGGGGTAGCGATGAGGGTTGCGGTGGGGTGGGTAAGCTTTGAAGGGTGGCAGGGGGAGGGGCCGACGTTGAGGGAGGTCGTACTTGAGTGATTGGGTGGAGGAGGAGAGAACTGTGAGGGAAAAAGACATAGAGTAATTGATGGGAGTGCTCGCGGCGGTCTAGTCAATGAGATCGACAATGAAGATTTTTGTGGATCGAAATCAACTTGAAATGTTAATCATTCGTGCTATTCCATCTCGTTGAGTACCCAACAACTTATCCAGTAGTTGATACTGATAACTCTTATGAACGGAGAGATCAGAAAGGCTTTAGAGTGTGAGGAAGTGACATCCCAAATGTGTGAAATAAGATAGTTTTAGCTTATTACAAATGCTTTCTTCGTAGATCAGATCTAGAACACGCTGTTGATACACCACTGCACTGAACGATGAATTTATACGCTTCTCTATTTTTAGCTCTCTTCTAAATTTCATCTCTCGGTTGCGACTCTTCCCGGCCCGATAGCTCCAGTGTACGGAGTTTAAGGGTGCTAATATTTCCTAGAAAATAGTAACACACTCCAACCAAACATTGTAGCGAGTGTATTCATGTGCGTGGCAAAGAATCAAAAATCATGAGCTTTCGATGAAATTAAAAGGGGTTGCGGATTACATATGTCACAAGACAAGAGAAATCGACGAAAAGTGTCCATTGACAAACATTACTTCACAATTAGTCTAGAATGATTCATAAGACTCGGAGCTTAAATTGATGCAATGAATTCTCCCAAATTACTCTAAATAAACAAAATATGCTTCCTCGGGACGTCGCCAGCATTTGAGGAACTACAGCATAGGTAACTTATAATAATAGAGGGAAAGGGAAAGAAGAAAAGCACAATAATGTGATCTTTTAAATTTCAAGCATAGAAGCAGTGAACATCTTATGTACTCAACCCGAATACTTTGAGTAAGTCATATTAATGGTTACACTTTCACTATCATTCTTAGCGAGATCCTAAATATTAATCTTGCTTCCATCGTGTGAATCATCATTTATCAACTGATGAATTTTCAACAGTTAGCTGTGTTGTAGCAAAGCCAAATCCAGCTTGATCCTCCAGAAGCACCATACTGCGGCGTCCAGGAACGGGGCAAATTCATTGTTGCATCTTATTTGGAGGTTCTCGAGCGCTTGATCCATAGGCTCAGCTCAGCTTAGCCTCTCCGAATCTCAAACAAGATAGAAATAGAAATCGATCTACTCGGGTAGAATCTGATTACCATCTTAGTTCATCATCAAATCGGGACCAGTTCCGAGTCTCCAATCTCGTACATGATGTATATAAACCACCTAACTATCTTAACCCAGCCGTTCCATACTACCAAAGCATACTGGTCACTTGTTATTCCAAGAGAGTATTGGGATTGATATTTCATGACCAAATGGAATTGTGGAACCTGGAGTATGTCACACAATATTGATCTTCCATCAATTTCTATATAGAGCAATCCTGAAGGTCGAAGAGCTGATGGAATTTTCGCTGTCATGTATACATTTCACTGCCGTCTCCATCTCCAGTTATTACTGACTACAAATTTTTGCATTTTGGCCGCATATCTCTCTCGCTATCACATCCAAAGTTTCAAGATACACGTCCCGTGAAAGATTTTCGATCTCAATATCTGTGAAGTATGCTCTGGTATGCCCTTCAACAAAAGACTAAGGTTAATTTTTGGGGTTGAAGATCCCCTGATCACCTGTGTTGGAACACGAAAGTGGAAATTCGCCTCAACTATTACACATACAGACCCTGACACTGACACTGGAAGGATTTCTGCATGTAAAGTTTTTTATCAATTGGAAGTAGATAGGTACTATTGAGAATGGAAATCCATGCCATTAAGAAGCTGGGAACGATTTCAACAACCCGCCAAACATTCAAAACTAACCGAGGGAATTATACCCCAACCGAAGAGCCAAAGGTTTTGTTCCAACTCCACCCATACCTCTCATTATAACCTACTTCTCGACACTATAACATTCTTTTGTCAAAAAAAGCAAAATTGTTCCTCTCGAACCGTCATATTAATAGATCGACAATCAACTCAATGCTCGCAGAAATTATAACCTGTATTATGCCATTCCTGTCCAACCGTTCTCACAAATGCGCCACGTTCCTCCATCAATTTGAGTCTATGCTCCTTGGCCTCTTCAATTCCCATAAGCAATGGATCGCCATCGACATTAAAGTACTCTCGCACCATTGCAATCAGCTCCGGGGAGAATTTCATATCTTTTGCCGAAGTATCTGTATTTAAGCCATTTTCATTCAAAAGCATTACTAGTTCAGTAGGAAGCTTTGAGATAGCTGCTGTACGAGCCTCGGGGGTATTTCCGAATACGGAGTCAGCCCACCAATCCAGTTGTTGCGGTGGGACGTTAGCGGTGGAAATGACACGCAAGGTTGGGTCTACGAGCCATAGGGCAATGAATCGTCGATGGCCTGGCTTGGTCGGATCTTCTAAGCGAAAAGACGAAACCTTGTGCTGACTTCTCTATGCATTAGCACCCAATATTCAAATAACGAAGCCATTAACTTACAAGACGTTAGGGAAAGCAAGTAATCTTCCCTGACGTGTTTCAACACTGCCATAATTCTGAAGACACGGGGAATTTCCTTGTCCCAGATTTGTTCCAAAAACCTGCTCTAACCAAGAATAAGAATCTTGTCCAGTTTGGAGCTCACGATCTATTTCGTCCAGTGTCTGCATACGGAATGAGAGGTCGCTCGAAGTGATATTCTCACTATCAAGGTAGTAGAGCGCAGTACCGGCAATGTGCTCATTCATTTGTCCCTCGATCTTACATCATGTTAGCGCAAGACTATTTTTGGATGGGAGTGTTTCACTCACATGCCAACTACCCGCCGGAAATTCAGGCTTTTCCGGAGTGAGCTCAATGGATGCCATCTTGATGATGACTTGGAGACCAGACTCTTGAAATTGATGTGCAAGGCGGAGCTTGATTGAATAATCGATATCTTCGAAAGAAGGCTCTGGAATGACGGGTTTGCGTGTCTCCCTCCATTTTTCTTCAGCATCTTCCTCTTCCTCTTCCCCTTCCATTTCATTGTCAGTGTCCTCGATATCTATCTCATACTCATCACCAGTTTCGAGACTCGATTTCTTTTCGCCAACCACTGGCTCAGGACCCGAAGGATTCCAATGATCCGCATTTTCGTCGCTGGAATAAAGTCAGAATTAAGATTCTCATCTCATCCCGAAAGGATCGGGGGAACACCTACTCCGGGTCATCAGGGTATGGGAATCGAGGCTGCAGTCTTCCTGAACCATGCTTTGTATTGTAGTCGATATTAAGAGCAAGACATTGATCCCATAAAGGAAGAGTGGTCTCGACCAACTTTTCAATCGTGCGGTAAATCTCAGGGTATCTGGTTGGATGAATGTTGTTAATGTAACTGGTAAATTTGACTGTTCCATCTTCTTGGAAAGCTATGTTTGCAGGCAACCATTGATACGTGTTTGACCAATAATGATAACGTCCTGAATCCGATCCTTGATACCCCCAGGTGGTATCCCTCGTTTCCTCGTATCTTTCCCCTCCCAATGGGATGATCTCACCTTTTCCTGCCCATTTCTCAATGGCATCATGGACTCCAACGGCTTCATCCTTCATGATTCGACTACGACCGCGGACTAAAGGGTACATAGAAGGATGTACAAGATCTTGGACCATGTCATCTGAATTGGGATGCCAGTCAAGCGATGAAGATTGATCACTCTTGAGCGTATCAAAAGCCTCGCGCAAAGAATTATGGAGATCCGCAGAGACTAAATGATCCGATTTGGCAATAGATGCGCAGGCTTCAAGAGTTGGAATGACACCGGTTCTCTCATAATATCTGGCTTTACTTCGAAGTTCCTCGATGCACTTTTCAAACCAGGTTAGTGGCAGAAGATATCATGCGGAGAGCCACTTACACAGTCAAAAGTACTGGAGTTCATAATGCCCTCTAAATTTCTATCAATGCTATCATGATTCGTGATAATCTTGCCGTAGTACTGGGTTTGTTGCTTATCACGAATTGCTATCATCCAGAATTGTTCGTCTGGAATGGCTAGAGCTTCTGCGCGCCACTTGGATACAACTTCTTCGTTGAAGACTTTCTTATGCCAATCTTCCTTATCCGTGAGACGCTCCATAATGCTCATCATGGCAAGCTCTCGGACATAAATCAATTTCGAAATCGCACCCCAACAGCCATCATGGGCAGCAATCGGATAATGACTTTTGTTGGACAGTTTTTGTGGATCATAGCGCAAGGGAAGGCCAAGACCTGGATAATCTGGCATTGTCAAAGGTTTCGAGGATCTCTTTGCTCCTTCTCGTTCTCTGCGATTGCGTGTATGGATGATGAATGATGGACCAAATGAATGTGTTTGATTTTACCATGGGGATGGTCGTCGGAACTTATATCTCGTCGCTCAGACTATTTGTTCAATTGAGATGAAATGTCTGGTTGGCGGAAAGTCAAACCTAGCATTTTCTGCCTATTCTGCCTAAGAGAATAACAGAAGGAGATATTTCAAGATTGTTCAGGATTCGATGCCGTTGATGTAAGATCTAGGTACGCCTGGTATTGAACAATTGAAGCTAATCATTTTTCGGCTTAGTGTAGGCAGAACACTCGTTTCAATCCCACAATTTCTCAATTAGGGAAAGATGAATATGCATATGTAATCAAGTAATCCGACGTTAATGTCTCTAGTCGGAGGATTAATTATGAGTTACTCTATGAGTGATCTGGGCGTAGTCTCAGTCTCTCGTTCTGATCCATTGTAGATGTGATGCCTAAAATTGGGGGTTTGCTGATGATCACGTGGACCTTCGTAATCATTGAATTAGAACATGGCCACCATGAAGCCGACTTTATCTTCCAACCTTATAAATGCGAGGGTCCCTCCAGTTCATCCTCCCTTGGTGTTGTCCACCACTTATCAATTATATGTGCAACCAATACATACCCCCTCTTAGCCCGAGGAACAAGACTTTGTATAACTCACTTGAATTCTCACTTGCTAGTCATCATAACGTCTCTTATACATCTGATTCTATACCCCTCCCATGTTTCCCCGAGCCTCAAATTTCGAGTCTCCACAAGACAGGCACATGCCGTAAAATAAATTTCCTTGATTGTTTCTCCTACTTGTGATTTTCTAATTCAATATTTCGCTATCATCCCTTCTCTCTTTTCCCAATTATACCTACACCTCATCAAGTCCAATGAATGTCAACTTCTCATAAGCCTTATCTATGAGGTCAGTAAAGACAACTATTTGTTTCCAATGCTTCACTAATCCACCCTCCATCAGATCACCTTTTTCTCCTCTTGACCCACCGCACTAGAACCTCTTCCCCGGCTTCTGCAAATCCCCCCAAGCAGTATTGACTTGTTTCTTGAGCTCCTTGAAACTAACAATAAAGCAATTTTCCCCATCTCTACTCGTCAGTTGAATCTTCTCATCACTCCCCGCGTCTAATTTATTTAAACACCTTATAATCCACGCCATATCCGTAACTGGCCTTCCTTCCGGATCAACCGAATGAAACACATAATCTCTGAAAAGCTTCAACGTATATTGATTTCCAGTTTCGCTCCATTGAGGGTTATTTTCGTATTCTGGTCTTTCATTAATATTGCCAAGTTTAGCCATTAAGCGGACGAGTCGAGCATTCTCGAGCTCGCGATAGAGGTCGGAGGTTAATTCGTCATTCGCTTGGAGGGAACTATCGAAAGCAGTGGCCATGCGGCCGGAGATTCCTCGCATGAAAGTTTGTAAGTCTTTAGTTTCTGGGGAAGAAGGAGTTGTAAGAAGCCACATTATTGTATCGACAAGTTCTGCAGAATAAATTCGGCTAAGGCTATCGATATTGGTTTGCAAAACTTGAGGATTGGTTTGAGGTGTGATTGATGCATTGACTGTGGCTAAGGATAACATAAGTATGCCGAATAAATGCAAATCTTCATATTGAAGTTCCTTGATATCGCGACGTTGTTCGTAATGTAGGATGTCGAAAATAGGACATGCATTAAGACGAATTCGATTCTTTTCTGTAAGAATAACTTTACTCAAATGCATACATCGTACAGCAAAATTAGCCTGATGGACAGCCTTGATTGCAACTGTGATTTGTACAATGTATGCCCAAAGAGTGTCTTCAGATATTCGAGGAAGTTGATTTCTATAACGGCTTGTATTTGAGGTGGAAAAGTGAACCTCTAAAAGAGTTTTTGAAAGTGGGTGGTAGTTTGTGACAATTATCAACGAACTGCCATCTTTGAATTGTCGCGTAGTAAAAGCATCGATGAATGATACTACACCCGCACTATTGACTTCGTTCCATTTCTTGATGGCTCGAATGGCTTTATCATTGGCAAGAGTATAACCTATCATTCGTTAGTACTAGTTCATAGAAACAAATAAATGTAGCTGTCTCACCTTCTAGTCGTCTCAAGCAGCAAAGTTTGCCATTCTTTTCTGCTGTCGCTTTATACACCCAACTTGTGCAACCAAAAACAGCGGTGCTCCTATTCTGAGTTGTGTCTAGAGCGACGAGAGAATGGTATGAATTCGGTGATGTACCAATATTCGGAAGGGCATCTGGTTTGATTAGTAATGAAACCATCATAATGTTTCTCGTGCTTACTTGGCATTACTTGATGAGAAGCTTCAGACTTTCTTTGAAGGTCTTCACGAAGCCGGTCGGATAGGAAAAGATCATGGATAGATTTCTGATATGGCGTCAAGTTATCCGTATGTGGACCAATCGGAGCATAAAAGTGGTAATTCAAAGGCTGGACGCTATAGTTTGGTTGTCCTTGAAAGTAGGTTCCACCTGTTCCTCCTGTTCCCACACCTGATCCTGCTAAAATGCCAAGGTCTTCCGAATAATGGGTTTGAAAAGTAGTTGGGATCGTTTGAGAGACATTTCCCATCGAAAAAGGATCATAAGTAGCTTCAGGTGTGGCACCGTTGGTGGGTAGCTTAATTTTACGTCAGTACGCTATTCAGTATATCCAATAGATACTTTCATGTCTAAGTTGGATATGGAGATGATGATTAGGGATAGCTGAAGCGGTACTTACAGTCTGAGAGAGATCGTAGTTCTGTGGAGTGAAGTCTCTTTGTGTTGGATTGAATTGAGGTATTTCTGGATCGAGTGGTGCATTAGGTGTAGCAGTTCCACTCGTAAGTCCTCGGGGAGTGAATGGAGCCGCATTTGCAGCTTGCGAAGTTATTGAAGATGCACCCTTATTAGATGAGGATATGGTTGCTGGTGTAAAAGAGGGCGAATCTACGTTTAACGCTTTCTTTGGCCTATCATCGTTAAAGTTAGTATTCAACAATGGAAGTTTCTGTCCCAGCCTCTCATTCGATCTCAAATCTCGACCATGATATGGTGTTTCCAAACGACTCAATTGTTGCGGATGAGTCGAGGAATGGTTAAATTTTGCCTGAACACTGGTTGGGGAATAGTCTGCCGAGCCTGAAGTGTGTCTATCTTTCCATACTCTTTTGCGAGTGATTTTTACAGGGCTAACGCCCTGGGTTTTAGAAACTGGATGGTCTTTTTGGTCTATGATCAGCCATGGCTTCTGCCATGGATTATCCATTCTTTTTGATCAACTTAGGTTTGGCAATCCGTATAATCCATAGATGTAGAATGTGATCTTGGACCTGCTATCCTGAGGTGTTTATTGACTAAAACCTGCAACTCAATAAAATCTGTTGTTCTTGGTGTTACAGGAGATAGTTGTGCAATGAAGAGTAGAAAGAACGTATTTGTAAAAATAATGTGATTCGAATAGAGTCGCAATGAAGATAGGATAGGCAAGTAGTACCCCCCATATCCATCCTGTCATAGCAGGAGCCAACCACGAGACTGGGTAAGTTGCCAGAAATGTGTAACCATAGTCCAAATATCCCGGAAGTCAGACAGTTTCGTAAAGTGGAGAAAAAAGGTTGACAAAATGCAACATCATGTACGAATATCGAGACTGGCTTCGCATATTCGAATCGACGAAAGTGAATTTCAAGGGACTACCACAGCTCCAGATCATTCCCTTCTATTACCGAACAACAGCGATTGCCAATCTTTGCAAAGTATATGATGTCAAGGAATTGAAAATCATTTCAACTGTCTGATTAATCAAAGCAACACAAAGCAACACATAACTTTCCCAATAAAGTATCGTAATGTTATCTTTCACAGTTGCCATTGAAGAACGTCTCAGATTTAGTTGGAATGATGCTCTGCTGGCTCTACATAGGCCACTGCCGTGGAGGCATACTAATTCGAGTAAAGGAATCATATCGAGCGCAGCAAGCCGTGAGGTTTGGGGCTTTGTCCCATGGTAGCGAACAACGTGCCAATTCGCTCGAAATTCAACTCCATTAAATTCCAATACCAATGGCGATCCTTCCCAATGTCGGGGAGACCAACATAAAACTTCAAGGGGAAATATATCTGGGAGTCCAAATATTTGACGAGATCGAAATCGAAGAGGGTCATATCCTTTGTTTGAATTCGAAGAAACTGAAATCAACTCACTGATCGATTATTCCTCCAAGTCCCTTGTTAGGATCATGATTGAAGGCACAACCTTGATCCTCATAACGACAATGCCCATATATCAGAACATTTCGACATAGTGTGTCCTTTGCATTTTCTAGTACAGCTTCATCAATATCCATTTTCATTTCCAATGTACATCAACCCAAGAATGCGCCTAAAACATACCACGTCCTTTCGGCCTCGGAGAACTCGTCGGTCTGCGAAGTTCGGGTTGATTGAATCTTGTAGCCGCCATTGTTTTATATTATATTTCAAGTTTTTGCTTAAAGATGGATGGAACTATCTGCCGGACCCCAATGACACTTTAGGAAGCCTAAGAAAAAGGAATCATATTAGTTAGCTTGGTTCAATTCAACAAATAGGGTAGTTTCAAGTATCATCTAGCGTTTTCGAGAGGGCATTGACCGCAGTGACGCGTAAAAGGGTTAAAATGAAGGGGGTAGGTGATGAATCTGCTTTTTGCTCACTTGAATCTGGCTGACATTTCCTAAAATCCAATAAGACGAAGATTGGTGGTTGTGAGGTTTAATAAGTAGAAATGATTTTCAACATAAGAGCTACACAAAGAGTCCTGCCAAGGAACAGACAGATCAAAACCAATGTGATATCTAGCACATTCAATGAAAGTTTAGACCAACAGTCGTGTTGAGGCTGAAGATATCATAATATATGACGCGGGGTGGACGTTCCTTTGAGGGTGGGAACACTGGCTGGCTGGTGGTGATGCACCAGAAGTTAATGCGATCCGATAAAGAGGTGGATCCAGATTCTCAGCCTTGCTGTGGCTGTAACGGAATCATGGTTTATCCGGTGCCGATATGTGGCTCAATCATTGAACAATCATCATCATTAATTCTAGAACTGTATTTCTGAGCTAATAGTACCTATTAGTTAAGATAACTAGAGAATCGTGATATCACACCAGCTCTAATTTGTATAGAAAGAACGATTTACTATTATCTGTCCACTACTACGGTCTTCGTCATTTTACCTGAATATGCAAATAGATTTCAAGTAACTTTGTGTCATTTGGACAACACGACAAACAAACGGACAACACAAACAATGGCTACTCCAGATACCGATATCAGCCAGCTGTCCGAAACACAGCAGGCAGCTTTACAACAATTGCTTGCGGTAACTGGTCAAGAAGTAGATCAAGCAGTCCCTCTATTGCAGAGATCACAATGGAGTGTTGAGGTAAGAATTTGAGCTTTACCGTTCAATAACCCCATATCTCTCATCTCATAGTATTAATTCTCAATAGATTGCAATCGCAAAGTTCTTTGACGGCGAAGATGATTCTTTGACAACAGCAGGGCTAGCAGCCCAAAACGTTCCACCTCCTCGAGCTTCAAGGCAAGAGAACCTTCAATACAGTCTCCTAAACGAGTCCTCAAATCGATCAAGAGCTCAAAATGTAGACTCGGCTCCAAGAATTGTTCCTCAACCAGAGGATCAAATTATTCGAAGACCAAACCTTATTTTCGCCATACTGTTCGCACCATTCAGTGTGCTCTATAAAGTTTTCTCGATGGGATATAGAGCCTTTGCATTCTTGTTTCCTTTTCTACCAAGGTTCAGACCCACCGGCGCATCAAATACAATGGGACGGAGGTCACTCAAACCGAGAGATGCGGCAACTCGCACAAAGCGCGAATTTGAGGAAGAATATGGACCAAATAATATACCATTTTTCGATGGAGGCTATGCCCAAGCACTGGATCTTGCGAAGAAAGATTTGAAATTCCTTATTATTCACTTAATGTCACCGGAACATGATGACACATCTGATTTTGTGCATCAAACTTTACTTTCTGAAGAAGTCACCTCATTCCTAGGGGACAAAACCAACAACATCATATTTTGGATGGGAGATGTACGCGATTCAGAAGCATATCAAGTCTCTTCAGCTTTGAGATGTACCAAGTTTCCATTCACAGCCTTAATTACCCATACACCCGACCAAGGAGCTACATCAATGTCGGTAATTGCTAGAATCTCCGGACAAGAGGCACCTGGCGCATTCGTAGCGAAGTTACAAAGCGCAATGGGACAACATTCCGAGAAATTAGCTGCAGTTCGTGCACAACGTTCAGCGCAAAACTTTGAGCGCACATTAAGAGAAGAACAAGATTCTGCTTATGAGCAATCTTTAGCACAAGATAGAGAACGTGCCAGGCAGAGAAAGGAAGCGGAAGCTGCGGCTGCGGCAGAAGAAAAAAGAAGGAAGGAAGAAGAAGAACTTGCTGTCAAATTAGCCGAAAACCGAGAACAATGGAAACAATGGCGAGTACAAACCATTCAACCAGAACCTGAGCCTGGAACCAATGTTGTTCGAGTTGCATTGAGAATGCCAGAAGGTGCTAGAATTACTCGACGTTTCGAGGCGAATTCAGAAATCGAAGAACTTTACGCATTTGTTGAATGCCACGATCTACTTGAAACTGGCAAAAATTACGATGGGCAAAAGCCGGAAGGATATGAACACAAATATAATTTCAGATTAGTGCAAAGCATACCTAGAGAAGTGTATGAAATTGGAGGGGGAGGAACAATTGGGGAGAGAGTTGGCAAGAGTGCGAACTTGATTGTGGAATCTATTGATGATGACGACGATGATAATGAATAAAATGGGGTGGTAATTTATTTAGTTGATGCTGGTATACTATGGTATATTATACCGTTGGCGTTTGGATTAACTCCGGCTAGAGTTTCATATCTATAGTAGTATTAAAGCATCACTGCGTGGGTGGCATAGACTCTTTACAATAAATTCATCTATCATCAAGAAAAATACCCCCTGAAATAACTTGATATGACGCCCCCAAATGTATAGATCTCGTTGAGCGTCATATTGTTGCTCACCGGTCAACTTCCTTGTTCAAAGTTCCTTAATACTTTATCCCACTTGTTGTCTGTCTTGTTTTGTTCTGTTCTGTTCTGTTCTCCCATTTTAAACTCTATACCCCTTCCTATAGTTCTCTGACGCTTTCTCCCACTACCAAAAGTTTCCGACAAGATTCAATCAACAATATGGGCTATCAAGATCCATTCCTCCCTTCTTTCACGTTTTCCACGTCACATTAACCATACATCACATCATGCCTCCACCCACAATTCTCAGACAGAAAAAATCAAACACATCAGTATACTGAAGATTGAGAACTCAGAGCTCCCAAGCATATCGTGTAGTATATCAGTATCGTGGAAAAGCTTCACAAGCTTGAACTATACTTTCATATGGTACACGTATTAAGATGGGAAATCTGGAGCAGGGAATGGATCAACGCTGGTAGATTTGCAATTCTGAGTTTGAGGACCGACCGAGCTGGCATCAGACGAGTAGAGTTTGAACTTTGTAGTCGAGGAAGGAGAAATGAGATCAGGAAAGTGGCATCTTGGATCTTTTGCGTGATATTGTCGTATCGCTGCTAGAAGTACCTACTGACTGTTGGGGTAAGAGTCCTTCGAGTTTCTTACATTTTCGTTTCCCTCTCGAAGTCCTGATGGATGAAAACAACATCCATTCTCCCTTATAGTATTCATGTCCAATATTCTCCATCTTTTTCTCTCTCTTTTCCTTTCCTTCTTGTTTCTAGATCTGCTTCCCAATCTCGAAACTTTGTTCCTTTATATAGACCGGTCCAAATGCCACTTATTCCCCCCCGCCCCCTCATTTTTCCACCCCCAAATACCATTCATTCCCTCTTATTACAAAACATCAAATGCCTAAATCCCATCATCTTCTCAATTCTCTTGAATTTTTCACCCAAACTCTCGGAACCCTCATCCGTGTAAACTACCCTTTTTCCTGTCCAAAGTCTTTACAATTATCTGCACTCCTTTAGCTCAAAATTTCACAATCCCTATTTTCATGAACAATCTCACCATTCCTCTCGAGCCCCCCACAAGGTCCGCCATCGATGATAGAATTACCAATACACCGTTGTTTCCCATAACAGATTCATATCTCAATTGAATGCAACCTCACTGGTAGAGAAGAGATGACATCAATTTCAACTACAAGATACACCCAGGTAGCGACTCCTAACATAAAGCCAGATGGAAATCTACTGGGGATGGAAGTTCATATGCCCTTGCGACTAAGACAAGAGTTCCATGAGACTAAAAAGCTGTAGTTAATAGATATAGCGGTAAAAGGAGCTCGCTTACTATGATTTTCGATTGGTTCTGGGTGAGGCATATTTGTCATTGTGTACTTTGCGATGTGGATTTAGTGAGGATAGAGAACACAGAGGCACGGAATCGAAAGAAATATGTCTATTTATATAATTAAGTCGTACAGGATTATCCGAAAGCTCTTGATTCCAACAAGACAGTGTTCTCACATGACCATTAAAGGGAATAGAATAGGATGCAACAACCGAGATCATCAAATTTTGATCTTGAATTCTCATACATATTTCGATCCCCGGGAATCATTTTCGAACCAAGTTTTTAAATTAAATAGACTTCGTTTCCGTGCTCATCTTTACAACAACCATTGATGTAACGAAAATATACACGTTGAACATGCCCTCGCTTCTCCCTATCTCGACTTGCCACTATGTACCGAAACTTCTTTAATACAAATACAATCTCCGCAAACTTAATCCGTAGTGGCATCAGCCTTGTCCGAACATCCCAGAAATCCTGAAAGTATTTCGAGAACGATTGACTGTACTCCGATCTCATGAGACAATAGTAGCACAAGAAAAGTAAAGTGACCAAGAAAACTGCGAGATATACAACAAGAAAGTACAAGCCAGATGGGCAACGTCACCGAGAAGACTATCAGGTATGCAACAAAAACACTCCCATTTTTCCAGGCACGAAAAACATCATGTGGCTAGACCGTGGTTGGTCGAATAACAACAAGATCGCAACCCATAAGTTTCTCAACTATAGATCAAAGAAAAACTGCAAGCGCGATGTACAATATAAGTATTCTTATGCGGAGCCCCGAGAATGCGTATATGTCTTATAAGATGTAGTTGACTTGGCGTACTGGATCTTGGGGGTCGTGATATTATGTCAATGTCGTTTTTCGAAGGATTGCGGCCGAGCTTGTCATTTTAGTAGTCTTGAGAAATCATTTTCCGAGTGTTCGGTGCTCCGTCCTAGAGCATTCTACCATACGATGTCGGCTCTTACAATTAAAATCCAATAACAGGTTTTAAATTCGCGTTTTTCGTTGTCAAAGGAGTGCGTCAGGATAGCATGGTGTCGCAGCCCGCTTGAGAGACCACACGCTAATTTTACCTGCCTCCAGTCAAGACATCGTAGTATGGCTCCTTCCAACTCTAAATAAAAACTTTAGGAACATAAAGCCCATATTTTCCAATTTTCGCAGGCCCAAAATTCCAGATAAGATTGTTAATGACTCAAAATTGACGTTAGTCACTAGTGGTAGGACAGAAAACGCAACCTGGCAAGAAAGAGATGTTCGCCATGCGATCACAACCATCGCCGACGTATCATCTGGCAACTTTGAAAAGAACCCCATTTTCCAGAAAAGGACATCATTGAATTGCTTACATCCCACCTTGAGATTCTCACAAGTTCTTGTACGATCTCCCAAATGCTGAAGATGTTGAAGTGATTATTCACAGGGAACCAGAAATTACACCAAAAATCGCGAATGAATCCAGCAGAATTCACGAGTTTTCCAACCTGAAGACTTGTGAAATCCTGGAACTATATGGAATCTATAATTATTAAGAGTTGAGTACCAAGCATCTGCATCCATCCATACCTTGTAGACAAGGAAGAATAAATGGCATACGGCGATCTCAAGTGGGAATCTTTATGGAGTATCAAATGATATAAAGTCATTTGAATCAAGCATGAAGTCGTGCTCAAAAATATTGACAGGTGCTAAGGACGCTATAACTAAGTATCGAACCCCATACTCTTTATGAACGCGGTGTAAAGAATGCCATGTTTGACAACTGCTTGCATCATATACAGTATGCATTTCCGTCACCAATTCATGCACCTATTCATGTCGCAGCATTTGAATCATCGTCATGTTGATGCCCTGCCGAAATACAGACTCCTGTGTTTCTCCTGTTCCATGTAAGCTATGGCCCCCATTTCCGAAATCTTCCAACACCTGTTAAGATACCGTATTCATCAACCACATGTCGAAGTTTGTGAGCCGACTCATTACAAAATTCCAGATCGACTAGATGTTCAGGGTCATTAGGTGTGCCAAAGCATTCGTAGAAATGCTCTTTAAAATCGAAAGCTCGTTAATAGCAACCGGGTTTTTATAGGAGCATCTCTTGCGTCCTCGAAATTGATGTGTAAATAGTTACAGCCTTGTATGACTTGATCTGCCAATGAAATCACGCTAATGACTCCACCAGCAGCCGTGAAATCTTCCGTTTTATGATCAACACTTGATGAGCATAAGATGTGGGATATTAAATCTGGGAAGTTGAGAGTATTTGGAAGAGGCATAGGCTGAGAGAGGGCGGGATAGCGAGGTTAAACTACATCGCATTGTGGCCGAGGCCTGCCATCACAGCCCTCCTTGTGTACTATCGTCTATGTAGCTGCCTGCTGACTACCAGACATAAACGGAAACTCAGCTAAGAAGGTGAAATAAGTGACTATGACTTTGTAATTAGGATTTCCTCAGCCAGTGCCTCAACCTTCATTGGGAGTTTGCGAAGTAATTTGAGCTGCTTAGTTTTCAGAAAAGGATCTTGAATTGCAAAGATCAAATTATTGGACGGCAATAAGGCCGAATCTACTCATTAACAAGACCCTGTGATGAAGACTTCGCAGTTTGGATTGATGGCTAAGAAGATGCACAATGCCAGGTTGAATTGACATGTAGCTGGTGTGAGTGAGAGCAACCTGAACGAATTCGAGTATTAAGGAGCAATATTCAATCGAGCTTGAGAATGATCAATTTTCCTTTGGGATTGATGTGAAAATGTATGTTTGCGGATAAAATTTCATTGAGTCGATGCGAATTGAATTCACGTCCCAATTAAATGCACGTCGAGCACATCGCGGTCACCCTAATTCGAAACTTTTGGAAACACACCATCTTCTCGACGTCACGACATCAATCATTATAGTCAATCTTTGGACTGCAGCACTCCGAAACCAGACGCATATTCTCAGATCCTTCAACTATACCGCCTACAATCTCGCAATTGCCAGATGCTATACAGCAGTAGGATATCCGCTTGCTTCTAACATGGATATAGATTACCTCTAGACCTTGGTTCCTTAGTCAAAATGGAGAAGTGAACGATAGAAAATTAGGACTGTGGAAGGAATGATTGTTGCGAGGGATTGATGGTGAGTACGATAAATAAACATGGCCATCCAGCTTCGAAGCTCCTTGTATCTTCATCATCATCGACACATAGGCCAAGATACCCAACCCGGAGTACACATCCGAGACTCACAATAGGTAATTTGATGTCACCGAAACAGTGAACAAGACATCGATGGACTCGCTCGAGCACGCGTCGGACATCGTTACCCAAAAAGCTTCACTGGTTTCAAATCACAAGATATATTTTTCACCTCGTGAGGTTGTGCCGTGTATCACTGTACAAGTAAAGCGAAACATTTTCGCCGTTACATTTGGAAGACACAAGGGGAGTTCAGTTAATTGTCTGAATACCTGTCAGTGTCTGTGCAAGTGAAAGGCTGTGACGACGATCCTGACCTAGAACTACCGCTCAGCCGCAAAGCTTCCCGTTTGACGAAGGATCTTCATCGTCGTTGGCGTCGAATGAACCTTGAACCGTACAAATATTGTTGGCTTGCAGATGGATCACCGTGGGGGCATACTCTGTGAGTCTGTGTACATACGGAGCTCGAAAGTCGGACCAGGAATTGATGGAATCTAAAGTTTCGAGCTCATACTGATGGATCTATGGACAATTCCTATGCTCAGTGTACATCTGGACTGTACGGTGCCTGGCTTCGAATATCATTTGCCATATCCCAAGCTTCTTTCCAAACTTCTAGAAGAATGAAACTTCCAATGACCACATCTCATCCGACCCATCAAATCCACGGTTAGCATCATTCACAAGCTTCTTTTTACTCTTGAAGCTTCTAGAGATTCCATGAAGCTAAACATAACCACTCAAAATGGTTCCGATAATTTTCATGGATCGTCTAGACAACTGTTCACCGATGATAGGAGTGTTCATTCGGTAGTGGGGACGAATTCCTTTTCCTTTCTCGTAAGTTCACGAGACACAGTGCAGTGCGCACATACACAACACATAGGGCAGACATGCGGCGCCAGCACGTCAACATCCTATTTTATCATTCCATTCTCTCCCCATTGAAGGAGCGGGCACGGTATTCATTGGAGAAATTTCAATCCCGAGAACTTTATTCTTTGAAATGTTACATCTATGACTCTTCGACATCCCTCTGATGATACTCTGGGCATTTAGCATGAATGTGAATAGACACATGTACGATGATTTTCTTTTGATTATTAATGGCAATGATGGAAAGAACCTCATACCAAACCTCCATTTTTGCTAGCAATCTTTTTTTGGAAGAAAGATGCGGTGACAACAAATTCTTCGCAGATGACAAGGGTAACATCGAAAGAAGTCTCGAGAAGGTTGCAACCCACTAATGTATCCACTAGTATATCCACTAATGCACCCACCAATGGACCAATTGTACCCGATTTTCCATGACCCGAGTGTGACTAATCCAAATCAAGCTTAGTCATTATTGGACCCCCTCATGTTCATCGATAACCTCATTTTTGCCCGGGAAAAAAAAAACAAAAATCTTTTATTGGGAGAATGTTCAACAATTGTATGGGCAGCTCTTCGCCCACTACAACCAGCAACCATGGAATGACTTCATTTACGTATTCACCCATTTACAATTGAATCACCTGATATCCCAATACGGTATTTATAATGCAAATTATACCAATCATTACCGTAATTCCGTAAATGTGTCAACGGAGATGTCTGTAATCATTGGGTGGATATTTTCTACCTATCAACAATAAAATAAATTTTCCTTTTCCCTCCAGCATCTTTGATCTTATTCATTGATTCATCTTCCGGTCCTCCCAACCCCTCAATTCTACCCATACAAACCCACCCATTTCTTCCCAACCCTGTCTTTTTTCCTTGCTCATTGTTGGTCCCATCTACCGCATTGGGAAAAAGAAAAGAGCTCACACTCATTGCCTTACCACATCACAAGTCTCTCCGACTTTTTTCTCCCAACCTGCAAGTCAACCTCACTCCATCTCCTCTTTTTTTCCCCCCTTGTGTTGCCATCTCACAAGAAGGAAAAAAAAAAAGTGAGTAGAAGAGAAAGTAAACATCCAGGTTCTCCCGGATGTCTCTTTTTCGATACATTTCTCACCTACCATACGCAATCTTCAATCCAACCATGTTCGGTCGTTTGTTAGGTCGTACCGCTTCCCCTCCAAGGGCTCTTGGAGCTCCTCTTTCTCGCACAACTACTACTACATCAGGTGGAGAGGATTCAACTACATCTGCCGAGCGAGATGCTAGGGATAAGGAAATCGTCGAGGCTGCTATCGAGGAGGCTGTGAAGAAGGCCTTGAACTCGGATGTTTTCTCAAATGCCATCGCTACCTCTTTGGTCTCGCAGATTAAACCGGCCTTCGAATCATCTATCAGTTCTATCCCTACCGCCATTCAAAACGTCTCCCTCAATGTTGATGCTGTCGATACAAAACTCGCTGCCACAGCTACCAAACTTTCCCAACAAATCGATGCCAGTAATGCAGAGACTGCAAGCAAATTAGCTGCCGTCGAAGAAGCTATTGCTAAGCTTACATCTTTGCTGGAGGGATTGAGCGAGAAGTCTTCTTCTCCACAAGACACATCGGTTTTGGAATCGCACACTACAAAGTTGGATGGAATTGCTACAGAGGTTGCTGCTCTTAAGAGTTCTACAAATGAGGAGGCATTCAATGCCATCACATCCGACCTTGCCATTATCAAGAGTGATGTTGCTGCCATCAAGGAATCTGATTCAAGTGCTACCTCCAAGGAGATCCTCTCCGCCGTTAACTCTTCCAATGAATCTCATGCTTCCCACGCTGCTGCTTTGAACGAAATCAAGTCTGCCGCTGAAGGACATGCTTCAACTCTTGGAGAGATCAAATCTACTCCTGCTTCTGCCCCAACTGATATCTCTGGTCTCGAGAACTCCATCAAGGACATTGCTACTTCCATCGAGGAAATCAAGTCCGCACCTGCACCATCTACTGTCGATATCTCTGGTCTTGAATCATCTGTTAAGGAAATTCTCTCTACTTTGGGTGAAGTTAAGGAGACTGTTTCTGCTCCAGCTGCTGCTGTCGAGAAGACTGATATTTCTGGATTGGAAGCTTCCGTTAAGGAGATCTCTGCTACCGTCAATGAAATTAAATCTACCCCAGCTCCAGCTCACGAAACCATCGATCTCTCTCCAATCGATGCTCAACTTAAGGAAGTTGCTTCTAACGTTGCAGCTATTAAGGAATCTACCTCTACCCCAGCTGCTACTCCGGAACCAACTGATATTTCTGGCTTGGAATCTTCTGTCAAGGACATTATCGCTACTCTCCAGGATATCAAGACTTCTACTGGTGCCGCTCCTAAGGAAATTGACTTCACTCCAATCACATCTACCCTCGAATCCCACAAGAGCACCCTCGAGGAAATTAAGTCTTCCGCTTCTGGACCAGTCGACCTTTCTTCTCTCGAATCCTCCATTGCTGAAATCAAGTCAGCTCTCGAATCTCATTCCGGTGCTCTCAACGAAATCAAGTCTGTCCCAGCACCAGAAAAGACTGATCTCTCTGCCATCGAGAGCTCTGTTAACGAGATTAAGACCATTGTTGAGGAAATCAAGGCCAAGGAAACTCCATCTACTGAGAAGGTTGATTTGAGCAATGTTGAATCTTCGATTGAATCCATCAAGGTATCCGTTGAGGAAATCAAGACCAAGGAATATCCAGCCGCCGAGAAGGTCGACTTGAGCAAGGTTGAATCATCCATCGAGTCTGTCAAGACAATTGTTGAAGAAATTAAGGCTAAGGAGACCCCAGCTGCCGAGAAGGTTGATTTGAGCAACGTTGAATCATCCATCGAGTCTGTCAAGACAATTGTTGAGGAAATTAAGGCTAAGGAGACCCCAGCTGCTGAGAAGGTTGATTTGAGTCAAATCGAGTCATCCATCGAGTCTGTCAAGGCATCTATCGAGGAGATTAAGACTAAGGAGACCCCAGTTGCCGAAAAGATTGATTTGAGCGCTATTGAGGCATCAATTGCCTCTGTCAAGAGCACAGTCGATGAAATCAAGGCTAAAGAATCACCAGCCCCAGAATCAGTTGATTTGAGCAAGATTGAATCTTCCATCGAGTCAGTCAAGTCCATCGTTGAAGAAATCAAGGCCAAGGAGGTTCCAGCCTACGAAAAGGTTGATTTGAGTGCAATTGAGGCATCCATCGCTTCAGTTAAGAGTACTGTTGATGAAATCAAGGCTACTCCAGCTCAAGAACCAAAGGCAATTGATCTTTCCAACATTGAGTCTTCCATTGCAGCTGTCAAGGCCACAGTGGATGAGATCAAGGCTACCCCAGCCCCAACTCATGAAGTTACTGACCTTTCTAACATTGAATCGTCTATTGCTGCCGTCAAGTCATCCGTCGATGAAATCAAGGCTGCTCCAGCACCAGAAAAGATTGATCTCAGCTCAATTGAATCATCCATCTCTGAGATTAAGGCAGCTATCGAAGAGGTCAAAGCATCATCTGCACCAGAAAAGATTGACCTTTCAAACATCGAGTCTTCTATTGCCTCCGTCAAGACTACCGTTGACGAAATCAAATCTACTCCAGCTCCATCCTTCAAGGAGACTGATATCACTGGCCTTGAATCTTCCGTCAAAGAAATCATTACAAGCATCTCTGCTCAAGATGGTGTCTTGACTGAAATCAAAACTACAACTGAGAAATTCGATACCAAGGAAGTTTTGACCAAGGTAGAGTTGATTGCTCAAGAGGGTGTTTTCTTGAATGAGAAGGGACTCGGTCAAATTAAGGAGAATGTTAAGACTATTGAGTTGAAGTCACCAGCTACACCAACATCTCCAACAACCCCAACATCTCCAACATCTCCAACATCTCCAGGATCCCCATCATCTTCGACATCCCCATCAAAGTCTACCCTTAAGAAGAAGAAGAGAAAGGCAGCCGCTGCTGCTGCTGCTGCGGCCGCATCAGGAAATGCCACCCCTGAAACTAAGTCTGAAGCCGAGAACGAACAAGCGGCTTAAATATTCTCTTTTGATTTTTAATCGGTTCAGTTAGGGGAATATTCATGACGAGAAGAGGATAAGTGAAGGGTTTATGAAGGTGGAGAATTGAGTGGATGGATATGATGAATGTCTACTAATACTGGACAAAATGACAATTATATGGAGGAGCTAATAATGATGATGTAATGGGGGGATAGTCTTCTAATATGTCTAATGGATACCAAAACCTTGTATACATTTCTATCATATTTTTGAGCATTTGCATTTGTATTTACTGTGGCTTTTGCTTGGTTTGCATTGCACATTTTGCGATGTCTCATTGCATTGTTTGCAAACATGCGAGCATTATACCCGTCTCTTACTTTATTGATGCAGGTGTGTGTATGTATTGAGATGAGAATTCGGAGGGGTGGTTTTTTTTTACGAATTATGATGATTGTTGATTAGGAATGGTGAATTGTGAATGGAGGATGAGTGATAGTTGGTGGTTATGATTAGTAGTGGTGGGGGAAGAAAGTGAATAAAACATGTGTTTTTGTCTTATACTTATGACTTTTGATCTTGATTTAAATTGTATGTGTTTGTGCTTGTGCTTGTGTGCGCGTGTACTTGTGCATGTAGTACATAGTTGTACTTGTGATACTCGCGCAACTCCATAGTCGTTACATCCCCGCAAAACGAGACAAATCTCGGGGATGTGGTGTGATCTGAAGTGATACAGGATGGGTGGATGGATGGATGAAGATTCATGGAGTGTTGCATGCACGATGGATGATCTTGGATTATTGGATTCTTGGTGAAAATGTGAGGATGGGAATGGTGAGAAGGGAGAGGCGGGGGAGAGTGAGGTTGTGTCTTGGGGATGTGGCATGGATTTGTATTTTGGAGTTGTGGAGTTTGTAATTAAGAGAGATGTTTTCGTGAGGGGAGAAATTTGTGGAATTTTAGAATTGTAAATTTTGGGGCTGGTTTGGCAATAGAGATGGAGATGGGTTGTAAATCAAATAGGAATAGGAAGGGAAGGGAAGGGAAGAGAGTAACAATTTGGACGGGGTTTGGAGGGGTTAGGATCATGAACTTGTTCGTCTTTTATAGGGAGATGGTGGATGGGATGCGGGTATTTGAAGTTTGGCTGGAACGAGTTACTTGGGAGGGGAAGAGGGGAAATAGACAGAAACGGGAATTAGAGCTCAATTCACCGAGATCTGTTTTTTTATGTATCTTTGATTGACTGGACGATGAAATGGAAAGAGGAGGAAATTGTATGGCGTATATGATATGAGTGTATGTATGCAGAATCTTGGAAAAGAAAGAAATCTCTAGTCTAGGTGTTGTTTTGTTACGCCTTTCGATTTCGCGGCGGGTTTGTGGTGGGAGAGTGGTCTATTTATTGCTAGTTGTGTTTTTGTTTTGTTTTGATTTCATTCTTTTGTTTTGTGTTTTCACGCTGCTACTGCTACTGCTACTGCTACTGCTGGTTGATTTTGACCGTGAAGTTCTTGCTTGTTGAATCGAGGGTTTTTGTTGCATACTTGGTTGTCTGTACTTTAATGTACTGTATGGTTTTGTTCGGGTTTTGGAGATGGAGCAACATAGATGGACTGTGTTGTGTTGCATTGTAGCACCAAAAACTCAACGATCCAGTTTTGGTCTCAGGTGAAAACAAAGTCTGAGTCGGGGTCTTGGACGCAGACGCAGATGCAGGTTCATATTTGTATGAAGGATGGCGGATGGTAGATTTGAGTTGAGATGAGATGAGATGAGACTTTTGGTACTTCCGTCTGTTGCTGTGTGCTTATAATTTGGATCGGGGTGTAGGATGTGATTTTATGGTGATATATCCTGTGGAATTTTCTCTTGCGGGTTTTGATTTTGATTTTTAGGAGTGAGACTACGGATACGGATGAGATACTAAGAAAAAGAAATTGAGAACGGAGGATTTTCGATTTTTATATCTCGTCGCTGGCGAAAGGAAAAGAAAAATGCCACCCTCTCATCAACGACATCGTCGATCGCCTTTCAAGCGTACTTCATTTCGTCGTGCTTCATCGGGTTCGAGTTCTTTGAGGTCAGTTTCGGAGATCCAGTTTCGATCTGATGATCATGTCAAGCTTCAGTTCTCACATCCCAAAATGCCGGGATGGGAGAATGGAGATGTTTTGATTCGAAATGCAGATACGGACAAACACTCTGCTACTTTTCATCCTACGGTTACTGTGACGGCTTGTCGGGATGAGATGGCTGTGATGAGAATGGATGGTAGAAAGACCTCACAAGCGCAATCTCAATCCCAAATACTCCGGTGCGAAAACACAAAAGGAGAAATGGAGGAAAGAGATACAAGCCCAGCTGCAAGCAGTATATACTCCACCAACACTCTTGGATATCCGACTACGGATCCCGACAAAGACGTGGATAATGGTTCCTATACATCTTGTTCGTCTATCCCACGAGTTCCGGGGCTCTCGCTTGAAACTTTGAATTCGAGGTCGGCTGTTTCTGATATTTCTTTCTTGAATGCTGAGGGGGAACGTGATTACGAGCTGGGTGAATCGATGGCTAGTTCACGAATGGAGAGGTGGAAAACTTTTGGGAAGGCAAGGGGGAAAGTAAGGGGATATCTGAGGAGTGGGAAGGCTAGAGATGAGAATGGAGATCGCGATGGAGGGGGAGATGAATCAAAGAACGGAAAAGAGAAACACGGAAAGCATGAGAAAAAAATAAGACCTTTTTTAAGGAAATACTGTCTTCATCCTCTTAGTATGAGAAGTAGTTTTCGCCTGGTGGGGTGGATTGAGGATCCTGTTGGTTGTTGTGTGGGGTGAGCTTATTTCTTACATTTGTTCACCGGCTCCTTGATTCTGATTCTTGGGGTCCTTCTTGAGGAGGCTTTTAGTAGGTACTGGTGAGGCTGCTTGTTACATAAATAGATATGGATAGTTATTTTTGCGTCTTCTATCAGTCTTGGAGTTGATTTTCTTCTTTTGTTTATTTATCCCCCTCCTTTGCAGAGCTGATAAATTACCCCCTTTCTTTCAATTTTCTTCTGTTGCTTTCTCCTCTCACTTATCCGTGTTTTCTCACGCTAATAATTATCCACATATAGTCACGGAGCAGGTTATGGAATAGGTTGCGCGTCGGGATATGGAGAGGTGAGAACGGGGTATACATATGGAGGGGGAATAGGAGATGCGAGAATATGGGATGAAGCGAGACGGAGTGGATTGGAGGGGGGATTATATTGAGAAGGGCTGGCGGGGATGGAGAAAGTAGAATGAGGTGGAGATGGAGATAAAGATGGTTATGATGAGAGTGAGTGAAAGTCTGGATGAGAGGGAAAGTGGTTACTTTGAGTCTCTTTCTATTTCTAGGTATGGTTTTACAAAGGGGTCTTTTTGCATACATGCATTCATATTCATCTAGATTTTATGAGTCAATGACTATCTTATATTTTAATTCCGTTTTTTTCCTTTCTTTTTCGGCCCAACTGTTATTTCTTTCTTCATAGTTCTCTCACAGTACGTTCCCTTTTGGATCGCTTTTTTCTCTTCTTTCTTTGTTGTTCAATTAGTTCCCATCACTCGATTTTTTATCTTCTTCCCAGCTCCCCATCATAACCAGCCATGGAACAGAAACGATAATGGGAGAAAAGGGTTTAGATATATTATAGGTTTAATGTTCATGGATGATGTATTTGAGTTGTACTTTGAGAATGGAGATGTAGACACATGTTTTGTATCGTGCTGGAATTTGAAGGTTGCGTGTCTATATACTTTGTGAGAGGAGGATACTTTGATTTGATTTCGTAAGCATATTAAAATGATGCGAGCTAATTAGGCTGGTATTGAGGACGCACCGGTGGATTGCGCTGAGGCATTCAAGTGGACTGACTAAGTGCGTTGTTTTGAGTCTTTGGAGCCACAGAATTAATACTCGTAGCTTTTATTCCTCCTCATGACCTCCCATACTGATCAAAGTTATAGGGTAATAGCCCAATCCGCGCTTATTCTCCTGTCCGAATAACATAATAGGTTTCATGATTCCGAAAATTGGTTCGCTGTTTACGGCGGTCTTGTCAAAATTGTCCCTCACCCATTGGTGCCACCTTGGATCCATCGGATACCCAATACCATTCCACCCCATTCCATTTAGAAATCTTAGGCCCTTTGGGTAGGTTTGCGGGAAATAAACACTGTCGGCGATTGACAACAAGATTTGGGCATCGGTTCTGTCAGGAACCTTCTCTCTTACTCGCTCATTTCTATCTCGCTCGCCCTCCCACTTAACTCCGCCGTCATTCGAATCTATATCGGAATCTGAGAACACATTATACCATGTCCATTGTTTTTCTCCCGTCTCTTAGATGCCACGTAGATGCCAACGTGTCGGATCGGATGTCAAGTTCTCCGTTTCTACGGCATAGTCGATTATCTTCCAGACCAAGGATCCCTTCGATCTCTTCGAATGGTACCCGTGCAACTCTCTCATTATCATCTCTCACCTCTGATCCTCCGCTTCTGTTCAATCACCATAATCAAACTCCATGCGGGACAGTTGTGCTAATCTCCCCCCCCCCTTGCGCATCTTCTTGCTTGGCCTGGTACACACTAGGGTGCCCGTAAACTCTGGGATTGAATGCCAATTGCTTCTTATCCTGGCCCATTTTATATTTTCCATCCTTCTTTTCATTGTCACCATTTTTATCGTTCACTAAATTATCCTTTTCTTCTTGTCCGCAATTATACGCTTTCGGTCGTCCATGATCAAGTATTTATTTTGCAGCTGCTTACACACAAAGGGTTCGAAGAAGCTTCAGACATAAATCATAGTAATTCGAATGTAAGTGACAAATGGAGTGAATCCTGCTACAGCGCTATGTTCCTGATAGCTAGTACTCTATAATGAATGATCAGAGAATATCTGCGAAGATATCCCAGGATTACATGAACACATATTAAGCTACCCTTTTACTTTGAAGATAAAGCCCAATGGCGAAGAAATCATCAAAGGCTTTGTTTATAATTGACTACTTAATTGATCTATCTTGCTTTGATCTTTGCAGAAAGTGTTTTCTAAGAGATCCCTAATCTTTGGATATGAGTTGATCAATAAAGTTCATCTCCCTCGTCTTCACGCAACCCTTTTCACTGATCTCTCATTTGCTTCTTGGAACTAAAATCTACTGCCTAATCAACCTTTCTCTTCTTATCCTCTCCATTCACTCATTTGTCATTCCCTGCCTTATCTCCTGCTGCCGTACCTTCTGGTCTACCTGCTAACTCCTCTCTCTTTTTCTTTGCCATCATTGTCTCCCTTTCTTTCTTGCATATTTCATTATTTACCACTATCGCCACAAAATCTGGATTCAAAACCACACTTGAATAGTCCGGTTTGTATACCTATAATGAATTTACAGGCAATCATCAAGCAACACATATAAGTCAGTTTAAATCACATCAATTATGCTCCAATTTTTTTGGGTTTTTGAAACTTCTATCATTTCTAAACGCTAGTTTGTATGTGTGTAATAGAAAGACTACAAAAAGAGTCTTCTATTCAAAAAAGGTATATATACATTGAAAATAAACTTTCGTTTATTCATCCAAATCAATCTCCTCCGGTTTTGAGCAAAGTACTCAAACGCTTATGCGTCACAGGTCTCGTCATCATCAGAAGCAGCGGCCGATGTAGCGGCTGAAGCAACAGATGTGATCATAGTGGTTGGGGAAGCAGTTGTGGATACAACGGCACCAGCAGCGCTTGAAACAGCAACTGAAGCAACGGAAGAAGCAGCGGCAGAAGTAGCGGCGACAGCAGAGCTAGCGGCGGAACTGGTGGCAACAGCAGCGGCACTGGTGGCTGATGCAGATGCGGCTCCGGTGGCGGCGGCGGCTCCGGAAGCGTTGTACATAGCTGGACCGGGGATAGTGTAGGTAAGGGCAGCGTAGATGTTGACCAAGATACCTGGGTCGGTAGGAGTGTAGAGAGCCTCACCGAGAGTTCCCTCAGGAGCGAGGGTGCCGGAACCAGTGACTTCCAAGTTGATACATTGAGGGTAGTTTTGAGCACCGTCCTCGGAACCGGCACTGTGGAGAGCAATAATCTCATGACGAGCGACATAGTTTCCTGGAGCGAGATCGGCTGGGATAGTAGCAGTCCAGGTGTTGTTGTTGGCAATCATCTTGTCGGAAGCCCAGGTTCCGGGAACAGTGGTGTCGTCAATCAATCCACCCTCGTCAATCTTGAAGAATTCAAGAGTAGTCTTGTCAACAGTAGCACAGTCTCCGTTGCAGTTGGCAAGGTAGGTGATGACTGGACCGTGATGGGATTCAGGCCAGACAGTCCATTGGAAATCAATGCTGTCACCAGCCGCAACGGTAGCTGAGAGAGCAGCGTTGGTAGCATCTTTAGCACAGATGATATCACCAGTGGTGTAGGCAGATGGTGATGTGAATCCGAGATCGAGGTTTTGGTCAGCCCAACCGATAGAATCTGGTTGTGGGGTTTGGTATGCGTAGCTGACGAGCCATCCAGTGTAGCTATCTTGAATTAATATTTTGAATTTTGCAATAACATGAGAACTTTTAAACTTACTAGGTTCCACCAGCTACAATACCGGAAACATATCCGTGAGCAGAGACTGCGGCAACCATGCCGGCGAAAGCAGTGAGCTTAGAGAAAGACATCTTGATTGATATTTTTTTGAGATTTGGAGAAAAAAGTGAGTAAGTTTGATAATCGAATGATAAAAAAATTCAAGAGAATTTGAGATGTTAGACCAGCTGAATGAATGTAAAATGCTTAAAGCAAAAAGAGAGTGTGGTAGAGCGAAAAGAGAATGATAGAGCTTGAATGTACAAAGGCTTGCTTTGATGTGGTTGAAAGAAAAGTATCGAGGAGGAGAGCGAAGTCATCGGAATATATAAAACTCTGATTTTTACCCTTGTACCCCATTCACGCAATAGTGATATGGGTAGACGCCCTACCATAATCTGTATGCATCTAACCAGCGCCTCATAGCCTTGTCATCTGGTTGACAATGAGTGCCAAGCAGTCGAGAATATATTGACTATGATGCTGTTCTCATACCACTCTCATCTCTTAATTCCAAGCGCTTCCAAAAGGGATCAATTATTGTTTGTAAATGGAGAAGATGATATTAATTCAATTGGTTGAACGGATTGAATTTGGAGAAAAGAGACCAGGGTTACCCGCATTTCGAAACGTTTTGGGGTTCTTGGAAGCGTTTTAGATTAACTATAGGCGTGGCCGCAATCTCGTTAATCTAAAGTTCCGATCTTGGTGTGGTAATATTTTCCCCCTGATGTTTCGAATGTAGCTATAATGCCGTTTCTGTTATCGTCGACTCCAGTGTTGAGACCTCCTTGAATCATTGTTCATCTGGTTTTTTCAATCAATCGAGATGTTCCTCCGTGTACCAAGTATAATGCATCGGATGAAGTTTTTGAAGCCTTGGAATCTTATGATACACCTGTGGCTGTGTACATCGTAGTACAATTTTCGCTAACTGTTCTACTCAAAGTCTAATTTAGTAGTGTACACTAAACTAGTCTTTTGACGAAGAATTGAGTTTTCAGTGGCATAAGCTACGCAACTTTGCGAATCAATGTTCCGATGCCAAGTAACGTATTGAGCAGGCTAAAAGCCAACGTCATTGTATTAGCAACTGACTCTTTCAATCCTTCCAGTAACACACGATAAGATCAAGTGAGCTTGCCAACCTTAATCGCGGAAATGAAGTGGAATCAAATAGATTAGATGAGGATCAAAGTGGGTTGAAAAAGAAAAAAATGTGTGACGAAAGTTTATTAATAATCCAGGGGTACACCCGGGTTTCCATATAGAGAAAGATGCGTGGGTTCTAACCAGTAATGTCAGCAAACAATACCTTGGTGTGTGGCTCTAGCGCTCTATTTATTGATTTTTTCCGATTGGTTATTGAGATGCTGGTGTTTCAAACGGATTTTATACTCGCCTAACGTTCAACGTCAGTCCGTAGGTAGGTAACTGATGTTTCTTCAAGTCTGATAAAATGAATCAATTGAATCCAGCATCAACGTTATGAAACTTTCGATGAAAAACAATGTCGTCTTTGAATGTTACCCCCCCTATATGTAGAATGAACTATATGAATCTTGGCAAGCGCGTAATCCAATTTCAATTAGCAAAGGTTCCTCATTCCCCCCTTCAAGTGTCCTCGAAGCGCCCGTATAATCCGACGATACCAGGTCTCAAGGAACTTCCCGCATTGTTCCTACGGGTATCGATGATTGTCATGTTCAACAAAAAGGTGTTTGATTTCAACAACATGTTCTGTAAAAGTTCTTGGCTGCGATGGAGATAGATAGCCCTTTATACAAAATTCAAACCCATACTAGATGTTGTGGACCCATTAGATTTATCTTAATTGTAACGCATACGTAACCTCTCCGCTGAGTAATGATATTAGCTTCTCATATCTGCTCATATCTGCTCTCCTCTTCCGTTTATCACATGACTACCTGGCCGCGTCATCTACTCCGATGTGTAAGTCACATGAATTATATTATCCCTGGGGTGGCATTACATTGAGGAAAGCTCTAGTCTAATTGTTTTCTGCGTTTTCATTCTACGATGTGACCACCAGCAAGAATTGTTCTTTTCCCCATAAGTTGAAAGTCGAGGGAGCGGTCTACACCTTGATTATATATGGCCAGCTTCTAGCAGGTGTCATGAAGCAAATTTCAGTGGTCAAGTAGGCCTGGTCATTGAGTCATGGAGAAAATTGTGGCCTACCAAGTCGGCTGGAAGAGTTGTAGATGAATGTTGTGGCGCAAGCTTTCAATATACATGATGAAAGGCATGAGAAACATCGTAAAATTTACTGCTCGATGCTGGATGAAAGCTACATTATCCCATTCTCAGATAACTTCGGTCACTTTTCAGAACTTTGAGGATGAGGATCTGTAGACCGCTCAACAGCGCTATTGTAAAGTAATTATCCCCCCTAAATATCTGGTCACTCCAAGGGTTTGTACCTGCATCGCCATTGGTCTTATTAGAACAATTGGTTGTTGGAAAAGAAGTCTTTTCAAACAAAGGGGATTCAAAAGAGAAAGGCTGTTGTATAGACACGGGTATCTATATAAAGGCAACTTTCCTTGAGAAATTCTATCTTCACTTGGATGAAATCTACAGTGTTTTCATCGCCTTACGCATAAGTCTTTTGTTGTTGTCACTGCTCTCTGCCACAACTACGCCTATCACCTTCTATCAAATAGCTTGATTTAACAATTTTCAAAAGTAAAGTTTGAAAATGAGGACGCCTAACCCGAATCTTCTGGATCAAGTTATTGCTACGAATAAAGAGAAGCAGCGAGAAAGGCCTAGAGGTAGTAGATCTCTATATGTGGAGGAGCCAAAATTTACATCAACAAAGGAATCAGCGCTACATCTGGCGCAACCACAGCCAAACAAGAACCACTACAAAGCCACTAAAATCTCTCAGGGCTTTGCACGTATGAATCTCAAAGCAAGCCAAGAGAATAGAACTCCAACAAAGCCGATATCGCAAAAATCAGCAGTCGAAAGTAATGTTACAGATCCCGGCGAGGTTGATTATGGGGACGTCCTAGCAGCCGGCGTATATCGCAGTACCCGGCCTCCCCAAAAATCTAAAACACCCTCGCAGTCTGGACCAATGTGCGGAATACCAAATATCAAGAAAGGGAGCCCAAGTCATCATGAAGCCCAAGGTTCGGTGTGTAGTGATTCCGATGACAGTCGCCACCCTAGCAGGAAATCAACTCGTGTTAAAGATGGAAAGGCAAGCTCTGTTCGGGTTCAAAATCAAGAAATCGTTATTTCCAAAACAACAGGACATCCAGCCCAGCCGCCGCGTCCTGCGCGCAAAGAGAACAAAACTTCTCAACAGCATCCACAAGCGTTAAGGCCAGGGGCTGTGGCGGTTCATGATCGCCGTACCATTGCCATTGATGTGCAAAGCTCTAGGCAAGCGCCAGATTCAGTTCCAGGACCTCATACAACTCGAAAACATAAAGGTCAGCCTCACATGAATTACAGCGATTATTCTCTCTGGGTCAGAGGGCGACGAGATGATGAATTACATTTGCCGGAGTGGACTAAGAGACGCTAGGGATATGATAATAGCTTGAGTCTTATTCCTAGGGCACATGGAAGCGGAATAAACCAGGATTTTAGACTATGGTCTGATTGTGTGATAACATACGCATCGAGTTCACATTGTAAAATGCCGAGATTATCATGACTGTAGATTATGATTCTGACTTCTGTGTCTTTCGTATATAAATAATGGGAATCCAGAAAAAATCAATCTAGCTTTTCCATAACATATATCGTGAAACTCTAAGGGTTCATACACACATCCACAAGGTATTTTCTTGAAATCAGAGGGATGCCACTACGAAAGGAAGACCAAAAGACCTTGAGACAATAGGATGATGCAATCTATAAGCTCAGAGTTATCCACACGAAAAATATGAACGTCCACGTTGGTGTCGGTGGCCAATAGGGTATGGATTTCTTTAGCAATGTCGTAATCATGGCGTATGTAGCAGTAAATTTTGAGGGAACATCGTATGTGCTTCTCATAAAGCCAATAAAAAAGCAGTTGCGAACCAGATATCCCCAGATCGACCTCTCGGGTCTTTAAATGTCAAATAACATTCAAGAAACTCAAAACCACAAACTACAAAATTAAGAATCTCACAAATGCATTCTAAGGTTTAAACAATGGGGCCATGAATGGCCAAGAAGTGGACAAAAATTATAGACAGCGCCAAGACCACATCATCCTCATATAAAATGGACGAATACCCCAACAACAAGATCATTGACTTCAAAACATCATGTTTGCCAGCCGAATCCAAATTCAAACACAGATATTGAAGACTCGTCGCGATACCAATGTGGGAAACATCAAACAGCTCAAGACTGGAAGGGTAATCGGGAATGACAACTCAAAAGATAACAACAGCCTGGGAGCAAAACAATCATATCGGCAAAACGAATGGAACACTTGTATCCTCAACAATTGAGAGATGAGATTTTGAGAATCTGGGAACTTATTCGTGGGAAGAAGGTCATCGAAGTCAAAACGGGAAATCATTCTTCCGATACGAGTAGTCACCACCATTACAATGATGAGATCGCTTCAATACTGGCCTCTTGATACGAATCAATTAATGAAAATACGATGTAAAATGAGCACATGCGCTCACGGCAATGTTGGCAGCCAAATCCGCAAAGTCTTACACGGTCAATGCGAGCTCCTTCGAAAAGTCGTCACATTTGGTCGAACGCCAGTGTGCATGCAGCAACATGTGCTTGTCTTCTGATACTTTATTTTCAACGATTTCGATGCAATGAGTGGTAGAATATTATGCTAAGATTTAGGAATATAGCCGAGACTTTCCGCCAAACTCTTCCTCCCCGGTAGGGTGGCATACCCCTTGTAAATGTTCTACGATGTGAAGAGGATACAGATTGAGCAAACCCTCCATGAAGCCCAAGAACCATCCACAGAAATTAACTAGCAATAAGATCATACAGAGTCAACTTCGAAGCGTTTTGCAAAATCACCGCCCTTTCATATCTTAGATTATCCCTCACCAATCCTGGTCAGGACCCAAGCAGATTCTCAAGTGCTGTCGAGCTGCCGCAATTCCGAAGATAAATGGATTGTATACACTTGGAGGTTATTTTTGGATGCCAGCGCCAATCCCATCAATATTCAACGGCGCTTGCTTCCTGTTTCCGAATCAATAATCGCCATTCGGTACCAAATACTACAGGCAGGGTTCCACTCAAAGTTTCTTCTCAGAGTGGTTCAGAATCAATTTTCGAATGGTTGTCCGAAATGAATGAATAACAAAAGGCCATATCGAGTCTTTTGGACCTTTATCCGACATATCGAGCGAATGGGTTAATGATGAAAGAAATTGAAGACCCTCAGTTTGCTACACTGGGACAGTCGCAGCTTGATTCGCGAAGTTAATATCAATCAATCGGAAATCATGGACAACAACTTGCTTCTTTTGGTATTCCATCCTGGCGATAGTAGCACCATAACCGCCAAAAACAAAATAGGCATATAATCTAGAGCCGCCCCCTTTCAACTCAATTTATTTCCCTCACCCTTCTCCGTAAGTGGTGGAATGATGGAATTTGGTAGACGGGGCCGGAAGTTTAATAAATCGACGTCGTCAGTAGTTTCACAGAAACTCTATTATCTGGAGTGTTATTGGATATTTTATTGAATCTTTTCATCTAGACTGTTCTAGTGAACGTTTATTGGATGGGAACAATAGATAATTCTCATGCATTGGTAGCATTGCATGGTCGAAACGACGACAATGCGAACACAGACCAAGTCTGTCACTCTGTTAGTGTAGAGTGAGCCTAGGATTGAATTACAGGGGCTAATTAAACGAGATCTGTGTTTCATACCCTTACCAATGCTTCAAAGTGGTAAAATCCCCATAATTCATCTAATCTCTTCTCATTTTCATCTGAGTAATTCGGATATCGGTCAGATTGAAGTGGGGAGGAAAACATTGGAAGGAATTGATTCATGTATGGGTCATCACCCTTTTCAAATCAAAATACCCTTGCGAGCAGCAAATATATTACCAGTTACCGCCTTGAATACTTCTTTTGTTCATTCAAAATCATCCACAAACAAATTTTATCCAATCCAATCCAAGCTTTATGACGGGCATAGGCTTCGGATCATGTTTCTAGCCTTTTTGTGAATGCCCCCTTGACTGCCTTCAAAAGCAAAAACTCATCGTTCGATTCGTGGATGACTAGGATATCTAGTTTCTTGTACACAGATTGAATCTCCACAACTAACCAGTTCATCTAATGATACAGGGCTAGGTCCCATTCCCCAAAGTTTGTATAAGTATCTTTCTCTTGGCCAGTTTGACTTCGAATTCTTCATCGTTCAAGCAAACGTTTCTTTCTTTACCCATCACATTCATTTACACAGTCCTCGGTGACTATCTACATTCATTACTTCATTGACTGAAGCTTATCAACAAATTTTCAAATCCAACGCTCATTTTTTCCACCACACGAAAAACTTCCAAACACTTCTTCCATCAAAATCATCAATCTCAAGATTTTATCATCAAAAATGTCTTTCTCCAAGATCGCTGTTGTGGCTGGTGCCGCTTTTATCTCTGGTGTTGCTGCTCACGGACGTGTCCAAGGTATCACTGCTGATGGTGTTTGGTAAGTTAAACTCTAATAAAGTTCTCGGAATAAAAGCTTATATTCAAAAAGGTATGAGGGTTATAACCCATCTTTCCAATACGAGCAAGTTGCACCAGTTGTTGCTGGATGGTCCGACCCAACTGATCAATCGAACGGTTTCATTGCACCAGATGCTTATGGTACATCCGATATCATTTGCCACTTGGCCGCTACCAATGCTCAAGGATACGTTAATGTTACTGCCGGAAGTGAGGTTAACTTGCAATGGACCACCTGGCCTGATTCGCATCACGGTCCAGTCATTGGTATGCTCATACCGTATCTCTTTGCATGTTCTTTCACTAATCAAAAATTTAGACTACCTTGCTGCCTGTACCGGAAATGATTGCACAACTGTCGACAAGACCACCCTCGGATTCTTCAAGATCGATGGTGTAGGACTTGTCGATGATACCACCGTCCCAGGTACATGGGCATCTGATCAGCTCATCGCCAACAATAACTCCTGGTCTGTTACCATTCCAGAGTCCTTGGCACCAGGTGGTTACGTTCTCCGCCACGAGATCATCGCACTCCACTCCGCTGAGCAGGCCGATGGAGCTCAAAACTACCCACAATGTATTAACCTTTGGGTTTCCGGATCTGGATCTGCTGTTCCAGCTAGCACAGAAACCACTCTTGGTACGGCTCTTTACACCGAGACTGATGCCGGTGTCAACGTCAACATCTATGCTTCCCTTGCTTCATACGATGTTCCAGGTCCTACTCAATGGGCTTCCGCTACTGCTTCCGTTGCTCAAGGTAAGCTTTCTATTTCCTCACAAGTTTCTCTCTTTGTATTATAATTTCTAACTCAATCTAGGTACTTCTGGAGCAGTTGCCACCGGAGCAGCCGTTGTTTCTTCTGCTGCTTCATCAGCCGCCGCCGTAGCAACCTCAAGCGCCGCTTCTTCGGCCGCTGTTGTCGCGTCTTCCTCCGCTCAAACCAGCGCACAAGTTGCCGCGGTCAGTTCCGCTGCTCCAGTAGCCTCCTCTTCAGCTGTTGTTGCCTCCAGCTCCGTTGCTAGCGTTGCTTCATCAGTTGTTGCCAGTTCCGTTGCCTCAGTCGTCACCTCGGCCCCAGCTGTCACCTCAGCACCTTCAAACGTTGTCACTGATATGATCACTGACTACGTAACTGTTACCGATGTCGTAACTGTCACCGTTACTGCTGCATAAATCTTCAACCTTTTGGTTGTTTGAAATCAGCACCTCCTTTTGACTAAAAATCTTTTTGATGATATCTTGATGGTTTGTTTTTGGATCTGATTCGGGCTATCGGGTATAGCTTGGATGGAAAATTTATGAGCCGGACGATGAGTTGAATGGGCTTCATGTCACTTTCTTGTATATATTATGTCCTGTATAAACAGAATTGAACAATTTTTGAGCTTATTTCATTTTACTTTAATTTTTTGTGACTCTAGTTGTATGTGAAAGCTTAAGAACCTGCTATACGGTTGATTCGTACTGATCCTCCAAATGAGGGATGTGATGCTAAAATCATAATAGTCAATGTTTACAACAATTCCAGACATCAAGCATCAATGTTTTCGTATCTCATCCGACGTTTTATAATCAAGTAGGCACAAAACTAAGATGTCTTGATTCTATTCCAAGTCAGGAACAAATTTCTGTCTTCTGGTGTACATAACCGCTCATCACTTTTTTGCTTTCTTCCATATGGTTTCTTGGCAGCAACCGCAAGATTTTCTTTCATGCTCTTCTTCAGAATATGTATTCTATGTAATTGGCGCGTAGAATTGGTGTGATCTTTGGCCGAGATGATGCGTCCAGTACTGCGTAGTTTTAGTGATTTACGCATCTCTCCACACGTAAGAAAGTCTTCCAACAACAGTCAAAATCTCAACGTTCTTTTTAGCTTTTGGTAAGATGATCTTCTGTTGAATAACAATAATACCTCTAAGATACGTACTACCAACAGTTCTTGGCCGTCGAATAGGACGACTCGAACATGTATTTATTTAGGAGAGTCTTAAAAGGCATCCGTGATATTTCTCCATTCCATTGTATCCATTTATGAGAGGATGATAATATGCTAATTACAGGAAAAGACTGTATCTCTTTTTATACTTCAAATATGTTTGTGGACCAACTATACTAGGCTGGATGACTTGACTTTCACGTCTTCCGAACTACGGATTGACTTTGTCATTATTGCTACGAAAGTGTTCAGAACAGTTATGGCAACCTACAGCATGCGAAAGCACGTTTTCATCAACTTTCGAGTGATTTGATTCAAATCTGTTGACGACAAAGCTTGGTGTTGTTCTCACCGAGCCGGTGCTGTAAGCTTAGATACAAGCGGTGGTGTCAATGAAGAACGGTAGATCCATCTTACTGACTAAAAGATCACGCAGATATTGGGGAAAAATATGATTTTTAGTAAAGGACTTAGAATATTTAGCCAGAAGTGTCTTCTAGACTCACTGGTCAAGATTATGGGTATGTATGTATTGATGTGTCCTTTGGTCTTCCCGGCAAAGTATGCGATTTTTGAAATCTGGCAGCTACCTCGATAGCATGCTTTAAACCGTGGCCTTGTAATATCCTGAATAAGTGGGATAATTTTGATCTTTTCAGCGAGAAACATGAGAAGTCAAATACTCTTGGGTTGTAGCTCCAGTATCGAGAGTATAAAAGAAGCAAGAGGAAGCCTCCCGGGGAAAGCAAACTGTGAATCAATTTACCAAGACACAAATGTGTGGTATACCTTGAAACCAGTGTTTTGTTGAACAAGAGAAGTTTGGATAATTCCTGGTACCCTTGAAGCCGCCCTCATGGTGAATAAGACACACCGCACGAGTGTAATGGTCTACCGGTATTCACTTCTCTTTATTATTCGGGCGGGTCTTGGAGTAGAATTGTGTATTTTCGTTTTTCGATACACTTCCTTATCATATACTGGTCGTTATTAGTATTCAATTTTGTATCTGTGAGGACTTCGCACTACCACCTTTATTGAGGGTTCCTTTGCATATCCAGGTGTCCCAAAAGTAACTGCCAGCTGTAGTTCATCTATGTGAGGCATGACTGCGTCTGACTCGATCCATTCTTTGAGAAAATTCTTATCTTGATGACCAAAAATCAGGTAGGAGACTTCAGCCGGTGATGGCCGATTGAGTTTCCTTGCTGACATTTTTGATAGTATATAAAAAGAATTGATGAATATGATGGCAAGAGAAATCCTCGATTTTAAATTGTATTTGTTGAAATATTCAGTTGAGCAAAAGTGAATTCTCGCCCTTTTCCATTTTTTCTTCTTATTTTCCCAAAGTTTCCCATCACCACCACCACAACACACTCGCGACCAAACACCACGTCCACAAAACTTGCCATCTCCATATATTGCTTTACATTCAAATTCAGCCATCACATTTTTCTACCCCCTTTTGTTGCCAATAAATAATGTCGTGTGCCAAATCAGCTGAACTGTTGCAGCTCCCGAGGCCGATAGCCAGGGATAACACCGAGTATTCTCCAGATGAAGTCGTAAATGAAACAGAAGGTGTGACATCAAGCATGGTCATTGTTGACAGAGATGTTAGCCATCCTGATATGTCTTCCTTCGTCGCCTTCGCTGGCCGATATGTCCAGCTATCGGACGCCATGATCGGCAAGGCGATATCTTGCGGTCTCAAAGCCGGGAATTGGTCAACCTATATCCATTGTCATTCATGGCAGGCGGAAATCTACGACTAGAGAGGGTGTCTCATGGTTATCCAAGCCTCGCTGTTGGTGGACAAGAACATGTCTATAATCGCTTCCCTTTGGTTAATGGTGCTATCCACAACATAGATATTTCAACGAGAGGAATGGTGATTCTCGCAAGTCCGGCCGAGGCACAAGTATCTGCTGTTGTAAAAATCAATGACCTATTGGAGGAGTTATGTAAATTTTATTGTTCTCTTGATCGATAATGGAGTTTTATTGTCACTAACTATTGGGAAACGTAACTAATTTCATGTCTTAAAGTCCTCGTAAGGGGCACTACAAAGCGCAGAGAAACCATCGAAAAATGTTACACCGGTAGCAAAGAATGACCAGGCAAATAGTGGCGGTGTCTCGTCTTCACTACATGCAGACGGTATGCAAAATGGTTCAAATAATTCCGGCATATTCGACAGAAGCTAACCAATTTCTCTTGCAGTTGTTAATTGTTTGGTGTCACTCTTGGATGTGGTCACATGGGAGATACAGAGAGGGTAGTTTCAAAATACCCATCTTCATGAAAAATTTGATTAGAGCGCTGTAAAGAAAATTTCCGACGGCACTGGACTGTGGGACGATGTAGATGAGAAATTTGTCGAAAGTTTTGATAAAGTGATGACATCTACAAGAAGGAAAAGGTAAGAGAGGAAAAGAGAGAAAGAAGAATGAAGAGATAGGGATGGAAGAGAAGAGAGAGAAGAGAAAGAAGGGAAACCTGGAAAAGAATAGAAAGAAGGCAGAGAAAAAGAGAGAGGAATTGGCAGATGGATCGCAAAGTACGGTAGTAGGAGAAGATTGATATGATTCAAGTGTAGTTTTTAATCAGAATTTTGAGGCGATGGTGGTAAAGAAAAAGAGAGAGGAGCTAACAGGTAGACGAGAAAATGCGGCAGCAGGAGATGAGGCAGAGGATAGCAAAGGAGTGAAGGGAAAAATTAAAAAGAGAAAGATCAACCAGGCAGTAGATTTTGACCCCAAGAAGCAATGTCATCACCATTATTCAACTTCTTGCCCTGAATTGTAAGGTCGGTAACCGGGATCATCTCGCATTTATATATGAAATCAGCTATAACGACTATGTGCTGAAGGCTGAGGAAGAAGGGGTCGCAGAGATCGAACCTCCTTAAAGTTACTGGCTGAAGAAATTCAACGAAACCCCGCAAAAAAAATAAAAAAAATACTCATGGACAATAATTGAAGAAGACGTCTTCGATCATGTAGAGAAGTACCCGACCGAAGCGCAGGTTGAACTTAGAGGGTTCATCAAGTAAGCCTGCAAGTTGGCGGAGCTCGATCGTTCACAGCCACGCTCACACCCGAAACTCGTTGCCTCCGAAAAGGTTCTGCAAAGAACAGTCAATTTTCACACATAATACACCGACATGAAGCATGCTATGACGAACGCAACTCAGTGGATGTTCAGAAGGGATCGCGATGCATTTTCAATGCTCACTCCACCAACGCTTGTAGAGGAGGAGATATGCAAGACTGATCCGGATGACGTTACAGTAGAAGTTTCTACGACTGGTGCTTACGACGTTTTTGACGCCCCATCTGAAGAGTCGATCGAAAAAGTCAATTCTGCAAGGTCCATCTTGAATGGGCAGGCGAGCGGACTAACCTTCTCCGAGGCAGTGAAATATCTGAGTTTCAAGAACATCTGGAGACCTTGGCTGCTAGACACATCACCAACACTCGTTCTCAAAGTGCTTCAAGTTTGTGGGCCAAAGCCAAACTTATGCAAAATTATGGTGCTATTCTTGATTGCCGGATGGGTCTTATATTCGTTGCAGATAGCGTTCGCCGAAGAAACAAATTGAGAGAACGAACTTGGTCCTGTGCATGACGTGAGTGACGGCAATTAACTACTGTTGCTATACGGAGTGATGATAGCGATCAGTTGAAAAGAAATGACAAGGAATGTCGAGGTCTGTTCCAACTCCGCACCAGCAGACTGATAGATTCAGGAAAGGACATGGTGACGGGCTTCCAATGTGCAGATAATTTCCAATACGAGATCCTAGTCTCTTGAGCTGTGCAAAAAGAGTACTTGGTCCTTTATCATGCGAGCATCAGAGATTTTGTATTGGAAAGTAGATGAATAGGAGTCTAGAAGCTAAGGACGCATTGAAAACGATGGACTGTCTGAATTTCAGGAAACTGTATGTTGTTTCTTCGACAACTATCTTTTGAGTTCCCGAAACGGGAGTGACTATAGAAGATTTAAAGTGAGAATAATACTCTTCATCTTGTAATTCATATTGAAACTTGGCAGAGGTGATATGACTGTTCACGGAAGCAAAAACTTCACATGTGAACTAAAATTAAAAATGTATTCTTGGTCGAATCATATCATGAAATTTTGGGGGGTTGCATTGTACATCGTTGAGATATAACGATGAAATGAACAAAATGGTGCCACATGTGCAGCCTTCATGAGATCAACAGAAACGTGTTTTCGTTGTTAATCTTTACATCTCAATCTTTATATCTCATGCTAGATCTAAATCTTCGAATTTAGAAACTGCGCCTGTGTAACCACTTACTCTTTTTACAGCTACAGACAACAATCACGTTTGCGGTGTGAATGTTCAGAAGTAAGAACGATCAAAGAATATCCCTCGTCATAACCTCAATGGCGAAAGATTGACCTATGAGAAGGGGAAGATATCGAAAGCGTCTAGGGCACTATGCAGTCAGAGAATCAAGCCAACACTAGGAAAGAGCATACGAGTGTAAGTTCGAATTATGGCGTGAAGAAATAGCTCAAGAGAAAAAGATTAAAGAATCTGCGTGGCTCTAAGTAAACCTCGGGATAATCACGAATTCTAATTCCCCCAAGGAACGACCCGAAGCACTTCGTCCTGTATTGGCTATGTGGAGATGAATCATAATACACATATGGAGGAGAACAAGACTAGCCTTTTATATCTTTACAGCTAAATAATTACAATGTAGATCCTTCCATCTTCTACAAAAACATCATCTTACCCCGCACATAAAGCAATCAAACTCTTTTCTCCCATTTAAAGAACATTCTTTCCGGGTGTAACAACTGCAGTAGCAATCTAAACCCGGTATCCTCTTTGATCAACAACTTCAACCTCTCAATTGCATCTTCCTCACTCTCACCCTCAAGCTGTACAGGCTTAACTTTATAATCTTTGAAAAGCCCGACCAACACTCCAACAAACTCAACTTGCGAGAATTTTCTCCCAGGACAAACTCTCACACCACCAGACCAAGCAATGAACGGGTTGTTTGCCTTTGGAAACTCCATGAAGGTTTCAGTAGCCGGGTTTGAAGATGATGAAGCGGGGATGATCCAGCGAGAGGGCTCCCATGCAAGTGAATTAGAACCCCAGTGACGGGGATGGGTGTGTATGGCTGAGTAACTTGGGATGATCATGGTGTGGGGTGGAAGGACGTGAGTTGAGTTGTTTACTTTGAGTTCTCGGGGTTCGGGGCCGCTTGTTTTGACAATGGCTACGGGGGTGAAGAGGCGGACTGTTTCGTACTATAAGAAGGGTCAGTATAAGTTGGAATGGGTATGAGTCTAGTGAATTAGTTGTAAATGATGACGTACAGTAACAGCCAAACAACGCTTCAGACGAGGAAATGTTTCTGCATAGTTCGAAGTTTCTGGATCTTGGTCACCGAAAACTTCGTTGATCTCTTCGGCGATCCAATCTTGAACATCGGGACGAGTAGCTATCATGGAAATACCAAAAGCCAGTGTATTAGCCGTGGTATCATGACCAGCGAAATTGAAGACGAAAATGTTTCCGTAGATTTCTTGTTCCGTCAAGCCACCTTGGCTTGAAGCTTCCTTGCTTTCCGCTTGAGACGCACGTACAAGTGAATTCATCAAGTTGTTTCCATGTGTATTTCCGTCCGCGGCAGCTTTCTTTCCTTCTTCGTATGCATCTGTCATATAGTTTTGAAATGTGACAGTCGCTTCATGAAGTGGTTTCCAACTTTTTGGTAACCACCATTTATCCAAATTCTTTGGACCTAATACAACCAAAGCGATACAATTGTCCAGAATCAATTTCAATGCATCTCTGATATTAGCAGAGCCTTGAGCGTCAGATTTTTCTTCTACTCCTTGATATGGATATGATTTTCCGAACCCAGCACTAGACATCACGTGTAATGACAACGTGCGTACATCATCGCCAATGGTATTGATGGCGGACTTTGATGACCAGTATTTTCGCATTCCGGTTGCTTGGCGAATGACCTCCGACCAAACAATCTCATTGTTATTCTCGTTGAAACAAGCGGCTGTAATTTTGCGATGACGCTGCCACTGTGTTCCCTCGGTCGTTCCGAGATTAGGCCCAAACACGTTCAACATCGCCAACATCTCCGTTGGTCTGGTAAATTCTTTACCACGTGCATTGATATCAATCAAAGTCTCTGCATTGCAAAGTTGTAGCCAATTTTTTCCCGGAGTGACGAGAATAAAAGCATCACCTATCTCTTGATGAGCTTTGTATCGATCGTGAATTTCCCATCCTCGATAATTGAAACGAGTAAAGTTTTTGGTGAAGGGTAGATTTTTGAAGTACGGTAAGATCTTGGTGTCAACGGCCATCCATAGAGGATTGCCGGAATCAATAGGCAAGATAACGATGGGTAGACCAGTTGTCTTAGCTTTTCTGTAGTTGACAGCTAAAGAATACAGTACGTATGAAATCCATCCTGCCACGGGCAGGATAAAACCTAAGAATAACGAAAAACCAGCCATGATTGTCGACTGAACAACAACAAAAAGCAGCAATTTTGACCGGCGAAGACAGAAGATATTCACAAACCAGAAGACAATAATTTCAAAGCTTTCGCCTTGATGACAATTGTTCGCGCCAATTGCCCGAATATGGAAATATGGGACTTTTCGTATGGGGGTATCCACAATTGATCAAATGAAATGATAGTGAAAGCAGTCGAGAGGCACAGCGCTTAAAACAAATTACATGAAGATCATTGGATGCTCAAGAGAAATCAACTTCGCGTCTACACTTGTAAGGGTTAAGGAAAGTTACTAAGCATTTTTCTTGTCAATATTGGGGTGATGTGGTGTTGTCGTTCAAATTATTCACAAGCCATCATCTATTAAACTTTTTTTTATCTACCTGGGTGTATAATTAGATATTAAGAGACCAAATCATTCTAGTCCTAATGAAGTAGCATGAGTTCCCGTCAATCAATAATAAATTACGAATATAAAATCCTTAAATCTCACATCAGATGAGGCATAAGCACTTAACAAGCCGTTGCATGACCGGCACATGTATTTGCAGCCCCCAAATCACAAACGAAAAACGGAGCAAATGACCGTTCAGGAAGTTACGCAACCATATTACCTTCCATGGGGCTTACCGAGCTCAGTCATTCAATACAGACATTCCAATAATGGGGTGATGTAGTGAGTGATTACGCCAACGCTGTGAACGATAGTCGGTAATGGCGCAGAACCAAAGTTGGGGGCCTATATTTACTGGAGCATTAATAACTGGGGCATTCACTGTGATGCGATTATCCACCCACTGTGCCGGGGCTATATTTCCTACGCACTACTCCGTGCACCAAAAGTTATCCACTGTGCTACAGGCTAGGCTACCCGCCCCCGCTCACTAACATGTGGCTTCGCTAAACTTGCTGTATGCCAATTCTCTCTATCCGTGCTCAGCCGTGTCCAAAGATGATCTAATATCTGATACCAACTAGGCTGTGCCTATCTGTTACTAGGTATCTACATCATATCACAAGAAAGCCACGCCAAGCTTCCATTCGAAACGCCGTTTCTGACTCTTGGGAAACCTTAAAAAAGCCAGAGGTATAACAATAGATCAAATACCTAGCATATAGATATCATATTCATAAAGGGTATTCTTTCCTGAACCATCCATACGCACGTAATCATACTCCACGATGCATTTCCCCGCTCTCCTCGCCGATGAGTGCCTGACCCAACTTCAACGTTCGACTGCTACCACCCAATACTTTGGTAGCTCCGAAGCCACCCATAATTCTCCAATTCAAATATCATGCATCGTTTTAATTATTCTCGGAATAGTTGCAAAGGCGGCGTTTGCAGTTGAAAGTTTGGACTGGTTGGATTGTAAGTTTGTGATTTCTATATGTCTGGTAATGTGAATCTTTGACTAACTGTGGTCTCTTAGATACTATTCTTTGTGTCTTGGTACGTCCTATGGTGCTGAAAGCATTCATAGATATTTGAAGCTAACACAAGTCTCAGACGGGAATCTGGTATTCTCGACGACGACCGACTACATATGTAGTTCTTTGAATTAAGGACTCAGTGGTCTTGACATTAGTATGGCGTTGGTGCGGACAGGAGGGGATATGACATATAGCTACGATTATGGCTACGGTTTGGTTTTGGTTCCAGGATAGGGTTTTGGTTACATTATTATTTTTCACGGGCTGGATGGTGATGGGTCACAGGAACTGGACGGACAGATTTGCATTTTGGATGGCGCAGCAGAATTTACGAATTATGAATGAAACTACATATCAACTACATCACTTTAGGACAACACACAGAATGAAATGGGAAATTTTGCTCTTGACTTTTGATCCAATCTATCTGGTGAAAAATGATGAAAGTAAAGCCGATGTTTTTAGCTGAAGATTTATTCGGGGAAGAGTATAGTAGAATTTGTTTATTACATTATTACAATATATATCTAGGTATGTATCCAATCTAAACTTTCTCAGAACCAATCGATTTGTCCATTATGACCGGCGTCTCTAGCCCAACCGACTTCTCCTCGTTCTTTAATTTTCTCCTTTCCTCCGCAACCTTTTTGAGGTTAAACCATTGCATCCCGCAAGCAAACGGTAAAGACAAACACGCCGCAGCCAAAGCATAATACATTGCATCTCTAATGGCAATGGTGTATGCTTCTCTCAAGGCAATTAATACCATTTCCGAGCCGCCTGCCAAGTCCTGTAAACCACTTGCACCAACTTTAATGACCGTTTCTGCTGATACAGTAGTGGTATGAGCTGGTACACTGGTCTGTAGCCTTGAAAGGAAAAGAGATTGTGCGATAGAGACAGATACAGAAGAACCAATCTGATACATGAATACTGCAATGGCATTTCCAGTAGGAGCGTCTTCTTCGCTCAACACAATCTGTAGTGCGGTATATGGAAGCTGCTGTGCCATTCCAGTTCCCCATCCATTGATTACCATATATGCGGCCCATTTGACTGTGGATGTAGTGGTATCAATGGTAGTAAGAAGACCGGCACCAACCATTGCGATGATTGTCCCAAGAATCATATATGGGACGTAGTATCCCCATTTTGTAACCACAACTCCAGTAAGTGACAGCCCAATGATTTGAGGAAGGACTATCGCGATGAATCGGGTACCACTTTGGATTGCTGTGACGCCTTGAATGGATTGGAAGTAAATGGGTAGATAATAAGCATAGACAAAACTCATCATGCCAAACAACATGAGGAATATGCTGCCCATCAAAATTGATCTTTGTCGAAGAATCCGCAAGGGAATTGTGGCATGTTCGCCTCGTTTCCATTGTAGGATACCGAAGGATACTATGAGTAAGCCAAAGCCAACAAATAGTCCGATGATTTTAGATGATTTCCATGGCATAGTCTGTCCGCCCCATTGTAATGCTAGAAGAAGGCAATATATAGCTCCGAGAAACAGCAAGACTCCGCCAATATCCATACGTCTCAATTTTGCTGAAATATTCAAGGCACGGCTCGAGTTTTGTACGCCTTTGATTCGAAAGAATAGTATGATGAATACAAGTACAACAGCGCCCATAGGTACATTACTACAGTTTTGTTAGTTTATGTGAAATATCAAGGATAAAAAGAATCCATTACATCCAGAAGCACCATCTCCAGGAGGCTCTGTCAGTGAAAACACCACCAAGCACAGGGCCAATACACACGCTAATGGCAAAAGAGCTGATAACTATGCCTTGGTACATAGGCCTCTTTTCGAGTTCTACCACATAATTGACGATGGCCAAACTTCCCTGATAGATTCCCGCTGCCCCGAAACCAAGAACAGATCGGCCTCCAATGAGAACACTGGAAGAAGGTGCTGCCGCACATAATATAGAACCCACTATGCCAGGTCAGATGTCATTAATTTAATCGGTACTGCGAAGGGACTTACGTTCAAATAAAATTATTGACCCGATATAAACCATCTTAGGATCGAAGTATTTGTACAGGTTACCAAACAAAGGCTGGAATGCCGTGACAGTGAGGAGATATGCTGAACCATACCAGGCAACATCATTCAATGCATGAAAATCAGATGTAATTCTCGGAATTGCAACAGCGATAATATTCATATCCAATGCTAGAAGGAAGATTCCCAAGCATAAAGACCCGATGACAGCCGCCAGACGCCATGAGTGAAGGAAGAGCTCATCGGACTCGGATGTTTGGAGGCTTGAAACACCCGTAATGGTCACAGCTGCCATATCTTTATCGATAGAGACAGTGTCCTTGTTGGACAAAGCTTCGTCTTGCTTCAATGTCATGGCTGTTAGATGATTGTGAACCACTTGAAGTCGTGAATCTCTTTTTTAGTGGCGCAAAATGCTTTTTGTATATGAAATCAAAGAAGGATGGAAAACTTCAGCAATTTGGACCTCATGAATTTTTTTAACACCCTACCCACCATTCTTGGTTGAAAAGAGATTGCATGGCATGGCATGGCATGAGTGACAAACAACCTTCACCGTTCGCTCAGCGGGTGCATTTCGCCGAATATCATGATCAGCCCCCCCCCCCGAAATGTGTAAGGCCTGACTAACTACAGATGGTATCGTTTCAAGCTGATCTCAGCATAAGAGGTGAAGCTATGCTGAAGCCTGAGGGTAATTGACGTATATCCGGCTTGTCACTTATCCCTCCAGTCATTTTGATACGCAAGTTATCTACCGGATTTCAATCATGCATTGTGCACATGAATACCGACAAGGGAGAGGCAATTTTTAGACCCCCCTGTCAGCTGATGTGACACTAAAATTTAGTGCGCAGATTTTAGTTTCTAACATAAATTTGATGTGAAGAAGTGGTCAATGCAGACAACCCTGACCTCGTAAAGTTTTAACTGTCGGAATATGTCTCATTTGGGTAATATCTCATCATGATAGTTCGTGATGGTGGTTTGTGATTGAATCTCAAGACAGACTCTCAATATCAATTGACGCCTAGATGATGGACCAATCTGGGGACCGCGAATCTGGAAATTTGAACAAGAACCCCATAGCACAATCAGCACTATGCGACTAGTATCAGAAAAGTCCCGTCTTGGAGACTGTATCTATCATTTTCAACAGTGGAGGAGGCAAAAGTGAGAGAGTATATCTACTTATGTCGATCCTCTTGGATCTCCAATCAATGAGATTATCGTGCACTTCTTTCGTTTTCACACGCATATTATCTTTGCTTTAGATACCCTCAAGTCCACAAAGCTCTCCAAAGAGTAGACTACCTCACAATGTTTTTCAACGCAGCTTGGAGATTCGTATCCACAAGCGAGTATTCACAGTACTTTCTTGCAGCAGCACTATTCGGCACTTGGCTTCTCTCATGGCGTTTGTGGAGATTCACCATTCGGCCATATCTTAGACCACAAGACCCCGTTGAACTTCCTTATTGGATTCCAAGTAGGTAATCTTCTGAAAGCCTCCTTTGTCCTTTACTAACACTATTTAGTCCTAGGACACAGTCTTAGTTTCTTTCAGAATTCTGACAGCTTAATTGAGCGTGGCTTGTACGTTAACGTTTTCATTTTCATCTTCTCATCGGTCTTGACGTATTCGTTGCTCTTAGAATATGATACTGACAATTGCATTCCAGAGACTACACTGGCAGAACACACGAGCCTTTCGCACTTCAAGTGGCTTCCCAATTATTCTACATTGTCACAGGACCTAAAGATGTCGCAGAAGTTTACAGAAATGTAGCCACTCTGAGTTGGGATGGTCACTTGTCTCAAATTCTTTCCAACTTCGGCTTTACTGGCAAAGCATTGAAGTTGGCATGGCATGTACCCATTCCTGGAGACAAATGTTACATGCACAAGAATCCGGTCAACCCAAAGCAACTATCTTTGGTCAAACTCATTGAGGAGGTGTACATTGCACAGTTACTGCCTGGTGTGCACATGACCGAGATGTCCGAGAAATTTATCGTGTCACTCAAAGACTCACTTCAACCACCAAAGATGGACTTTTGTACCTTGAGCAGAAATGGTCTCACTCGCCGGGTCTCTTTGAAAGCTCTTTGTCGATCTACTCTTGTGGAAGCTGCAACCTTTTCCATGTTCGACAAAGCTCTCCATAAGCTCAATCCAGATATTGTACAACATATGTTGGACTTCAACGACAGTGCTTGGATGGTATTCTTCGGTCTTCCCGAAATTTTCTCAGCCAAAGTAGCCAAAGCACGCAAAACAATGCAAAAGACAATGGCCGAATTTGCTCGTCTTCCAGAAAAAGAGCGCGAGGGTCAAGCTTGGGGAATTGGCACGATTCTTAAGGCACAGGAAATTGTTGGTATTGATATCGAGAGTAGAGCTTGCATGCTTTTACTGATCTATTGGGCGTAAGTTTCATTGAAGCTTGTATACAAGAGTAAATTCCTAACATTGTATAGCGCAAACTCAAATGAGTACAACATCTCCTTTTGGCTTATTGCACATCTTGTTTACAACGTTCCTCTTATGGAGCGAGTTCGCGACGAATTGGAAGCAGGCTGGAAAGACGGCGAGCTTGATATCAAATATCTATGTGCCAATTCGCCTAATCTTGACGGTGCATTCCAAGAATCACTACGCTTGAATGGAGGTGCAATGATGAGTCGTCAAGTCAAGCAGCCAACTATGATTGGTAACAAGCTAATGCAACCTGGATCTAATGTTCTCATGCCTTCCCGACAACTGCATATGAATGAGAGTGTCTGGGGTCAAGATTACAAGAACTTTGACGCAGAGAGATTTGTTAGAGATAAGGGCATGCTAAAACATTCTTCTTACCGTCCATTTGGAGGTGGAATCAGTTACTGTCCTGGGCGTGTTATGGCCAAGGAGCAGGTTTACGCTTTTGTTGCCATTATTTTCAGAAGATTTGATGTTAAGTTGGCACCTGGGATAAATGGGAAGTTTCCGGTTTTGGATGAGAGTACACCTTCGCTTGGAATTACAGGTCCAGTGAAAAATATGGATGTGTTCATGGATTTGACTGAAAGAGAGAAGTTCTACCAATACTAAGAGAGGGGTAGCAATGGTTCATTGGGAGGGGTTTCATAAGATGCTTTTTACAGCCTCGCCTCTATTTTTTATGTACATAAGTTTAACAATTTTTGGAGCGTCGGGAGGAACGATTGAATTTCATCAATCATTTAACATTGATTCCGATTTCATACTGGTGACAAGATGATTGTATCGTGCTTGACTAATTGAGTTTTCCTGTACCGTTGTTTTGCGCTGATTATTCATCCGCAGTATGACGTGACTTAAATTTATCATGGAGTGAGGTATCATGCGAAGACTTTAGAAGGCCGTCATTTTTTGCGTCTCGTTTAGATGCTATTCTAGACCTCGATATTAAGCGATTGAATATTATTAGTCAGAGAGTCTGCCAGACGAACGGGCCGCTCAAGTGTCGGCATATTCATAGGTAGGATCGCGAACCCAGCACAGCGGTTCCTTCAAAACCGTGGTACCTTAAACCCAAAACTTGGGGCTTTTCCGACAGGCATACACAAACATGGCACAATCTTCACAAATCGTGCAATACCGACGATTGAAATTCTCCGCACGCGAGGTATGCGGCATACACGGTGGTATCACGCTCAGCCATGCTGAGACGGAGCTAGACCCATATTAGGCAGGTGAAATTTTTAGCCTATGTGACTGCAGAGGTTACACGCACTGGCCACATGGCACACGCCGATCTACATCCAGGCGGTTGGAAGTGGGAATTTAACACCCTTCCTCCGTGACTCCTCCTGTCACAAAATTTCGATAAGCATATGAATAAATAATTGGCAAAATACTACTCTGTGACGACAAATTTTGGGGGGGTTTTTTTGACTAGTGAAATCAAGGATCCGGAGGGGTATTTACGAGCTATACAGGGTAATGAACTCGTCGGCTAACGCAATTGGGGTCTCCACAGGCTTTGGCCGTGAGATAGATGGCTAATCATGAGGTTATTACATAAATCGTGGCAGAGTGAATAGCGAGAATTGCAAATTTACTACATTAGGGCTTACATGGCAGTAATAAGCGCATGGCACAGTGGGTATACTGATTACAGTGGACAGTTTCAATGCAATTCACGGAGACCCCATCCTAAAAGGCTGTGATGGAAGGGACCCCACCTCTATGCCCCATCCTTGTTTGATTTCCATGTGGCATCTCTGTAACCAGTGGCAGTAGATAAGCACTACGTTCTCTCCATGTTCGAGATTTTAAAGAGCAAGCTGTCTTCTTTTGTATTGTGGACAATCATCTTCCACTGATCCATCATCTATAATCAAGTTCCTCAAGGTTGATTCATTATCATACACCATGTCTGCTTCTACTTCGGGCTCAGTGGCTACTGTTGAGCCAACAAAGGTTGATATGAAAACCTTCCTGGTACGTGCATTTGTTGTATCCATGGACACTGGGGAAGCCTCAACTAACAATCATTCAGGGTGTCATCTGGGGAGGTTTCGCTATAGCTGTAATTTGCATGGCCCTACGGACATTCTCTAGAATCAAGACCTTCAAAAGTCTATATACCGACGATATTTTTGCCTTTCTAGCCTTGGCTCTTGCACTTGCCAGTGCAATACTATGGCAGATTCATGCCCAAGCGATGTTCGACCTCATGGCCGTATCGGCTGGGATAAAAATGCCTGGAGCGGATTTCGTCACCAACAGCGAAGCTTATTCCAAAGCATCCGGAGTCGTCATTATTCTCTTTTACTCCACTCTGTGGTCTGTCAAGTTCTCTTTCTTGCTTTTCATTCGACGACTTGGATCGCATGTTGCAAAGGTGGAATTCCTATGGTGGCCAATCACTGTTTTCACTATCTGCACCTACTTTGCTTGCATTGGAACGATTCAATATAATTGTTTGTTTGTTCCACTGGCTACAATCGAAACGAAATGTACAACAGACTCTGCGGTAAACTTCCAACAAATTACTTTGAAGTTAAACTGTGTTTGGGATGTGCTTTCCGATGCTTTGAGTAAGTTTTCTTCTCCTTTTGTTGTTTTAGACTTAACTAACTTGCATAGTCATGATCATTCCAATCAGCATGTTGTGGGGTACACAAATGAAGATGAAGAGAAAGATCACTTTCGGTATCATCTTCTCTCTAGCTCTTATCACAGTCATTTTCGCCATCGTGCGAACTACAGTCGTTAGTTCATTGACCCGCATGCCTGATACCTCTTGGCTCTACATGTGGTCTGCCATTGAGACTACAATCGGTAAGTTAATTATCTGAAACAATATATCTTGAAACCGGTAATCTAATTCATATTTCTCTTTCAGCCATTGTAGTTGTCTGCCTTGCTTCTATTCGCGGTCTCTTCTCCAAGGAAGAAAATGTTAAACCATCCAAATACACCCCACCAAAGAGCTCCGAATTCTACCTCAAGAACAGTAGAAAAAACAAATTGAGGGCAACACTTGATACATTTACTGGTCGAGATAGCTATATGCGAACAGGGGATCCGAAGAACAGCCAGAGTCCTACCGATGGAGGAAGCAGTGTAACAAGCGAACAAAATATTCTTCCATTGGATAATGTCAGGGTCAAGCAACGATACGAGGTCACTCATGAGCTTGCGACGACACCAGAGCGTGAGCGAACATATAATGAACACGTTTAGTTCTATTTCAATGTTGTATATATTGTATGGGTTATGGATTGTGTGGGAATGGTTGGAATGGTCGAGGAAATGATCATAGGATGCGTAGCGGGTGTATTACGACTTTCTTAGGACTTGAAATTCTTCTGCGTTCATCTTAAAAATCTATATAGCAAATACCCACGTTTTTGATTCTTTTACATATGCCTTTTAACTTGGTCCCTAGGTTGGAAAATGTCACGGTGATTAGATTACTCTTTAGTCTTGTTCTCGTCATTCATTAATGACTAATCAAACCACAACACAATTAACGTCAGAACCTAGAATCAACATTTTTGATTTACAATTCGCAGGGAAAAATCGCTTGTGGAAGTCTTCTCGAAAGTCTAACAACTTCATTCTCTGCTTGGCATCATTTCCAAGTATTGTCGTTGGAGAATATCCGTACCCTACGAAGAAATCCCGGGCGCATAGCAGGGCTAGATATGCATACATACCCCGCATACCCTGGTTTTAGGAGCAATCCCTGACCTGACCTGGGCTACATGCTTGCTTGGAGATTTCAGCTCGGCTAGACTGACAGCACAAAAATACACAAGCAGTTTTCTAAACGTTCGCTAAGCTGAGCTGATTGGGATATTTTACGAGGACTGATTGTTCAAAAGCGCAAGGAATTGCTGATCATCGATCAGCAATTCAAACTTGAAAGCTGACTTCAGGAATCAATCTCTTCAATATTTCTTCAGACGTTCTATGTATAGTTAAGCTAGCAAAGCAATGCAACTATGCAATGCAACCACGCCTCCATGCCACACCTGTCATCCCACTCTTGGACAACATGTACGCTGCAATTGAATATCTGGACCACGAAAAATAATATTCTCTGAGACTATTAAATGCACCAATACTGCAATACCTGTGCCTAGTCCCTGCCCCCACACTATATCGATGTACTTCGTACGTTATACCCATTGCAATAATACTCAAATATCTGAACGGGGATTGAATACATGGATAAAAGCACCCCAGTTGACTAGTAGGTACGTTGACATGTTCTTCATCATGTATAATTTGACTCCCTTGAAGAAAATCGTGTTTCCACACTAATTACAAAAGCCTAGCTCCATGTTCCCCACCACACTTTTTATTACCCCTGAAAGCCAGAAAACGCCTTAGCCGCACGTGGCACTACACAAAAATATTCCGTTCAATACGCATCTCAACCAATGATATTTCACTCCACTGTGATGAAATCCAAATTGATGGGTTTCACGGTATTTGATCTCTCCAGGTTAGAATCCTCCGGTAGAAGACTGCGCGCAATTTCCAGGAACATGGCCGAGACAAATCGATTGCGCTTAATTGATGCGCGCACACACTAACGAGCATGCATTTCACACGCCCAAACTTAATTATCATACTATCGTAGGCTCCAAGTTAATTCATGCAACACGGATCAAATTGGTCCCAATGGCACGAACTTTCGCTCCACTATAACTTTGCGAATTTCTTAAAACGGGCTGACTACCGAAGCTATATTTTATACTTTAAACGATCTGCCCCGCTCATTATGTTGTTATACCTGTTCGGGATGAAGGAACGATTGAGTTTTAATGAACTATCTGGTGAGGCATTCGGAGTTAGCAGTGGTTCCGGCACTTATGTGACTTGATATCACAATCGTTTCATCACTTGTGAAAGTTGGCAGCGGCTATTTCCATCTCATCGCCGTCGATTGTATGTCTACTATTGCGGCACGGCTTAGAGTATGGTAATTTCATCTTTTCTGCCTGATGTGAAGTCACAATTTCACGCCCCCACCCTTCCCAATTAGGAAACTGGTTCTCTAAGAATGAGTTTCGGATATTTGCCACGAGATATACATCTGGTTCTCTTGTATTCTTTCGTGTCGGCCAGCTTCAAACCTCGATCTGTATCATCAAAATACTCCAGGAACTTGTTCACTTAATTCGCTCTCAAGCAGGTGCTTGGAGAATGATCTCAGAGGTAGTGTTTGATACTTGTGTAATTTTAATCATTTTGAACAGAATCTATGTCACAGCATCTATCTATCGCAATCGTCCTGTTAGTCCTACTTCATCTTCTCACAATATCAACAATAACTGACTTTGATAGCGCAACATACTCATTTCTGGACCTAAGTTGCGTTGGGGTAAATGGTTGAGCAGCATAAAATATGTCCTTGGTGCTCCAGATATCATCCAAAAAGCATACAATCAGGTACTGCACTCTGATACGTCAATGTCAAATCTGTGTCCAATTCAAAACTAACCGGATTATAGGCCAAAGGAGAGCCATTTGCTATTCCCGCTCTAGACGAGTATCAAGTCTTTGTTTCGTCTGAGGAACACATTGCAGAAGTTAACGAGAGTCCTCAAGAACATTTGTCCCTGCATGATGCTATGGAAGATGTATGTCTTTTCCGTCACCTTTGAGAAGAAATTTATTGTGCCATGGGGGTTGAGCTAATGTAATTTACAGAGAGTCAAAGCGAAATACACATTTTATGGATTTCAGACAGGAGAGATTGATCCTCATGATACTGTACCAGGGCGTGTTCTCAAGTTTCTTCTGAGAACAAACCAACCAGCTCTAAGACCCAAGATTCAAGATAAAATTGAGGAAGCTTTCAGTAAAGTTTTGTCAAAAGGAAAAGCTATGAATGGTAATTGACCTGCTGTGAAAACTACGTATGCGGAATCGCTTGCTGACTTGGCTTAGATTGGACTTCGGTTTCTGTCTTAGGCTTATCTGAGGCTATCGGCTTGAGAATCAATTGTCAAGTGCTTGTTGGAGACGACCTTGGTGCGTCTATACGCTGGGATCTTGATTGATGTCTTAGTTTCACTAACGGGTACCTAGCCAACAACCAGGATTATATTGATGCGGTGTTACGATACTCCAACGATGTTATTTTGTCTATGGAATTCTGTCGTTACATGCCTGCATTCATCATTCCGTAAGCACCCCACTGTCTACACTGTGAGATATCAAATTCTGAATTCTTTTTTAGATACGCCTGCCCTGCTATTATGGCTTGGAGTGGTGCAATGAAGAAAATAGCCGCGCATATCAGACCTTTGGTAATCCAACGTCTCAGATATATCGAGGAGAAGAAAACATTACCCGTAAGCTATCATGGAGAATCTTTAAGAATTGGTTGCTAACCTTATCACAGTCTGACTGTATAACCTGGGTCATTGTAAGAATCTCAATTTTCACACTGTTTATTCGAAAATTATTAACCTCGTCTAGGAATCATCCACAACTCCCCGCCAACGCACCGTAGAGCGTATTGTCCAACAAATGATTGCTCTGACTTTTGCCTCCGCCCATCAACTCCCACTAGTTCTAACTTTCACAATCTACAACCTCTGTCTCCACCCAGAATACATTGAACCGCTAACTGAGGAAATCCGCGACATGCTATCCTTGCCCGAAGAAGTCCATTATAAGAACATGCCTTTAATGGAATCTTTCCTCCGCGAATCAGCTCGCATGAATTCATTAGATGCACTTTCCATCCAGCGTAAAGTCATGAAACCATTCACTTTCTCGAGTGGTGAAACGATTCCGAAAGGCAATATCATTGCGGTGCCTCAGGATGCTTTGATGAAGAGTTCGAAGTATTACAACAACCCAGATACTTTTGATGGTTTCAGATTTGTACTACCAGAGGATAGAGGGAGAGAAGAACCCAGGATGAAGTATACAGATGTTAGTAAGGGATTTCCGTTTTGGGGGGCTAGTAGGAAAGCTTGGTGAGTAAAATCGTTCCTTTATTTTCGTTTAACAGTTCATGGTGCAGGTACTAACACGTCCTTAGTCCCGGCCGTTGGTACGTTAGCGCATCATTGAAACAAATTTTGGTGCACTTATTGACCAACTACGAATTTAAATTGGCGGATGATAACAAGTCGCTTACCATGGGATATACCACAATGGTTATCCCAAGACATGGAACGAAAGTTTTGTTGAGGAAGCTTGAGAAGAGTGGATAGATGGCGACGGAAACACAGAAATGTATTGGCACTTGGGTTGGATCTACTTCTCTTTGTATATATTCAGAAATCGAAATTTATTTAATCTGGCAAGAATTTTTCAATAATTGGGACTTAGTTCTCCGGACTACACACACTAGAGAATGATCTAGGACATTACCTTGCATTGAATGACGGAAAATTTGAACAAATAGAATTAATGGACCCCATAGCTGTGGTCTCACATGCAGTCTTGTGTTCTCATTCATCAGAAGGTAAGCAGCAATTGATCTTAGCTCGACTTTTATTTTTAAGATAAATACAAAACACAATTATGAGGTTTGCTTTTCCTTTTCTAAGGCATTCCATATCTTTGAAATCTGATCAGATGCAATCAAAACTCCAGGTTTTCTCTTTTTGTGTCCTACTTTTGTGAGGGTTTTATATACCAAGCCCAGCTAAACGTTGAAAGCGAAGAAAAACCCAACAACCCATGAATCATGCTTTTATCTGTCGATCAACGATCGTTCCTGTTTTCCTAGAATTCAATGGATACAAAGAATCACAGTCTACCATCCAGCGTAGGTCTAGCTCCTGTACCAAGTTTCCCTTTTTCGCAATTTCCATTTCCTACTATATCAGGAAATAAAGTGTTGCGATTAGGATCTGCGCGGAAGATATACCGAATCCTAGAAGGATCTCAAACACTACCCGTCGCTTCGTGTGTAAAACAGGTCACAGCAGTTGTATGGTTTCACTGGGGTTCTGCCATATATGTCCAGTGAAGTTGAAGGCTGGATGAGCTATAAGTAGGTAAAGAGTAGTCAACGGTAGCCCCTTCCACGGTCGCTACTATGTTATTCTCCTGGCACATATCATACAGTGTAGCCTGTGGAGGAAATGCGGTTATCGTAGTCGGCAAACTATGAGTAATCACATCCTTTTCTGTGCTTATTGAGGTTAAATTTTCGATTTGTATAACTGTTGTAGCCGTCAATGGTACCGATGTAATGATTTCTGTTATTGTTGATAGTATGACGGAAGTTGCGACTTCTTGGGGCAAAGTTGTGGTACTTTATCCCTGTGGCCGAAGAGTGATTGTTCGAGTTTGGACATCCCTGACAGTTCCTCGACAATAAACAAAGGAAGGGTATATGGTGCCTGTCCACCATGAATCAAACCACCATCTTTTTGGTGTGGCCTCAATATTAGAGTCCCTAGGACCATAAGCTGACGATTCAATTAGCTCTTAGCTATCAGCTTGATGGGGGTTATGGTAGGAGTGGCGGCGGTTATTGAAGCTGGTTGGCTCAGAGAGTTTATCTCTGGTTGATGAATCGATTCTCTCATTGTTTGTCATCCAGATATTGATCTTTGAGTCAATTTTTACCTCGCTTAACTTCTTTTTGGCTCCTCCAGCTTCCCCAAAAGCGATCACAGAAGGATCTTTTGCCAGAGGAATAAATCCAGAGGATGTGGGGACAGTTCAAGTTGACTGCGCAGCTGTTACAATGACAGTAGAACCAATTTCGTCTGTTTCAAACAGGGCTGTTCTGGATAACCGTGCTAGTAGAAATAACATTTTTTGTGAAAATTTGGGTAGCTCCTCCAATTTGCGTAGAAGTGGCTACGGAAAGAGAAGTAGTGGTGGTTACTGTTGGTGGGAGCATGTCTGTTATCAACTTTTCTGGATGGTATGTAGAGATAATATATGATGGAACCTTGATTGTATGTGGTTACAGCTCCAATCAGCCTTTCAACAGCCAAAAGTTAAAGAGCTGTTGCTGCATATAATAGCTTCATAATCTTGTTAAGATAAATTAAAAATTATTTTCCATGTCATGGCATCATAATTGAGGCAAAAAGCCTTGAATTTATAGATTGATCAATAATAGTCAAAAGCGCTCTGATTACCTATCACATAATTCTCCATGAAATATAACAGAATTGCCCTCCAATCGATCTTTACTACGATCGTTCTTTTGGGGGTGTTTATGGTATATCCCCATGAAAAAGGCCGTCTAAAGTAGATGGAAAGTTACGAGAGGTCGAATTGAATCTACGCCAATATGTTCGGACATTACCAGTCACGCGAAGTCGAATCATTATCAAGAAGTCTATTCTGAATCACGGGGAATTCTAAAGTGGTGTGATCTTTAGCGTATTGATAATCCAGAGCTACTGCACCCCTCATGTGAATTCTAACCGGAAATAGATTGCTGAAGGATAAGAAAAGGGGAAGAGTCTCGAGCACGTGGTAAACAAAGAATTATATCTCGATTTATGGTATATTCCAATGAATCTTTACACCAGATCCTTTGGTCACACTTCATGATATGATTTAGACCATGCCTTTCGTACGAGCAAGTTTCATCAGCCATAAATAACTCTTCGAGTTCATGAAATGCGAGACATCTGGAAGAAAGTCGACAACGGACCACAAATCTCAATCCAGAGTAGTTTTCTTAACTGATAGACCTATGATCTGAGTTATTCAATTTTAATCACTATAATATTCCAATCAGTAATACGTTAGATGGATGTTCCTCTTACTCAACACACGCACAGGTCTCGAAAAGAAGAAAAGAGGTAGACATGACAACGATTCATTTCATGACCCTATAGTACAAAGCGACAACGAATCCACCAACTTACATCTGACAATAACAACATTCAGACTTTCTTCAACCCCGTAAATGTGTGAAAACTTTATTCTGCAGAAGGGGGAAACCGATTTTCTGGCTCGTCGCTAAACGTTTTATCCAGAGAACTTGCACTGAGACCAGCGCCGCATGTGTTTGGCATGTAGCAGCAATTGTAGGGAATGTTGTAGGACAAAAAGGGATAAGAACGTCGGTTTTTATGTACTTGAAAGAGGTTAAACTATGATTTCAAGATACGAAAATTGCGTTGCTGAAGGTTTTATGAGGCTATAGATGACTAAACTAGAGGTACTTATATACCCACTTCCCTACTCTTCATATGCTGAGATTTCAGAATGACTATGTAAACTCTATCACATCTTCTCTCCTCTTCTCACTTTTTGCTCATAATCTCATTATTCTGACTCCATTGCTTTGGATTATGCTTCTAAATCTTTTCCTCTCAGTCTTGATTCTTACATTTCCACATGTTTTGATAAATTTCCCACATACATATTCTTGTCTCCACCAAAACACCAAAACCTCTATCGAGAACCATAGGGGAAGGAAGAAAAGCACAGTTTCATGAGCATGTTACTCTTAAATTTAATTGTATAAGATAGACGAACTACATTTCTATATTCAAGAGTTACATTAGTTAAAAAGAGAGAGGTGAAGGAGAGGGCGATGGTGTAAAGGAGAGCGGTAATAGCAAACGAAGACAGCGGATACAATTTCAGCTATCGATTGATAACCCTAAGCAATACTGAGGTAAAGAATGAAAACAACAACAGTAAAAATGCCAACAATAGCAACCTTAGCTATATCGATATGTATGTTCAAACCCCTCACACTTACTCTTGTAGCTCGCATCACTAACACAAATATTCTATCCACTCATCTTATCTTGTCCCCAAGCCCATCTCAAACCAACACCACAAAACAAAACAGAAAAAGCGCTTTTTACTCATCAGCTCCATCTGCGAGCACCACACAATTGCAAAACTTCAAAATCAAAGCTGTGAGTTTCGTTTATAGAAAATTAGGTGAAACTTCCCGAAGTCTCTATATCTACAGCGTGGCATCTACAGCATACATAAGAATCGCAGAACATAAGATAACCCAAATCTAAATCCAAGGGTCCTAACAAAGACGGGGATACTAACGGACTGTGAAGTTGTGCTTACCAACCTCCATATCAGACACCACAATACCAACCCACCAAGACGAGAGGCAGACGCAAACGGGAAAAAGAATAAGAATAAGAGTAGTCATTCATCTTAGAACCCTCTCGAAAACGAATTTTATTTCACAATCATTTCTCCTGCGAAATTGCTAGTAGACAGCCAGATACATAGCATGATCCAACCCCCCCTCAAAGATCAAAACTCCTTAATACAAACACCACCAATCCTACAAAAGCCCCTCCCATGACCCTTCCTTTCTACTTTCTAAACACACAACATGAACACCATTACTAAGTATCTCGACAATGGAATAAAATCCCGAACATATACTTCCCAGAACTCTCACATCCATCCCCAGCCTAAGATCACCAAGCAGGAAGCAGCAAGCATGAAGCGAAACGGGTAGTCCAAGGGGTACCCTTCCCCGCCCCTTCAGCGATGAACAAAAGAAAAATCCATGAATCCACAGCAAAACCAACACATTCTCCAGAAGCAAAAACAAAAACAAAAACAAAACACAAAGGAAAATCCACAGCAACAGCAAAAACCGTATTGCAACGACGATGGATGAAGTGCACTCACCCATTATGAACTCCATCTCATTTCGTGTGATCTGTATACCGCAAGATTACTCCCTATTCTCATCCATCGAATACTTGACTTGAATTGGAGGACTTCCGTCCCATCTCAGTGGCCCATCATTCGTGAGCAGTTTTTCCTCCAAGATACTGTGATATGAAAGATTAGCAGGATACATACAGTGAGCGGATTTATGTCCCTCCATTCGTTTTCCTTCCCCCTCCCCCCAAAATCCCAGACCAATCACCCTCGATCCCCAGGATCATCCCTTCTGTGATCAGGGTTATCAAGATCATCAAAACACAAAATCAAATCTCCAGAGCACATACAAAAGAATCTTTGCAAACATACATACACACATACCTTCACTCACCTATGCATCTCTCTTGACACATGAGCACTTGCTTGTATACCCATCTGCCTAGGATACTAATAAGCAAATAACCAATTCGATCCAAGGCAAAACACTCAAACCTCTTCGTCTTATACACCCATCCAAGCCCCTACACCATTTACGATTTCACATCCCCTGTAAAAAGTCGTTCTTCACAGCACAACTTATCACAGCACATCACGAGCCTTTGTTGAAAACCATCCAAGCACACTCATAAGTAAAGTATATTGTATTATATCCCCCTTCCTTTCCTGACTAACGGGTATCATCCCCTCCTTCCCCATTCCCACGTCCCATCCACCAACCAATCAACCCTTTCCCATCATAAATACAAAGAAGTAAGTCGTCCAAGACGAAAAAAAAAGAAAAACGAAAAAAAAGCGAGGTAATGCAACGCCAAATGTATACCCCCAATGCATTCCCGATACATTTTCAGCACCAGTAGCAATGTAAACACCATACCTCAAAATATATTTTTCCTCCGAAACGTTTGTGTATATGCGTATTTGAATGCCGAACATAGAAGTGAGTAGTAAGAAATGAACGCCAACCATATGCATGTATGTTACCCATGGAATCCTGTTCCTCATCAAAGCCTTTCAAAAGTTCATCCCACCATGGTCTTACACTAAGGAACTCATGAGTTCTCTTTTCTCTCTATTGTAGTCATTCCTTAACCACTCAAATTCAACGCCCCACACACCTTTCCCCTCCAGTTCACGACCCTCAGTTTGGACTAGACAAAGTCTGACTACTCTCAGATTTCTCATCCGCACCCCAATCCCTATCTCTCTCCCTCTCTCTTTCTCTCTCTCTATCTCTCTTATGAGCACTCAAAGTCCCACTCCCATTTCCATTTCCATTCTTGATCTTCTTTCTTTCTCTCTCTCGATCCTCATCCATTGGAAGCGAACCTGGTTTCAGTACTGGCGTTGAACTACCACTCCCCGGTCTTCCCAATAATAGTTTCTTCTTCTTCTTGTCACTCAACCCAGCAATACCAAGACCACCACCGTCCTTGTTTTTCTTGATTATCCCCGCCCCCGCCTTATTGACCAACGTTTTCTTTTTCGGTTCAATACTAGTCCTTCTTCCATATTCACCATCTCGATCATCATCTCCTGAATCGTTATCATCATCACTATCCGGTCTTTTGTGTTCGAAACTTAGGTTTGATGAGGAGAGTTGTGAAGGTGTCTTTGTCATCTTCGGAGTTTTGAGTTTGTTCTTCAGAATAATTCCGCCCGAACTACCTGGTTTCTTCAAGAATTTCTTTTTCTTTTGTGGAGAATCGGATTCGAAATCTGGATCATCGGCTGCTTCGCGTTTATTGGGACTCCCTCTCTTTCCTCCATTGGGTTGTGGCGTTGCTTGTCGACTCAAAGGTGGTGTGCCATTTTGACTGTTGTTTCCTGTACCCAATCCATTTCCATTGATTTTGAAGGCAGCTGCTCTCGCAGAATCTCTTCCTCCACCTCCAATACATTTCACCATATGATTGTTCATTCGCTTAATCGGTAAGAATGTATTGCAATTGTGACATTTGGCGTGAGGGAAAGAAATTGGTTTCGCAGGTCCTTCATCTTCACCATCCTGACTATTTGGTGTCCCTTCTTTCTGTTGTTGTAGTAAAGGATTGATCATGTCCTTCTTCTTCTTTCCTCTCCCTGGTCCTTCTGGCACATAGGTCTGACCATAAACATCATGCCATGGCTTCTCAATGAAAGGCTTCTTTTTGCAGAACTCCTTTCCCGGAGGAGGTTTCTTTGCCCCCACTCCATCTGTAGGTTGTAAAAGTCGAGGCAAACCGCACTTTGCGCAAATAATCTCCTCGACCAACTCTAATGGATTGCCTTTCAAGAAGACTTCTTTGTTTTCCCACTTTGCAGCATCGGTTTCTATAATTTGATTTGTGTTCCATGAATTTGTAGGATCGTCTATTGAATCCGGATTGGTTTCTGCGACTTTTTGTTCAATGGCAATAGCAGCAGAGCATGCCTTTGCTATTTTCTCTTCACGATGAGTTTGTAACACTATATCATGAATGATGTTGTAGAAAATATCGTCAAGTACAGTATTTGTCTATGGTAAAATGTCAGCAAATTGGTAAGTAAGCAAGGCAACAAAACAAGTTTGTTTGTAACAAGGTGAGGAGAAGTAAGGTAAGGAAGGGAAAGTAATGAAAAGGAATAATTACCAGTCTCCCCATAGTATCAATTTCTTCATCTGGACCAGCAATTATTACACCAGATTGAGGAAACTGATCGTTGGCAGACATGTTGAAGATATATTTGCCAGTGGTGGAATGAGCTTTCTTGAAATAAATTGAATTTCCTGGAAACCCCAAGGCTGACGGAATTGTTAAAATTGGGGGGGAAACTTGGGAGAGGGTCAGGGACAATGGATGGAAAGAAATGATTGGAAGATCTCTCTGTCTCTCTCTTCCTCTCTCTCTCTCTCAGTCTCTCCTTTTAAGAAATGATAAACGGTATCTGAAATAAATAATAGATCATTTTATCATCGATATTGAACCTGCTTGAATTTGCGGCAAAGAAAGTCGAAGAAAAGTAGTAAGTGGTATGTGTCGTCGCTGTCTGAATACCTTCAATTTTTCTGAGATAGAAAATTGAGTTGGTTGATATTAATTAACTTGTTACTGTGAATTGTTTTCCCTGAACCTCTTTCTCACGCTTCGGGGAAACTTGATCCTGTATGTAGCGCTTCCTGTACGGAACTGTACTTTGGGGTTTCACACCAAAAGAGCTCAATGATATGCTCGAAATTATTGCCAGTCATGTTTAACTGGATGTGGACTAGTGGGGGCGGTGAGGGTCTAATATGGATGACTAATCACTAGCCACCTGGGAGCTAGGTAGGCAATAGAAGCGAGCAAGCTTCACTCTTTTACCTGCAGAGGTGAGAGGCACAGGTGCACTGTCTGGAGTGAAGGGAGAGAAGATAAAAATGGAAACCTGTGGCTGATGAAAAAAGGTACACAGTCGAAATGATATCCTTGAACCTTGATATAATCCATAATCCCTTTATTCCAATTGATTTCCACATCATATATGGCATGAGGTGTTGAGAGAATACATACACATATACATATACATATACACAATCTCATACGCTGCTCTGCTCTACTCTACTCTACTCTACGAATTGCTGGTAGGAAAAGTCTAACAAGACAGATCTCTTTTCTCATACATGTTTGAGTCGGGTTGCATACAATACACACAAAGCAGTCACCACGCACATCTCCTTTCTTCCTCCAAGCATTTTTGTCTCTCCTTAAACATCACATCAGATCAGAAGGTTACCCAAGCAAAGCAAATTGAACAATGAATACAACAGACATCATGTCAAACAATACCCCTCCACCGCCACGTCCTCAACAAACAACTATTCGATCATTCTTTCAACCAAAACAACCTACATACACTCCACCGCCAGGAACCACGCCAATCACAACTCCAGACTCTCATGCGAATAGAAATGGAAATGCAAGTCAAGAAGTACCTCCACCTCAACCTGCATCGGGTCCACCAAGCTCTACCAATGCCCCTCCACCACCGGGAACCACCGCAACTACCGCTACCCCAGATTCTGTAGAATCATCACCTGCATCATCGCAGAAACTCCCCCAGGGTTATAAAATCGAAATACCGCAAGATCATCACGTCCAACCTTTACGTCGTATTAATGCTCTCCTCCTTCCAATTCCATACCCAGATGCTTTCTACCACGCTATTACCTCTCCCCCTTCTCCTTCCATACCAATTTCTCTCTCTTTCTCAAGAGTAGTCACATATACTCCAGACTCCAACTCCGAACCAAAAGTAATCGGCTCCATAATCTGTCGAATCGATCCCTCTCCTCCATCTTCTCCATATGCCGAACCCCCTGCAAATACATATAGTATATATCTGCAATCTCTCACTCTCCTCTCCCCCTACCGAACCCTTGGTCTCGCAACCGCACTATTAAATTCCGTCATCGAATCTGCGACATCCTCTCGCATACCAATTGGGGTCAGAATAGAAGGATTATACGCGCACGTTTGGGTCGATAATCAAGAAGCTTTAGAATGGTATACCAAGCGCGGATTCGAAAAGGGGGAATTAGTTGAAGGATATTACAGACGTTTACGACCACAAGATGCGTTCGTTTTCAGACGAAGATTCTCGGTTCAAGATCATATTTCTAGACAAACACATACAAATCCTACTCCCATATTAAAGTCAATCAAAAATGCGACTGCAAAATCAACTCCTCCTCCTCTGACGAGCACAACAACAAGACCACCCCCATCAAAACATACAACATCATTTCAAGATCGTAGACCAGAAAGAGAATGGAATGACTTACCCGAAGAAGTATTCTTGCGTCCTAGAGCACAAGGAGATGAACAAAGTAAAGAAAGTTCAAGAAGTAGTAGTCGGAGTGGAGCTTCAGGGAGTGGTGGAAAGAAAAAGAGAAGTTACCCTGCTGCTGCATTTGGAGCTTAGATGATTCGGAGGGAGATTTTTTCATTTTCTGAAATACATGAGATTCGTGGTTTATGGGAAGTTGGGAGTTGGGAGTTGAAAGATTAGAGGAGATGGAATGAAAGGGTTCAGAGAGGCATAAATAAAAAGAGAGCCAAAATTTGACACTGGGAAGTTGCGTATGGATTTATCAATAGATATTGGATAGATAGGGAGACAGGACTTTTACCATTTCATTTCTTCATTTCATTCCATTCCATCTAACAACAGATACAACAACAAAACAGAACCGGCCAAGAATTCGGGAAACAGAAGATAGATAGATACTTAGATCAACACAATCAATACACAGATTACATGGTATTATGCATAGTTATCACTCTACAATTCTACCTACCTATACAGAATCGCAATGACGCTCCGCTGGCCCTCCGGGGGCCACTGCCGTGGAGGCAGACTTGGATAGATTTCGGGTTGCCGATGTATGTATGTATATATGTATGTGAGAGTGAGAAGGAAAAAGAGAGAGAAAGGGAGAAGGGAACTGGAACTAGAATTTGATGGATGGGTCGATGTGGAAGTTGATGTGTGAATTGAATGAAAAGTGAATAAATGCTACTGCGAGAGAGAAGAAGCAAGGAGAAAGGGGTGGTGGGGGATTGGATCATGCTAGATACTAGATAATAAACAATCGATGAATACCCAGATATATAAATATATAGATATAAGACCAGCAGCTACTTACTTACTCACTCGCCTATCTATATAGTAGGTATCTAGAGATTCCTATTCCTATTCCTGTTCCTATTCTTATTTCTATGATGTGATATACAAGAGAGAGGGATAAAGAGAGAATGTGTATCTCGAGCGTACATGAGATATCATGTGTGAAATGCGAAGTGAAGTGGGATTTTTTTGTTTAGGATTTGATGTTTAATTTGATATGATGTGATATGTAGGCTATACATCTATTTATTTATGTTATGATATTATCTAGAGCATTTTCTTCTTTCTCCTCTTAATTTCTCTTAGTATTGATTCCTCGGCTTCCTCAACTTCTCATCTATCTTTCTTTCCCTCCGCCTCTCTATTCATTTCCGTCTTCTCCCCTTTCCTCTCCGCGCCCCTTGATCCTGGTCCCGTGATAGAAAAAAGAAAAATCTGATCTTCCATTTCCTTTTCCTTCTCCCTCTTCTTCTCTTTCGCTTTTGATCCCTTTCTCCTCATTTTCTCAATCCTCTCATGCTTTTCCTTTTCCGATCTATCATATGTCAATTCATCATCTGCTTCACTTGCGTTTCCATTTCCATTATCTTCCGGCCACGAAATTGACCCGTCGGATAGTATCGAACTCGCATCTGAATCGACCATTCGCGTATCAATCGCTTCTGCAAGTCTGGTTTTGATTTCTTCACGTTTGTTGTCCTCCTTTGTCACTTCCTCGTTTGAAATTTGCTTTTCCTTCACTTTATCGTCTTCTTTCTTCCCATTCTTATCATCTACTTTCCTCTTTCCTCCCCCTTCAATCTTCTTCTCATCCTCATCCTTCTTTCCCTCCTCCGATAAACTTCCATCCTCAGTATACTCCCACATAACTCTTAATTCTCCTCTAACAGCCGCCGTTCCCCACAAACTAAATACGACGCCAGGAACCAGATACAAGAGAGCTGGTTGTGCATGTTTCCACACATTCATAACGAATAATGTTACAAGCATTCCAATGATGTATCCCGCAAGAGCGGCTTTAAAATAAGGTTTTGGGAAACGAGTTCCTTCGACGCCTGTTTTGAGGGAGGAAGAGGAGAGAGGCGAGAAGGAAGAGGTCCAGAAACGTTCACCCCAGAGACCGGTTGCTGGTCTGTAAGCTGGTTTTTGGGATGGGGGGTTGGGGGTTGTTGAGCTTTCTGTGGGGGCGTTCTTTGAGGTTATGGAAGGGGAAACGGTGGGAGAGGTTGATTTCTGTAAATACAAATAATGCAGATACAAATCGAATCTCAAAGCCAACGCAACCAATATTCCTGGTAAAACAATGTCTCCTAATCCCAACATACTACCTCTTCCACTCTCACCCGCCGGAAACACAAGTTTGATTGGAACATCCAGAGTAGTAGCCACAGTTACCATTAGAGGCGTATAAAAAACCATAATTATGTCGTAAAAGAAGAGTCCGAAGAGAACTAATGAGCCAGTAAAGAATGTAGTCAAAGACATGAGTTGAAGAGATCCATAGCAAAACCCAAAACCCATAAGATTTGTAAGATACCATGGTGCATTCAGCAGATTGTAAGCTGTGATTGTGGCGATACCTATCAATAGACCGAGAAACGATGTAAATTTAATCGGCGACTTTTGATGAGGCAATATGGTCTTGATGTGAAGATTAAGCGTATAATTTGTTCTCAAAAGACCACGAACATCCCACAACAAATTCGTGACTCTTTGTGGCAAACGAATCTTTGAAAGTCGTCCCGGAAGAGGACTCATAATTCCAACATTGACCAAATTTCCCTGTCCATCGTCAGAAACTTGACGTCTCGATTTCTGATCAACATGAAAAATAGTATTTCCCCTCGTCCACACGTTGGGAAATATAAATCCCACTCCCACATCCAACGAATCCTTTGCCAATCTCCCTACTCCAAAAATCCCCAGAGCAGAAAAATACCATCCCAATATTTTATTGAGAATAGCAGGATCATCCAACCATTTGATAATAAAATAGAGACTTCCCAACGCCACAGCAGCTAGAAGTGGGAAGACGATAGCATCAGAAGGCGTCATACCCTCCATTTGAGCTCTGGATTCCTCTTTTTCTTCCTCATCTGAAGTTTGTAGACTATTGGAAGAAGAGGATTTGCGAGGTGGTGAGGCGGAAGGAGGGCGTTGGAGTGATGCATGTGATCCGATGTAGATGGGGAAGAGAGCGGCGAGGACAACATGAATTTCTAATTTAATCATCTCTCGGTGTGTGTAGATTGCAGAGCCATATTTGGCTAACAAATCTTTAACGCTGTCCATTTTGCGTGGTTGGATTATTTGGTATTGGTACAGAGCAAATTGTGACCACGATGGGATGGACAGGTTGGAAGTTAAGCTGTGAGGTGTTGAGAGTATTTTCACAGTTGAAGCCAGCTCATTGTGATGACTTTGAATTAAAGATCCTTTCCTTTCCAGCTTGCTAAAACCGTTTCACTCTCAGAAATATCAAGTCAATTCTAAGTGAATGTAGTTTTTGAATTCCAGCTAGGAAATCACAAAATTAGGATATGAAGTTGGTTGTAGATGTTGTCCTTCCCAAAGGACTAAACTAACAGCAGGGATTTGATAAGGCCACTGGTGGGCGACAAGCTCTCTCTCAGCCTTGCAGAAAAGTGAACAATAAATTGAAGCCTTCTCGAATCTTAACCATATTACTTTTCTTCACTTTGAATTGAATTCATAGTTTCTATATTATCAATTGGTCAGATTTCATTCGTTACAGATATCTAATCATACAAAATGGCCGTAAATATCGCTCTAGAAACCACCATGGTATGTACAAATCTTCCATTCACTTCCCCGCTCTCAATATTCTGCCTCCACGGCAGTGGCCCCCGGAGGGCCAGCGGAGCGTCATTCCTATAGCAAATAGCTACAGAGAGTTCTCAGCACAGTTCTTTCCTCCACCTCCCCAGCCTACCGACCCTGAAGCCCCCGGATGGCCAGCGGAGCGTCATTCAATCCATATTAACCCAAACATGCAGGGCACCATAACCCTCGAACTCTACACCTCTCACGCGCCCAAAACATGCACCAACTTCGAAACACTCATTCGCCGCGGCTACTACGACAGCATAATCTTCCACCGGATCATCCCAAACTTCATGTTACAGACCGGTGATCCTACGGGCACCGGACGCGGGGGCACCTCGATCTACGGGGAGAAGTTCGAAGACGAAATAACGCCTCCGTCGGGAAGCAATCTCCCGAGCCTAAAACACACGGGGGCGGGAATATTATCGATGGCGAATTCGGGACCGAATACAAATGGATCGCAGTTTTTTATCACGTTGGCGCCGACGCCGTGGTTGGATGGGAAGCATACGATTTTTGGACGGGTGACGAGGGGGATGGGGACGGTGAAGAGGATGGGGCTTGTGAAGACGGGGGCGGAAGATAGACCGGTGGAGGAGGTGAGGATTTTGAGGGGGAGGGTTTTGGAGGGGGAGGAGGGATTGGGTGGAGAGTTGTAGAGGGAAGTGAGTGAGTTGTAGGCCGGGTATTGGTGAAGGATAATGGAGGTGGGATTATGGGGGTGGATGGGGAAAGTTTGGTTCTTTGGATCAACAGAATCTCAAAATCTGCGGGCGTGGATGTGGATGTGGATATGGATGTGAATGTGGGTGCACAAACAAAGCCTATTTCCCAATTGGTCGAAGACTCTATCACGACTCGCACATACCGATTTGGGGACAGATATCTTCTCCACCATACTCTATGCCTTATCTAGCATATGAATATGGCATGACTGCAAACTACACATCTCCAAGACGAAAGGGTTATAAATTAGAAGATTTGGATGAGAAGAAAAGAAGAAGCGAAGCGAGGCGTTTAGGAGTTTGATATACCTCCCTACATTATTCATGATCGATGCATAATTCGTGTCTGGTAGAGGTACACGAACAGAAAGATATCTTAGACGCGAAGAAAATAGGGATTTATAAATTAAAACGATTAAAAATCTATGATAAAACCAGCCAATTTATTTTTCCGTGATTCCTCCATCCATCCATCCATCCATCCATGTTATGCTTCTTTAATCTTCCTTAGCTATGCCCCAGCTAGATATACCATAAACTCCATATATACGCAAGCCCAGACGGAAGCCAGCCTATTCTTTTTCGCCATCCAATATACAACCAGTCCAATCTACCATCTATCTATACACAAGCCCCTTTCCGCTCCATATCCATCTACGAAACCTCCCCCGGTAATTTCCACGCCACCAAGTCCTCTCTCATATCAAATTCATCGACTTCCCTCGGTCTCACATACCCATGATGATTCCCTGGAATATGGCCCAGACCTCTCCCCTGCCTTCCTCTCTCTCCACTTCCCATAATCGAAATCTCATCATCTCTATCCCCCATACTCGAGAGTCCCGATTGCGCACTCACGCTCCTGCCTCCACTTGATGAAACACCACTGCGTGTCGTGTCGTTACTTGTTTTATATCGATGACCCCTCCCATCTGCTCTACCCATTTTTCCACCCCCACCAGGAATAGAAGATGCTGTAGTTAGATTACTCTTCTGACTCGCATCACTAGGACTCCTCCTATGTCTTCTCAAATCTTCTCCGCTTCCTCCACTCGCACTTAATTCCCTATCGTCGTGTACTATCCGAGGCGTATCTCGTAGATCTCGATGGTAATCGTTGTTGTCGGAATGGGAAGTTGAATGAGAACCCGGATCGCGTTTCCAGCCATCTCCTCCAGCGAATATATCTTCGACGCATTCATCTGCGGGCATTTCGGCAGGGGAACAAGTCCAAGATGCTGCGAGGGCGCGTCGATACATGTCGTGCAGATCGGATTTATCAGAGGATTTTTGAAGTTGTGGCATATCTTTTTAGAAGTGTTAGCATTGCACCACGGGTCCCATTTGCGCATCGTGAAATAGATAGAAGGATGAAAGAAAGGATATAAACTCACTACCAATATCATCACCATTATCCCCCGTCTCGCCCTTCATAATTCCCGCGATCCCTCCAAAGACAGGCGCACTCTTTAATGTTGGCGCTACGAAATTTCTCTCCCCTTCCACTTGTCTCATACTGATTCCAATCTTTGCCGTACTATTGATCTTACTATCCTGCATTAAATATCTCCTCACCACTCCCTCTTCCCCTTCAACTTCACTCTCTTCCACATATTCCGCCAAATTCAACGTAATATGTCCTAGAGTGACCCTTTCTCCTTTCGATGTAGCCCCAGAATTATAATCTTGAATCACTTCGAAATGGATGAGACATTCGGAGAGATAGTTGGATTTATCGATTGTGAGACGGACGGGGATGGATCGAGTGTAATCCCATTGAACTTTATGTTCTTTAATGGGGGAGCGAGGAGTCTGTCCTGCATGTTCGGAGGCAACAGAGGAAGAGATGTGCCATTTTATGTATACGGTTCCACTAGTTAGAGGAACGTTGTTGAGATCTATTAACTGCGGGAGTAGGAGGTTAGTCTGGGTTGGGAAAGAAGAGGTGTGGTATGTTGGAATCTTTGGAAGGAGAACTTACTTTGAGGACTAAATCAAATTTGGGCTGGAGAGATGATTGTTAGTTTATATGCATATATGTATGATTGGTCCCTCCATAGATATTCTTCCTCTTCGATTGAACCTCCATCTGCCCGTCCGCCCGTCTGCACATCTGCACAGCTTTCAAATGCTATACATTTCCTTGCTCCATCTCTTGTCTAGCCTTTGCCATCTGCCATTCGCCAGTCGCCATCCATGGCCCATCTTCGAATCAAACGAAACAACACAGTAAACAGTAAACACATACCTTTCTAGCCTTTGAGACTAATCGTTTGGTAAAACCAATCATAATCAGCAAATCAATCCCATGAATTCCTCGTCAATCAATCATCAATCCAGCCTTTCTTCTCATTGATTTCTTTCCCTTTCAAGACATTTCCTCCTCAAATAAGGCACATCACAGAAACGGTCCATCAATCCATCCATTCTCTCCAATCAAAGAAACAAGCCAAAACTCACCCAAAAGTGTACTCATCCCATCCAATTCCTCTAAAATAGGTAAACGCACTAAATTCAACGGTAGTCGTCTTAGTCTTGGTTTACGTGGTGGCGGTTGATAACTATTTATCAGAATGGAATCTTTTGCTAAGACCAGATTGAGGCTGAAATGACGCAGTGGAGATGTTGAAGAGAGGTTTGAAGCTTGGGCTTGTCTTGGGGGTAAAGGTAAAGGGGTCATTATCTTTGGTGTGTGTGTTTATGTTATGTATGGGGGAAGTTTTGTGCTTTGTTTCATTTAATCATAAGTGATTGAATGATTGATTGATTGATTCATTCATATAATCATGAAACATTAATGTAATATGAAGGCTTCCAATTATATTTATGAGAAGAAGTGAGGAAGTGGTTGTTGTTGTTGTTGTTGTCGTATAATAAATGGATAGACAGATAAATAGATAAATAAACAGATAAATACTTGGATATGATATTCATGATTCCAAGAACTATATAAGTGATGTTATGTATGTATGCGCTAGTTAGTATATGTAAGTTATATAATCTTTTAAGTTGTCAAAGTAGTTAGCACGAACCCGTATATAATTGAATTAAAAAGATCAATGGTTGGCGTTGGATTGGATTCAAATGGAATTATAAAGTTGCACTCCATCCATCACATCCATTCATATCCATCCTTATCGTGCGTGGCATTCACATACATTTGCATTTGTTCGTTTTCGGCGATAATGAATTCCCCTCAACTCCGTGAAAAAACTTACTTGTCGCTTGGATGACTGCTTTGGGAAGGAGTGAACTTTAGATACGGACTTCGTATTGGGAATAGCGAACGGACGGGTAAGGGAATGTTGGATGGTATTTGGAGGAAGAGGGTTAGGTGAATCCGGGAAGGGAATAGCTTGAATTCCCATGTAGTTTGGATGGATGCTTAGGTGTCAATCAACATGGTTGTTTGGTGATACCGGTAGTATCGTTGGCGACAAGTCTTGAGGATTGAGGTAGATATAACAGTACTCGACATAGGAATACTTCGAAGAGTCAAGTTGTGTTTTCATTCAATATCCGCTTATGTTCCGCTGCGTTATTTATCTCTCCATTTGATACAACTACTACATCTTCTTCTCCACTCTCTCCATTCTTCCCCGTCTTTTTCCCCCTCGTCGTCGTCATCATGCATCCTACCTCCACTTCAACTAAGCAGATTGCGGTATCCAATACATTTGATACGAATTTGACCTAAACGATGAGAAGATTAAAACTGGTCGGATGTCGTTACGGTAATCATTCACTATCAGATGTTTTTTTATCACGACTGTTCGTGGAATTTTGTATCTTTTTCCCTGGATATCCCTGGCCTACGTTTTCGCATATGCTACATTTGAACTAGAAAGAAAAGTTCCACATGAATCTTGTTCCTCTTGGAGAATCATCCTTATTCATTGAGCGATTAAATGAAACAATTAAATTGCATAAGTATGTATCTATTCCAATACATACATTCATCTATTTCGCATCTTTCATACTCACAAAAGTAATCTAGAAATCAAGGTCCAATCGAATCTCAAAAATTCCATACCCCTGAGTACCTTCGCTTGTCCTAAACTAGGAGACGTGGAACACATATATAAAAGCATGAAATCACTTGCTCTAGGGTCTCGATAATTATACGTGACTGGAGCAACACTAAGAATAAAAATTCGCAAAGCCAAGTTTGCGTGCGGGTAATTACTAAACAAACAACACTTTGTATCAGACTCGCTCTTGAAAGTTGTGAGTGCAAGTGCACACTTACTTATCTTTTGTCATTAAGTGAAATTCGTTTTCATTGTCACAAATCTTAATATCAACAGATATCTTTTACTATTTTACGGTTGCTCAGATCAACAAGTGTATATATTGCTATCAGTACATATCTACAGATCACCAACTCTTTAATACATTGCTATCAGAAATCCATTAGAAACGAATAGTCCAAAATTCGAGTTCGACTGTACAACTTCAGTTTTTCCTTTATTACACTATCTATCTCTATTACAATCTTGATTATATTGAAAAATTCAGCTATCAATAAGTCCCCTCGATTATGTATCCAATCATGAATTCTACACTCTTCAAAGAGGCTGAAAACTCCTTTCAATTACCTATCATCATCATCATCATCATCATCATCATCATCATCATCACCACCACCACAACCTCCTCGTCTTGATATCTAGTTCCTCACTTTCGAACGCACAATACAATCATCACATTCCCACTATATCAATACCCAGAAGTTTCTGCGACTACTTCCCATGACCTTCATATCATAATGTAGATACCAGAAAGACAGTTTCGGCAATCCCCATATTTTTCAGACTGGGTGTCTGCTATATATCAGGTTGAGGATTAGATTTTTGGAGTTACTGATAATTTTCATATACTCGTATACAGTCAACAAACTTGGACATGAGGGTTTAATACACAACTACCATTCAAATTCGCATCGATGATTGGATCGCCCAATTGATCTGTCGCCTAGAAAGATTCGACAAAAATCCCAAGCTCAGGTATAAAAATATTCCTCTGCGGGCAAACTTTGTAGAGCATCATACATACTTTTAAAACCCAACGATCACATTAAGGGATTTTCTGTGGCATCTCACAGCTCTGCGGTTGGTGAAATTTTCCCCGCATGTGGTTTTGGCGATCGGGGCAAGGTCTCTGATTCTCTGAGTTTGTAGCTATGTTGTTTTTGTTGTGAGAGGTGAATTTTGTTGTGGTTCTGGATATTCACGCTCATCTTAATATCATTGTAGACAATAGACAACAATGACAACATCAAGAGTAAGACGATCACAAGCATCGAAACACAACCCATCCCCAAGTTCGCAGAGAAGAGCATTCAGAGATAGAATGTCACCGACTCTATTTTGGCTGTAGACAAGAATATCACATGCAAGTGCTAATAGCACCTTACAGCTTTCGACTTTGAACTAGCTTGAGTATACCTCATTACCACTTCAAAAACTCACCTACAAATATACCACGCCTAAATCTGAGCACGCGATGCTACACATGCATGTATGAAGAAACGATTATAATCATGTTGGTTTGAGAAGGACGCAGATGACATAGAACCTAAAATGTAGGTTCTAATTGTCGTTGTGTATTCTGTTTGATTTCTAGCTAATCCACGAATGGAATGGCCCTTATATAAGGATATATATAGATAAGTCAAGTTGTCAAAATGATATCTGAGGCACTAAGATATATAGTAGCCAAAGTTAAAGTACGAGAATATTAATATACAAGTTAGTTGGCCACTGAAAGTGTCACCGCGAACACGGAATAGTCACCCGGGGGAACCCCAGATACGCTAAGACCACTACACATTGGAGGACGGAAAGTATTAGTAATCAGAAGCCGTAAATCTAAGAATCTATAGACTTGGCTTATGGCAAGCTAGAAGTTCAAAGGAAGAGATTGAAGAATTCAAGGAATAGAGTATAAGGTTATTAGTATCAGAAAGGCTATAAAAAGGCTAGCATATACCCGGGATTAGGCCAGGACATATGATTAGTTTTGACTAGATTGCAACAAAAATTTATATAATCTCTTACTCATCTCCCGGTGTTTCCCCGACATATTCTCTATTATAGAACCCTGACAGAAAGCAACGATCTATTCTTCCAAATGTAATAAGTAGTCAACTATTTCATTGTTAAGTAACATGAGTATTATATAGCGAATATCTGCTTCGAGACTATACAATTATGTAATGTTTCCATTGTAGAGAAGTTTGTCACAGAGAATTTCATATCCTCTGACATCTTTATTGGTTTGATTGAATCAGCAACTTCTGCGCGAACTCCAAGCAATTCGGACTACGAAGATCAGTATCAGAAATGGCATGTTCAAATCATAAGTATATTTGACTTACTGTGGCCAAGTCTAACACGGTGAAAGCACTCGTTGACAGAACCTCTTGCAGCTGTACTCTCAGATTCTTCTGGACTCCGCCATCGGCGGTAAGATGTACATCCAAGATTCCCTATAATTTGTCAGTACCACAGCATCTTACTTTGGCATCGAATAAAAGTTTGTGCAGTTTAAATTACCTCGACTACTGGATTGCTCAACACCTCTGACTTGCTAGTCTCCGATACATCGACAGTGCCTCCATGGCTAGATTCGGGCAGAGCAGTCTCACCCTGTGCCATCATTGCAGTAGCCATCGGCATTGCTGTTGTGGCGAACATCATGCTACTGATGGTGGTGATAGCCGGATCTTCATTGGTCCAAGCATTCACTTCTCGATCGTGTTGATTGAGTTCCTATTGAAGTCAGCTGCTAGCACAAACACATACACAGATAACCAACTCACATTCGCAACAGTGTTTCGGTCGAACTTGTAAAAATCATTGCGGAAGCCTTGTCCAAACTTCTTCTCGAAGATTTCTGGGCTCAGCTCGATCCACTCATCCTTGAAAAAATCGCCTGAAGGTCAGCATATGTTAAAAATTTGCAGTTGAAACATACTGAATGCAATAACCCAGTTGTTGTAGACCTCGAGCTTTCGGTAAGTTTGAGCTGCCTGGATTCGCGCACTATATAGGTCGTCGATTGCTTTTCGTAGTTTCTATATCACGTAAGTTGATTCTTCAGGCCGTCTTTGGCGGGCATCTTTACCTCTCTCTCTTGTCCTCCATTTATGACATCTATTATACCTGCGACTAGAGCTACCACCCCCATTGCGGCGCTGACACCAGCGAAAATGGACCACCCCACTGGACCAGAGATAACGGAAAACAACACGAGGCCTCCAAGGACTACTCCACTGCCGGCTGCCACTATGCCGCTGATAGTCAGCAAGAAGTTATCTAGCCAGTGTTCCTGTGAAAGGCTAGGAGAATAAGCACAATTTCTGGACAAAAATTTTAACCGGACAAACAGCCTTTTCTTACCTTGTCTTCAGAGTTGTCCACTCCTTGAGGGCATCCCCACTCAATGTGCTGTCGACCTTGCTCACGAGATCGTCAAGCGTGGCGTGTCCGAATTTCTTGAGATACGCATCAATTCGACCGCGCACAACTGGCTCAAGGCTATCACTATGCATATTCGATAAGCTGTTGAAACGCTTAGGATATCATGGTATTTCTTACAGTGTTGTTTTTTGTTCGTTAAACCTTGCACACCACCATTTTGTTTCGTTCGAGAGCTGTTCAGCGCGAGCTCTTCTCTTGGGATTATCAGGATAGAAAATATCACCAATGCCGACTTCTGGCATGCTTGAACCGCCTCCCATTTTGGCAGCTTTCAGATTGTCGCTCAAATGACAGTGTGAGGTAATATAATTGAACAAATTTTAGATTTGCTCAGTCAAGTTGAATAGCTGCGATTGCTTTTGGATCATTTCAGAACAAATGAGCACCAAATCCAGTTCGACTCAGCTGATTCTCCAATTTATGAGTGCGCACTTCATAAAATGTCATAAAATTTGTAGCCTTGCTGGAGAAGATCGTGGCATAGTTGATTTCTCATGCTGCAGAAATCTCACATGTCAAACACTAAATTAAAGAATTTTCGTTGCTGAAGTAGCTCCCGATTTGGCTCATGCAACCAAAGATCTACACCATACAGGAGTTCATTGAGAAGAAGTCTCATCTCCTTGACGTTGAAGCCACAACGAGCCTCTGTGATTTTAGGTCCCGATTCAGCATGTATCAATTTCACTTAACCTGATTCACACCCATGTACCAGCTCGCTCTGCGCAAGCCTCGTCACTAATTAGTGTGCGACTCCACTATAAGCAATAAGAAGAGGAGAAAGAAGAGGCAAAACTGCAGACCCTGGCTTGCTTATCCGGCACATAACTAGCTGAGAACGGTCATCCCCTGCATTAGTGTTTATTGGTGCTTATTGGGGTTTATTGGTGTTCATTGGTGTTCATTAGTTCTGTATTGATAACTAAAGTCTAGAACATCATTCTGGTCAACTGATGTCAACGAACGAACAGCAAGACCAAGTCGCACATCTGCGCATCAGTATATCCCATTTGATCGACAGCTCTTGCCTTAAGCGAATATTGCGCCAATCCAAGTCAATCTTCAACTCGTGGACAATTATCTTCTACTAGATGAATTAAACTGGTGGCAGCTGGATCTCATAAGTGGCACTACTATTCTCATACTATTAGACGTCATAACATTGCCACGCTTTAAACGGGAAAAACGGCACATTAAAAAACGGTACTATCTTCAAAATTCATTTTTAAATCAACAATCAATTTTTTGGATTTTGAATTATAGAAATGATATTATAAGCTAATTATTTATGTATATCTTCATTTTGTTCAATCTACTATGTCTTTTTAACCTTTTGTTCAAATTCAAAATAATAGCGTTTTAAAAAGAGTCTCGTTTTTGGCGGTTTTGGCGGGCCGTTTTCTCCGTTCAGGGCGTGAGGGGCGTGTTACTTGGTAAAAGGCAATAACCTCCAACCGTCATCGCTCATCATGGGTTGCCACGTGGAGGACTTCGTCACCCCAGAATGATTTTACTTAACTGCCGATGCGCATCATAATCTTAAAAATTACTGAGACCCATTAGAAGCAGATCTGGAGTCAGCTGCATTATCGTGTTTACCTGCACCACACCAAAGAGGAAAACAATTAAGCCGCACCCCTCAGCTATGATTATCTTTTGGCTTCACTATCGAAAGGAAATTGTGAAGATAAGCATACCCCCACCTTGCAGATAACGGTACACTTGCAAGGGGAATTATGCTCACATAGGCGATAGTTTTGTTAGAAGTGATGTATGGTGAAAGGCTTATTGGGCGTCAAGAACCGATTAAAACGCCTACATGGATATGCTTATATTGATAGGTTTCTGCAGCGGGTTATGTTCGCATGAAAAGACAAGTGGAGAGACTAGTTTTCGGCAAGTGGACCACTCGAATAGACCCTCAGGTTCAGCTTTAGACTTCGACGCCTTGGAACCTAGGATTAAAGTGGATAGTATTCTACATTGTACCCACAATTTGGGGTAACGCATTTCGCAGCTGCAAAGAATCTGACAACTTGAAGCTCTACCAGATAGTAATGCATTTATTCTACCTTCTGCTATCTCTATACTCCGTGCCGCCTTAAATGAGGAATATGATATACATTCTTTGCGGACTGGCGCCGGCGAGACTTGCTCAAATCGTTGAACTTGTAATCGCGTGCTTGAAGTTTGTGCTCCTAGCTCCAAATCTCAAAAAGCCAAATGTGAACTTCGAATCGATGCTCACATTGAGTCCTCCCGCTGTGACAGAAAGATGACAGCTGAGCTGTTCGATGACATGTCTCTTTTTATTGGCAGCGTAGTTAATTCACTTTCTGATTCGCGGCTACCGTTCCCCACTGGCTGTTGATGGCTTTGCATACAGGAAACGGCAGATGAGAATGATCCTTCCTGCACAAGCTTGGAGTATCAAATGTTTTCAAAACTTGTTTCTTTTCGAATTGACGACAGCTGAACCTAAACCAAATTTACACTAAAACAAGATGTAAGCACTATCGACCAGATACAGATTTTTCTCCCCGCTACAGATTCTACCGTGCAGTGGATGGAGATCAACAGCAAATGCACTCGAATTAGGTTAGGTTTTCCTACCCTACTCCAGACCCCTATCAGGCTCACATCATGGTAGAAGAGTCTGTCATAGGCTAGTGCTAGTCATGGATCCACTTATGCGGCATCAAGGTGAAACTATCAAGAGGAACTAAACAACTCAGCAAAGGGGCAGCACAGATGCTTAAAAGATAGAAAGGATAAATACTGACTACTTTCCCCAAATTCAATTTACAGACAGCTACTATCTTGCTAAAACAACCGATATTTGCTTTAGACACTTCAGATTATCCAATCTCCATAGCATCCAGCAGCAACCATGGCTATGTTCTTTACAGGCAAGTTCTAAGACCTTCCATGATGGGACGGACTCAGTACTAATTGTTGTACAGACAATAAGTTTCGACAACAGCGTGTCACAGATCTTGTTAATCAATCTGTGATGATTCAAGATGAAATGAAAAGAGTGGATGCAAAATGGAAGGATAACGACATACGCGCATACGACTACCTCAAAAAAGTTTCTAAAGCAGCTGGTTATCCCACGCCTCACGACTACATAACCGCGGCTATGAACATGCTACCTGAGAAGGAAAAGTTAGAATGGTATAGAAAGCGAGATGAGGCAGTTAAGCTCGGTGAGGATATGAAGATTGCTTTTGATGTTGCCGGTGGGGTCTTCGCTCTTTCCGTTTTGGGCCGACTAGGAAGTAAGTCATGTTCGAGAATGACCCATATGCTTTGACTAATCCACCCAGCTACCGAGCGAGGACTTGCTCTGCTCGGATCCCTGGTCAGATACTCTGGTCTCCGACTCCTAGCGAACGTGACCGCTCGGGGCGCCACAGGTATGTGAATGATCAGCTTGACATCGAAGCGCCCATTGCTTATTGTAAACAGAACTTGGACCTCTTGCCGCGAACGCCATCAAATTAATTACTGAATGCTTCAAAACTAGTGCCGCTGAGGTGTCGACTGCACGTGATGCTGGTCTGGTTGGGGACGCAGCTCAGGAAGCAAAAATCTTCACTGAGGCTGCAGAATCAGGCATAGCAATTGAGAAGGGTGTTGGTGGCGCCGCTGAGGTCGCCGCTGAAGGATCCGAAGCAGCGGCTGAAGGTGCACAGATTGTAGGACGAGGAATGCGCTACTTCAAGATCGCAGGCACTACATTGAGCGTAGCCGCCGCTTTAGTTACTGTTGGTGTTCTCATTTTCGATGCAGTTGAAGGCGCCAAACAGAAAACTGAGCTAGAGAAGTATGAATTATCGAATAGGGAGAGAATTTCTGCTAAAAAAAAATTGTAGGAAAACACTTGAATATCTTGCAAAGAGATTTTCAATTAAGCAGGGCGCTATGAGACTTGATCAAGCTTTTACTAACTTTCTAGATATGACAAAAGCCATTGTAAAAGAGGATGCTTTGAATGATCTGGTAGCTGACGGAACTATTACCAAAGAGAAAAAAGAAGAAAAAATGAAAGCGATTGTTCAAGATATGGTCTCCGACTACAAAAAGGTTTGAACCCTGTCCTTCTTCGTGAGACCTGTTAACTTAGTTATTGTAGTCTTTTACTATTATAGAAGATCAGACAATCCTTGATCAGCTCAAGAGTCTCGATACCACGATGAATTCTTGGACCGATGAAGACAAAGGTCTTAAAGAAATCAAACAATGGCTTCGAGAGCATCCAGCAGATCAGCCAGAAAAGTAGTGATACTATGGTAAAGAACTGTAAACTATCACAATATGTGATAATTCGAAGGAAATTTGTGTAGAGTACAATAGGATTAGAACGAATCTATGAATAAGAGAAGTTTACTTGTGTAATAAAATGTTAATGATACGATTTGGTTAACTGTAGAGTTTATAAACTGGCTTATTATTTCGGAAGGAATAGCAGCCATTCCTTTCACACGGCGCTCAATTTGCTATGTCAAGCCTGATCTAGGTGCTTTTAACGAGAATGATACCCAGCCAAGGTAAACATCCCCTTTCCAGGATGTAGCATTAGAAACTAAACACTGACTTGCAAAAAATACAAAGGAACTCTATCAATTGATGTCTCGTAATCTGAGATACTGTTTCCTTAGCCAGGGATTGATGGTTGAGATTGATCAAGGAAGCTTCATGCTCGATCATTCAATCATTTATTAAGCGGAAGAGGCGGAGGCATTTCTCAGTCATGGACAATTATGAAGGGAGAATTAGCTGCTTATTTTCAATCCAACGTTCATTCTCTAACAAAAAACTGTCAAACTTCCACTCTTCATAGCTGTTCACTGTAACGACTTTTCTTCGTATCAACCATCGCTGAATGCTATTTTTGTCCCTTTGCGCTCCACCAGTTCCCCCATGCTAAGCTTTCATCTGGTAGAAGTTGCTATGTATGGTTCATTGTTATGCGCAATGATTGGAATGTCTCTTGAAGGATCAACGCTACCTCAAGCAGTCGATTAATATCCGTTTCTCTAATTTCAGATTTGATTTCAACCGCGAGTAGAATCTGCTACAATATTTTGTTTTTCATAGTATAAATTTCTAAGTTTCATTATTGAGGTCATCCAAGAAAGCTGACCCTAAGAGGCAGATCGGTACTACATCGATCTACTGTTTTATTCAATTGATGAATTTTTAACTGCACTAATAACTTGAATTAAATCTCACGTCGATTTATTCCCAGCTCCAAACTCTTTTCTCACAGAAAGACGAGGAAATAATCTCTCCGGACAACTCCAGTAAACAGCTCGTAGTGAAAATTTGAAAAAGTGAACTAGAAAGAATGGACTGCTGGTTTGCTCGTTTTTAGATTCAAGTAGCCGCCACTCATAATCCTATTTCAGGCTCAGAACCAAACATCTCTCGATAGCCCTACTTCCCAAATTATTTCGTCATACTGTTATAAGATGGGGAATCTTTTTCGCAGAAAGCTAATCTCTCAATATTATGTTTTATGGGCGTAGTATCATCGATTTCTCTAAAACATGCGTTCTTCTCCAGTGCAGTGAATCATTGCACCAGCTTATCCAGCTTCGGCATTGTAATAGTTGACCATCTCCAGTAACCCCGTCATCTATCGGCATAGGCGTGTCGTCTGCAGAGCAAAGCACGCTTTTTCGGACATTGTCGACACAGTGAGAGATGTGTGCACGGCTCTTACTCTGAGATTTACCATCACGGTATTCACTAAGCGATCGCTTAATCAGTTTCTAGTAGGTTTTTGTGTCAGCCAATAATCTTAGACTGATATTCCTTATCAAACCAAACAATGCAAATTATGAAACCCCAACACAAAGACAATCTCCCTCTTTTCCTCCTAGAGAAATGCATCTAAAGAAGCGATAACATCGTTATTAGCAGCATATTCGAGCGAAATCGCAATGGCGCCCAGACTGATGCCAATTGAGCTCCATATCTGATCCACGAGAGTCTCGTTTGAGCTGGAGTACTCGGTTTGGGCATGATAGATTATCTTTTCGCTGAATCTGAGCACTGCTACTTTTGCAAAGATATTAACACAAATCCTTGAATGTTTTGAGGAATTTAATTACCATATTTTGGCCTTCCTTCTCCATTAAATACAAACTTCAAACTCTTGTTTTCAGCTGCAAAATAGAGGTTTCCTAGAAGTGACGGAACGAAGAAAACAAGAATCAACTGAAATCTGCTAATGATACCATTGCAGTGGCTTGGTGAATAGACCGTCTCTTCATCCACCTGGACTTCCTCGGAGTCGGCGAAAATATAATGTTGTTTCTCTACTCCCATATTTCGTTTCAACATTGAGCATTATGGGAGGTGAGAATGAAGGTCACTGTAGCAGCTCAAAAATGAGGACATGAGAAATGGGTCATCACCACGATCAAAAGGAACGGCCAAGTATAAGTATTTTCTCAAAAACTTAATAAGTTGTCTAATCAAAAGCTTACGGCTCAGTATTATGCCACAAAGGTAGGATCATGGATGGTTTAGTCAATACTTCAGACACATCCTGGTTCTGATTTTAAATATTGTAATGCTGTAATCAGTCTCAGTAAGTGTTGCCGGAGTGGTATTAGTCCGCTAGTCAACACCGTAAAGATTTACAATCATGTGATGTCGATAAATATGCAGATATCAGGCACAGATTCATCATGGGACCAGACAGAGTCGCAACTGGTTCCTCAGAAGTACCTTTACGAAGTAGCATGAAGGAAACCGGCGGTGGAGATTTTCAAGCCTGCATGGTGGTGGTTGGTGTTGGTTGGTGTTGGCTGTTGGACGTTGTTGGTAGCATGGGGTGGAAGTTCGCCGAGGATCCTTTATCATTGATTAGTTGGTCCCGGCAGTTTGGTAGATATGGCCGCACTATTGTATGTGGTGCACATTATACTGGTTTCATTAGCGCAAGGGTGATTCTTGAATTATGCAAGTAATTCCCGTTGCGCCATTGTTTGTGGAGATTCTTATCTGTCTTCATCTCGACCACTAATATTCTTGAGATCCCTGCTCATTTTCCAGAACCCAAATAGAGTCCGCTTTTACTACAGAATAGGAAGGTCACTATACATCTGCGCGAGTATTAATTGAATACAAAATCGACATACTTTCTTAACCTTACAAACACAAAGCTCAGAATCATATTTACAATAAATACTACTCAAGTTAAAACCTGAATCATGGCACCCATCGTCAAAGAAGTCACCACTCAAGCCGAGTTCAGCGCTGTCATTGATTGTTTCTGGGACTCCAGCTATGATCCCTATACCTCTTTCATGAACATCCTGTTCCCAATCTCCGAGGCAACCGAAGAAGCATATGCTGAAGCTGTTACCGAGTCCAAGGTTAGACTCTGGTCTTATCACGAGCAAGATCCTACCAGCCACTGGGTATACGTGACTGATGATGAAGACAGCAAGGGGGTAGTTTATAGTGGTGCACACTGGAATTTCCATGAAACCTCTTCTCCTTATAAGGATGGTGCTCCTGAATTAGTTGCTCTCTGGCATCCGGAAGGTGTCGGTCGAGATTTTGCAAGTCGGGTCTTGAATCAAATTTATCGATTCAGGGGCGAACGTTTGTGGAGGCCTCATTGTCGTAAGATATTCCCAGTCCATGGTCCCTACTCCCGTACTAACTTCCTTTAGAATTAGATTACATGTTTACCTACACGAAGCAACGCAATAAGGGGTATGGAAGTATGCTTATGCAATGGGGAATGGAGAGGGCCGAGAGAATGGGAGTAGAGGTAGTGGTGGAATCTAGCGAGATGGGCTACTCCCTTTACAAAAAGTTCGGTTTGAGATCTATTGAAAAGATTGCAGTAGATATGCGTGTGGATAATCCAACCAACACATGGAGAAGGCTCGAATCCGACTTTGGCCCAGTGCTAATTTGGTGGATGTGGAAGCCTCGTGATGGTATTTATGTAGCTGGAAAGACAGAGCTACCATGGGTAGCTAAGCGTACCGCGTGATCTTTTGATGACTTGAGTCTATATTCTAGTAGTAAGCATATGCTTCCGTGAAAATTTTATTACTTTTGAAATCTCAGACTTTGTAGACTATAGATAAGAAGCATTAAGCATAAAAACAAAATAAATTTCAACAACATTAGACTAAGAGTTAGATAATCGTGTATGTGCATTGTAATATCACTACTAATAATCAGCTACTGGAAGACAACGATATCTTTTCATTTACTCGTAACGAACAATCTCAAGGAATTTAATACTGAGTTTATAATTACGGTATTGATAAGAAGCACATAATAATGACGTGAATTTTAGTGTTCAAAATTGCGCGGACAAGGAGCCAGTGATCCGAGATCTTCAGGTACACATTTACACTCCTATTATTGATATCACACTCGTGGTATAAGTCATTGAAGCATGTTTTCGCTGTCACTTTGATATTCTAGTTATTCACTTGATACAGGCTGATAACTATATATAAAAACTGACAATATAAGCTTAAACGAAGAAAATCACGTTTTGACCCTTGAGAACCCCGATTCGATGTTGTAAAAACGGGGAGTGATGGACTATTATCTCTTCACTATTTCTGGCTACCAATCACTGGCCATGAGATCTCTTTTCTTGCTATAATGCGTCATTAGATTCGCAGTCCTATCTCTTTATATATATCCCTTAGATCGATCAATAAAAAAATTCTACTTGTGAATATTGCTACCGACAGATAGACTATTAGTCTTCATGCAGAGAGTGTTATGCTACTTGTCATTTAAGATAGTATTGTAGTCCAGACGAACTATAAAAAAGCTTGTTAACTATAAAGCAGCTTGGTACAATTCCTCAATCTGGTTTGTTACAAATCATCTGACCCTTGAACCCAACAATAGATTCTAGGATCCATCGTGGAAATCTTTGATTTTGGTTGAGTATATACTCTTACCACGGAGACTGGGAGTTTCTCTAGAGGGTCTTCTAGTCTTCTTGTCTCAGCGACTTGGCTGTCACGAATAAGTTTGATTTTTGATTGTGAATTTTTGTCATTCATGGCGGTAGAACAAGCGTTGGAAGAAATTGACAACATTCTTCTCAATATCGACATTGAAGTGTTTGTAAAGAATCAGATACAGAGTGAGCCTAATTCTAATAAGCTGAGGGATTTTTCTCCTGATACACGTGGTGAAAGTATTAATACTGAGTTGTCGACATCCTGAGATGACCAGTAATATTAGATGCTCTTGAATGCACGATGAATTACTGCCCAAAGATCCTCATCGTTAGTGTATGCGCTGCTTTGAGTTCAGTAATGCAGACATAGACGATGTTGAGTATTCCTGTCACAACCTAGCTAGGCTCTTAGTAAGTAATATCATATTTTCATTTCCCTCAAATATTCCCTCAAATCAGACCAAAGAAATAACCTTCGTTTGATATAAAAACACTCTCCTGATAAATTTAGAGATTATTGCTAGGGGGGGAAAAAGAATGTTCTCAATGGAGGTGGTGATCTTGAACTTTGCCGAAATTTACTCAATATTAAACTCAACTGCAACTCTAGTAATTGTAGATCATAAGTCAACAAGTTTAGGTGCCAGCCCAAGGAATTAGTTCAGGGAGGAAGTTATACTGTCGATGGCGCTTATGGCTTCCGTCATATATATCTCGCTGTCATTTTCAAAAACACAAGTCGAGATAAAATCTCCAAAGTTCAACCCCCATGTTACAGTGTGTACTATGAACGCCGTAAGTCCTAGAAATGTGAAAATGTAATGCTGAATATCATCCTGATTCAAGTATCCTTCTGTTTATTAGGTTTGCTCGAGAAAAAATGGTACCAATTTTCAATGCTGTTATACTGCTCGAAATGGTTTCATCGGCCAGCGTCCAAGGAGAAATTTGTTAATTCACTTGGAGCTTAGAACTCGGATCGAATTCCCCCTAACAACTGCGTGTTTCAAGACTTCTGTATAAACAAGACCATCTACTTTCCCGTCAGAAACCCGCAAAGAATGCATATGTTGACCCTCGGGCTTTTCCAAGGCTCTAATGATTATTAGTTTCAGTAAAGATGTAGTAACGAAAGTTTCAATGAAGTTGTAGGCTTTGCAAGTGATTTTGAATTTCGCAGGGAAAAGAACTTGTATATTTTTGTCGTCGATTTTAGATCTTCATTGCCACCATCGCCATAATGAGGGGAATGAGAGAAAGGAAAAGTGAGTTTTTGGACAGCTCGGGAGTTAAAAAATGTTATCAGCATTTTCGGGACATCTCTACAACAGTTTTCCAACTCAAAATTGTAGCTTGGTAATCATTGCCTTTATAACTTGTGGTAAATTGGTGACTTGGTGATTTTAGGTGCTGTTCATATAGCTCGGTATGGTGCATTTACTTGTAGCGACACTAATCCCAAGCTCTGGGATAAAGCTTTACCTTTATCTGAGCCGTCTTACACTCTTGCTCATATTCGGTATCTAAGTATAAATTGGATACCGAATCAATTGCATGAAAACCCAAGTTTTATGCTACTTGGAGGTTATTATGTTTTATTCTTTCTGGTGAAGGGCCTAGAGATAGAAAATAACGGTATCCGGGTAGAGAAAGTACTATAATTAATGGTCGGACAGTTATATGTGATAATGTCGTCAATATCATGCGAAAACATGTACTCGCTGTCATGAAAACTCGAAATCATGATTGAGATGGATTTCCTGGAACTTCTTCGAATCACTGCGCTAAACAACGTAAGTGAATTAAGTTCTCTCAATATATCGCTGCAAAGCTTACATCTATCATATCATCACAGCCCTTGTTCATTTCTGGATCATCAGAAAATACTTTTGAGATACGGAAATCCTTTCAGTAAGATTTTATATCATTGGATAATCTTCGAGTCACCTTCTATTCTAAACCGAATTTGAATGAGCTTAGAATTCGAAATCATTTCCCGGCCCATTATACTTCTGGCCACGAGTTCTAGATATAAGTAAGACACCAAAATGTTTAAACGTCGGCGTCAAAGGTCTAAATGACTTTGAGGATATGAGAACATAAGAGAGAACTTTGGTAGGTCCTGCTTCTCTTGGAACATTGTGTGAACGCAGTGAATGACTTCAATTCAATGGCTACTGTGTTCAAGCCCTAAGCGAATGCGAAAGAGGCTAGCTCTTTCTAGTAGACCTTATATATAGTCTGATATCCCCTGTGCATAGCTAGCTCTTTAGATAGAATACAATTAGACAATTAGGATCTACGCAGTAGTGGGTGCTACGTCTTCTGTATCCTTCTCATACAAACACTTATGATTCAGGTTGGTATCCCATAGTTTTTGCTCGGACTTCAAACTTATTCTGTAGTAGATCGCGAGTCACCATCGTGATACTTTGAGGCCTTGATCTCAGCAATATGTTGGTATTGGAGAAGATTTACCACGGTTTGACCGATACCAAAAGGCATTTAATAATAACGTCGAATCTCAGCAATACCTTGCTACAGTATATACTAATATGCTAGAATTTCATCAACGTGCCTACAACTTTCTTCGACAAAGAGGTAAACAGATTAATTAATATTTGAATAGTTTGATACAATGGAATTCAATATCACCAATGGAGGTTGGATATTCCTACCGCCTCCGACTGGGAAAGTTTTGTAAATTATTCCTCTGGTGGCGCAAATGGTAATTATGACTTTCCGCCCGAGACAGAAAAGCTTCTTGTGAATATGTTACCAGTGGATAATAAACCGGTAATGTAGTTCATTAGCATGTGGCCTATTTCAGTATATGGCCCACTCCATTTTCTATATAAAATTTGTTTGTACGTAATTGTATACTTTTTTTATTCATTAATATGATTTTGTTTTCTATAAAAAAATTGACATACAAAAATATGATATTTTATTAACATTCTAAAATTTTGAGCCTTTTTAGTAGGCATATATCTTACTAGGATGTACGTCTTGTCTATTCCAACTTCGAAGACAATGACGGGGAAAATAACAAATACAAAACTCTATACAAAAAAAATCGCCCGTTAACGATTGTTTGGACTTCAAATCAAATTCTTTATAATCTCTATAAAAAAATCTAATAAAGCTCTCTAAAAAAACGACTTTTATATTTGACTTGTAAACTCGGGATTCCTAGAGTAACTAGAAGTCTCTCTAACAATGACCATCACTCGGAAGTATCGCCATCACCTGACCGTAATGTTGTTCAACATTTCTCTATTTGGAATTCCATATATCTAAACAATCACTTGGTATTGTGCTCTTCAAAATCTAATTTTTAATCTTTCCTCCCCTCACGCTTTCGGCTTCTCCTTCAAATATCCTACACACCACTCCACCGCTGCTCTGTACCCATAAACGCCCAATCCACAAATAACAGCTTCCGCCTTATCACTCAAGAAACTCTTGTGACGAAATTCCTCCCTCTTATGCACATTACTAATATGCACCTCCACAAATGGAATATCAACACCAGCCAACGCATCTCGCAACGCTATGCTATAGTGTGTGAAAGCACCAGGATTTATAACAATAGCGTCAGTGCCATCGGTACGTGCTTCGTGAATACGATCGATGAGCGCACCTTCCCAATTAGTTTGGAAGGATAGAAGGGTGACGGAGGGTGTTAGGGAGGAGAGATAGGTGGTGAGAGAGGATTCGATGGAGGCGAGAGTGTCATAACCATAGATGTGGGGTTCACGTGTTCCGAGGAGGTTGAGATTTGGACCGTTGAGGAGAAGTATTTTTTTGATGGCCATTGTGGTGGTATTTGAATTGAGGGTTGATTTGAGGTTTCAATTGATGGTTTGGAATTATTTATTTGTTTGTATGATGGTGAGCATGAAGTGGAATTGAGGTGTATGGAGAGAGAGAGAGAGAAAATACAGATTACTTAACCTACGCTATTCAACGGAATTGCTTTCATCCATTCTTGAAGCTCGGATTACTATGCCGACTGTACCAGTAGTGACTTGTGTTTCCACTGCTTGAGGTTTGTGTATTTTGGTGGAGGATTTGCACAGAGGTTGATTGCGGGGAATAAAAATGGGTCTCGGATAAGAACTTACCCCTTGCCTCAACATTGTGGGGGTGGAGAATACAACCTTTTGACTTGTAAAATCAACCTCATTCACACAGTGTTCTTCCCCTGAAGAAGGGTTTCTTCTAGTGAATAAGAAGCTTGCGGAATTTCACTATCCTATTCCTAAGAAGATCTCAATTCACCCCAAGCACCACACAAACGACAAACAACAGTTCCTGTGGTATCTATCCATGAGTAAATCCACTACTCACCCATATATCAAATCAAGTATTTTCCTATTTTTGATATTTAAGGCATGGCTCTTGCAACCGACTGAGATAATTACCTTTGATTCTCTCGCAACCGGTCTAAATAAGGGTGCGTCCAAAGCTCGAAGGTTTGGTAGTCCTTTGTCCCTCGCGTCGCGCCTTTTGATTTCTGAGATGGCATATTCCGAAGCTCAAGTGAGCTTTCATCTGGTACTATATAAAGAAAATGACGGCAAGATTCTCTCCTTTGTCTGAATATCATGAGAAGCATGGTGGCAAAGTTGCAGCTTGGCAATACTCATATTTTTCACGTTCAATCTCTTCGAGTCGAGTCCCTTATTCATCAATATCCTGTAATTTCGTCATTCCCTCCCGGCATGATTCTTATTGAGATTCAAACCTTGGAGATTAAAAAGAAAAAAATGACACCTATCCATTTTCTGTCTTCAATCTTTCCGGGTAGATTGATCCTTAAGTCGTAGGTAGATCGAGGAGTATTTATGCCGTTCTTCTACAAAGCTTTTACGCGAGTGAGCAAGTTCATATGCTCGAGCAGGACAACGTGATCTGACTTATTTACGTGGTAACCCCGCATAAACTACATGACCGGTCGTTTGTCACTTAGTGAATCGTATCTTGCCAGGCTCCAATCAAAGAAGTTCCATATAAAGATTTCAAATAGAATTATAAGCGAGCTTTAAGGAAAGCGTCGTATATAATACAAATTGATTTGATAGCTACCTGGGTAAGCTGAATTCTCTATTTCGCTCCGTATTTCTAGGACCAATAGTGAGCCCTGGAGCGAATGTGCAAGAACCGATATAATCTATTGGCTGTGGAGTGATAATGGCAAGTGCACTTTTTATCATTCTGTAATTCTGCAATCAATTCCATTGTTTTTGGTATCGCTCAATACAAAACTCTCTCGGTCAATACAGAGAGAATAGCTTTAATAACAACGTTGGATGAAGATCAAACCTGGCGTACTGCTTCGTTCATTTATACTGCGCCAAATCACATTATCTCATTCATGCACCAGTTGCTGTACAGTGACATGGTTTTGAGTGTTTGCAAGTGGACAATTCGTTGCAATCATTAAACAGACAGCCTGTACCCTGCAATTTATATAGAAAGTCCTGGAGTCGAAGCCCAAGGAGAAATACCCTAGCCTCAGTGGTTAAAGAATGCTCCACACAAGTGCATGATTCCCTCTATGTAGACTTACTAGTGAATCACTGTAAATTAACAAGCACCAAATTGGTTGATGATGGCAGTCTTGCCGGTCCGTACCTATGGGACAAGAGAACTTTTCATCTCAGGACTTTGCTCCAGTGCTGTGAGAACAACAATACTTGCCTAATTAGGGCAGCAACAAGAGAGTGTTTTTCTAGTATTGTCTCGCATTAATATGAAATAACCTTTGGTATCATTGATGAAAGTCAATGTCCGGATATGAGTCCAAGATTCTGTGATTGCTCTCAGATGATAGTAAATCTTATCTCGGAGAAATCGGAATATCTGAAATACAAGGTAGTTCTCACTATTAAAGATTCAGTTGTGGCAGATAAGTAATTTTCTTCTTGACGTTTAAAATAATAAGCTGGCAATGTAGAAGATTGAATTGGTGACTAGGTATGTGTATGGGAAATGAAATATAAGCTCGCAGATACGATTTTCCACATTTATTAAGTACCTGAGAGTATTTTGGATGAGCTGATAATGTCTTAATTCTATGAAAGGTGTCGAGCAAGTCTTGATTAGCTCACCATTGTGAAAATATGATAGTACAAAAGTGCAGTAAGGAAACGAAAATTAAAGAGAAACATGGGCGGCAAATATCTTTTTATCTCCAGACGAGATCTATATCGAATATTTCAAGGCAAAAGTTTCTTTCTTCTTATCTCTTATACCACAGCTCATGATTCCCAACTGAAATACTTCAGGTTGCCTACGTCAAGTAGCAAAAATCTCACCTGAGATTCCCCAGCCGGATAATTGAAATAAGCAGGAAGCGGGAATCAATGACACTAAATGAACCCCGCATTTAGCGAACTCCATAATTATGTCGATTATGATCAAGATTCCTCCGTGCGACTGCACAGGAGACTCACTTATATGTGATCCCGGGATCCGTGTGGGCCTTTATTTCCTACGGAAATCCAGTGTTCTCTCAAAAGCTCTTCTCGACGAAGCAACTGACCACAATCCTATAGATCAAAATGTGATGTTCCTCGTCGCTAGTGAATTCAGAAAGTATATACACAGTCAGAGATGAGTTTTGAACTGGCTGATCCGCCAAATACGCCATATGGTTTGGGTACAATAGAATTTAGTTCCTTAAACTCTTCATGCTCGAAAGAGGAAAATATCACAGAAATCAAAACCATCATTCACTTGAAATCACTGTTGAAAGCCATTCTCTTTGAGTAGGCAATCTATACCCCGAAATTTCTCTTCATTATTCATATACAGTAACCTTAAAAATAAAATAAACAATCTTCTAAAAATCTGTGGTATCCTGCCCTCTTTTTCCTGCCCTTCCTAATCACCAACCTAACACGAAAGTAAAGTAAAATAAAATATCTAATAAAACTACATAATATCTTTGTTCATCGTACTGCGAGATGCTCAATCAATAAGCCTTCCCAATCGAAGGGCTAAAAACTCCCTTTCCTTTCCCCCGCTTCGAACTCTTACTTCCACCACCATCATAAACACTCGGACTTAGCGTCATGATACTCGTATCACTATTCGTATATGTATGCGTTGGTCTCGTAACCGCTGCCGGGTTTGATTTAGGCAATGGCGGTGGTCTTTCATCTAACGTGAAAATAATCTCTTCTCCTTCCTCCAAATCTCTTTCAGTCATTTCTCTCGTGGAATTTCGTACGCTATCTTTTGAAAATTCTTTCGATTCGTAAGAAGAAGAAGCCTGAGATTGTCGATAAGAAGGCATCATGCTTCTTAATTTCTCACCGATTCCCATACTCATAATACTCCTCGCCCCACTTCCTCTCCTTTCTCCCGCCTTCTGGGGTAAGTCTCTAGGAGTAAATAGAACACTAATACTCTTACTACTCCTGCTTAATCCACTCTCACTTGCTCTAAAAGACCGTTCTCTATCTCTCCGCCCTAACTCCGCTTCGGCCATTTTCATCTGGTAATTCATTTCTGCGATTTCCTTTTCAATGTCGATTATATCGTGCGTAGAATAATTATCTTCGTCGCCTCTTTCATAGTTTCCTTCTACATAATCTCTGTTGACAACTTCTTCTTCGGGTTGAGGGGTGTATCGTGAAATATTTTTTACGTTCGGGTAAGAGGTTGAAAATGAGGAATGTTGTGTAGCGGGATAATTGTATGATGTTCCTGGATGTGGAGCTGTATAATTCCTTGGACTCTTTTCCGTTGCACCACCACCATAGTATCCATTTCCATTCCTATTCTGTGCATCCCTCATCTCATTCTCACTTTCCTTTTCCCTCCTTACCCTCCTTCTAAAGATAAACCGATAAACCAAAACACTAACAACACCAGTCGCAAAACTCGTCCCAAGGATCAATACGACCGCGACCGTCATCGGCAAAGTCGTCGCTTTCGAGAACTGTACTGCCGTCGTTGCATCAGCCAACTGACTCGAAATAGCCCATGCACTCTCGGTCGCCGCAGCACCTATCGCCAATGCTGCTGCTTGAGCACTATTTGTTGCCAATGCTGCCGCAGAAATAAGAGATGCGGATACTGCTGCGAGCTGTGAGCTGGCGCTTGCTTGGGCGCTTATTACTTCTGAATTTGCGCTTGCCAATGCTGCTGAGGCGGATGATTGAACTTCGGCGATGGCACTAGAAGCACTGGCATCAGCAGCGGAGATGCTGGCTTGTGCTATGGAGATGCTGGCTGCAGCGGCCGTGCTAAGAAATATTAATTGGTCAGAAACGTTGGATGCGCCGTTTGAAGAGACGGCGCTGGAGGATGAGAGGATGTAGCGATTGCATTCTGGAAGAATTGTGAGAATTCCTGCGATTTGGGCGAGTTTGAGACCTGGTGGTGTTGTAACTTCTGCTTGCGTTGGAGAAGTAGGTGATGGTGTGACAGTTTGAAGAGTCGTTGAAGCAGTAGATATTGGTGCGGGTTGTGGGGTTCGACGAAGAAGAGAAGCATTGCATAGTCCTGTTCCTGTCGCGAAGACTAGAAGGGAAAATTGAGTAAGGTGCATGACGCCCTTGAGTGGTCTGAATTGAGAATCAGCTTTGATACTTCGACATCTTGACGTTTGTATGGGATAGGAATGAGATCTTACCTTAGTATACTAAAATTCAGCTACATATGTGACCAGCACCATTCCAATCCATCCAATCCACTCATTAATTCCTTTTTTCTGTCCGGCAGTTCTCGATTTCAATACTCCATTAACATGTATACCATACATCAAAATATCACAACCACATCAACCAAAGTGACAGAAATCGCGGGGGAAGGACAAAGCATACAGTAGTTGAGGACGCGTGCAACCTCCACACCTACGAGTAATTATTTCGACATGCATAACGTACACGGTTGGACTTCCCTTCCCACGATCATCTAAGGCTAGATCGCGTGTTTCATACCAATGGTATTCACAGAATTTGCCTTGTCAAATGCTCGCAAAAATGCAAACATGCAATGGTGATGTGAGAACTTCGCATCTTGGTTACCACTAGTCTGTGCGCAAAGTGTTTGGGAATGTCGTCCAATCGGGACTCATGGTAGAATCTGATGAAGAACTATTTCATATGATTGTGATTTGATGATATAATTTATCAAGCCTGTTGTCCATGATTATCGAGGAATATATCATCGAGAGCTTGTTGTAGATATTAAAATGAAGACTTCACTAGAGGTAAAATTCCAATCACTCAAGTTGACAAAATCCAAGCAAACAGATACTCAAAATATTTACAAACAGACCCCGATCCGAATCTTAGTCTAATACAAACCTTAATCCCCAACCAGTTCCCAATCCACATTCCTTTTCTCCTTATGCACAATAAATTCACAATCGGGGTACGAAGTTTCGGGGTCAAGGTTCACGAAGGAAGTGGAAACACGCACGGATCTCACTAGTGCGACGTTGTCTCGTCGCGAAGCGAATCATCATGTCCAAGCCCCTGGGACCGTACTAAACCACAAATTCAGTAATCATTCGATGGTTTTTTTACTACTTATGGAAGCAAATATGAGTTTCTTTCTCGGATTATTGTGCCGATATCATTCTTGCTTTCTTGGCATTGAGAAACGTGTGAACTTCATGGTGGAAAAGATTGGATAAATACTTTACCTGCATGCTGATTTAATTATTGCATGATTTGAAAAGCTTGGCCTATTCCTTACTTCATTCTTTTGAAATAAATTTGGAATTCAAAGAAGGGTAGAATTGTATTCTTCAATTGCCAAGTAGGCCTTGAGATCCCGTTGTCGCCGCAGTCTTTGTCTGGAGCGTTTAAAGTCGCCTCATGTCATGTCACCACAGCTTTTAACGATGGTGATAATTATATGCATTATAGCTACCCATATTGTAAGCTATCGACTAAACCCACCGAAAAAGCCATCAGTCATAATAGTGATAATGATACGAATCATCTCTCCTGCTGCACTGAATGTCATCTAAACCCACCGAAAGAAAGGCCATCATTCATGGCAGTAATGATGTGCATCATCTCTGCCCATGTTATAAAATGGCAACGCAATCCAGCGAAAGAAAATCATGGAGCGGTTTTGAGTTCCGAATAACATCGCACTTGTGGCAAATTGTAGAGATGTGTAGAAACATACACGATAATAGCTTACTCCTCTCGAAGTCTCTTTAGTGGATTTGGCATGTTCGATCCTAATGCTTCTGTTGACTCCGCTTGTTTAAAAGGTTCAACTGGTTCTTGAGGTTGATTGGGTCTCTTCAAATCTTCTGTAACGTCTGGTTCAAATGAATCCTTAACATCATCTGAAACTTTTGGCTGAATTGGTTGCATTTCATCCGCTGCCTCAGATGGCTTCATTGGTGAACATGACTGTTTCAAATCCTCCGGAATAGTCGGATTATCTGTTGATTCCGATTCCTTTTGAAGATTCACCTCCTTCAATTCTTTCGGCTCCTTCAAAACATCAAGTTCTTTCGGTGCACGTTCCGCATCTGATTTCTTGGAATCTTCCGAATTTATTAGTACCTTCGACTTCTTAGGTTCCTTAGGCTTTTTGGGAGCATATTCACGCCTTCTACCATGTCCAGGTATACCATTTCCATTTTTCGTGTGCCACCGACAGTCTTCCTTATGATGATCATTGCCTCGTTTCTTTATCATTTTGAAATCTGCAAAACAACACCAGCAAAACTCGAAGAGACAGTAATCACCTAATGATTAATCAAATCTCTCAGTCAGTCTATGATATTAAAGTTATAACAGGAATACAAAAGAAATCATACAACATACACTCACAAGTCCAATGATCGCAACCAGTTTTCTTCTGGATTCTCATTCCGCATTTTGGATTTGGACAAAGTTTTGTATGCTCTGCAATCCATGCTTCAGAGGCTGCTTCTTGTCGAACTCTGGCTTGATTGAAAAGATCAAATTCTGCGCATGTGAGATCTTCGTGCCATGGAAGTTTGTGAATGAAGCATGTCTTGAAGCTACATGTAGTGCATATCATCATTGGATTATCGGGTCCTGTGTGTATCTGACCTGATTCACAGGTAGGACTGAGGCAAAAGGTAAAATTCGGGAGATGTTGGAGAGACATATTCAATAATCTTCTTCCGTTTCTGGTAGATATATTAGTTGATTCAGTGAAGATAGAAGTAGAAGCGATTATCCTACCTCTCCAAAACCTCTGGTGATGCATACTTCTTTATCTCCGCATCGGAAACCTTCTCTGGACACTCAGGGCATGAAACCTGATATGATGCCTTGGTTTGAACTTGATCATTAATATACTTAATCAAACATTGATTACAGACCGCTGGATGGTGTGCACACGTGCTGGTTATGCGAGTTTGTGGGAACTTTTCCGGTGTTAGGGTTTCCATACAAATCCTACACTCATCGACTGCGGCGAAGATAATATCATCATTAGATTCCTCGAACCTTGCTTTCTTGGCTGCTGGTTCATCAATGCTTTTTGGGGTAATCGGTGGCTGTAATACTCGAAGATTAGCAATCTCATAAAGACTTTTGGACATTGATATGACATGGAACCTTGGATCAAGTGAAAAAACTTACCTTTATAGCATCACCTAGCAAAGCTGCAAGAGCTCTATAAGTACCTTCGCCAAAAAACCAGTTGACAAGTGCTTCTTTTTCTCTCTCGCCGATAGATTTCTCGAGTTCGACAAGCTTATGAAGTGTGTCTTCCTTTCTTTCGTTTCCATTGACTTGGACGTTATAACGACGAAGCAGGCGTCTCATGTAGCTTGTTCGATGCTTAGAAGGGGAGCGGCCAAAGATCGAACCAGGAAGGTCTGGATATTTGGGATCTGGTGCAGTAGTCATTGCTTCGGATTTGCTGGAACAACAGCAAGAGTAACTTCTGAGTGGCGCAAGTGAAGCTTCAAGTCCGAACGATGGTGAGTAATGATATGTGAATAAGTCAAGATATTTTTAGCGTAGTTGTAGTTAAATAAAGTACAAAGTGTAGAAGACAAGTAGTGATTTAAATATAAACAAAGTGGAGAAGTATTTTAGGAAGTAGATGCAGATGAATTAGTGAATTGATAGAGAGGTCATGCGCCTCCTCCAGTGGAATAGACCTTCAGTTGGACATATACGAAGCACTTATACCATATAATTGCCGATACTCTTCAGAAGAGTTTAATCGGAGGGAATATTTGGGACATATAGGGTTACTTCTCTATTTGAATAGAGTTTTGATCTCCTATTCAACTGATAGAGTCAAACGGGCCACAAATTGAACCCAATGAAATGGGTCGAAGAAACATATCTTCTGGAGGATAAGTCACTGTTTCCATGTACAAACAAGCGTCAAAACCTTTCAAGTCCAATACCTCAGTCTATGAACCTGAATTGCAACCACAAAACCACCATCCATACATTACCCTTCGATGAATCTCACAGTGTGAAAGCTCATTCATCGGAGATATCACGAGACCCGTGTGAATATCCTTAAAGATAGCGCATCAAAAGTCTTCGAACAACCATGGATAATCACCAATGGGCAGAAACAATAAACGTCCGACCTTGACTACAGGCATATACAAGAGAGAATGTGACAACACCTTCTCATATTTTGAATTCCAATGATGGTTGCCTGCATACTGACAACCGATCCAACGATTCGCATCTCATTAATAAAACTTTTCACTTGAATTCGATGCCTGTCACTTGACAGCAAACAACCACACCCAGTAATCACCAACGGCAAGAATATTCTTTTCGATTATCTCCAAGGAATGGCAGCAAAGTCTTTTTAACGAACAAAATGAATCGCATCTAGAATATACGTTAACCCTTCGAATGGGATAGAATAGGAAAACGACAACAAAAATCATGATGGCGATATCGATCAGAGTACTTTCAATGATAGTCCTGATGTCAACAAGGAATGGAGTAGAGAAACTCAGTCATTTCGATACTTCTCATCCTACGATCATTTCCGTCTTGTATCATTCCAATAATCCATCGTTTCACTACCTAAAACATCGTTCGGTCTCTCAACGCTACAAGAAAATGGTTTGATAACCACATGGATGGTCGTGTTATGTAAGCTTAACGGCCGAGACTACCACATATTCCGATATTACAGATGTCGGGACCCATGGTGCTTTTTGAAACCTTTGAAAGGGGGGACGTAGTATGATCTGCCTTAACTTATGTAGCCACGGGAAAGAAATAAATACTCCTCCCAATCCCTTCTCTCAACCATGTGGGGAGACGCTCCAGTGAGTGTCGTCATAGAGCAGGGATGACATCGAAGTAGTACTTCACATTCAATCGACCTCAAAATAACTATCTACAACATCACAATTCCCTTTCTCCTGCTCCTTCTCTTTCTCATTTTCCTATTCAATCTTCTCCACTACCATCAAAAATCATTAAACGCCGTCTCTATCTCACCAATAAAAATGAACGGCCTCAAACCTGCCATATCCTCCATGTCACTGGGTCGCGCCTGGATCCATTCCATGCCCATCAAACTCTCCGCCGCATCCAACCACCACATCCTCGGTCTCGAAATCTTCTACGAAGATCTCGAATATCTCGCACAGACCGAATCCAACACCGAGACGCCCTCCCCAGAAGCTCTTCTCCACGCTGCTTCCACCATAAAAGCGCTATGCGACGCACGAAACATTACTATCATCGGACTGCAACCATTTTCCTTCTACGAGGGCTTAAAAGATCGACACGCCCACGACGAGAAAATCGAGAAAATGAAACTCTGGTTGCAAATCGTGAAGATCCTAGGAACGGATCTCATCCAGATCCCCGCGAACTTCTTACCCAAAGAAGAATTAACTAACGATATGGAAATTATCATTTCGGATCTACGAGAAATAGCCGACATGGGCGCGAAAGAGCAACCCGTCGTACGATTTTCGTACGAGAATTTATGCTGGAGTACATTTTTCGACACGTGGGAAGCGGGATGGGAAATTGTGACGAGAGTCGATCGAGAGAATTTCGGGTTTGTTTTGGATACGTTTAATATTGCTGGGAGAGTATATGGAGATCCATCTTCTAGTGATGGGAAAACTGAAAATGCAGAGAAAGCTTTGAATGAAAGTTTGGAGAGATTGGCTAAGACGATTGACGTGAAGAAGCTTTTTTATATCCAAGTGGTTGATGCGGAGAAAATGCAAGAGCCATTAGTTAAGGGCCATGCATTTTGGGATGATGATCAACCCGCGCGAATGAGTTGGAGTAGGAATGCGAGGTTATTTGCAGGGGAGAGTGAAAGGGGGGCATATTTGCCGGTTGAAAAAGTGACTAGGATTATTGTTGAGTGTTTGGGTTATCAGGGATGGGTTAGTATGGAATTGTTCAACCGGTCGATGGCCGAAGAAGGTGAGAGTGTCCCGGATGAACATGCTAAGAGAGCGGAGGATTCCTGGAAGGTAATCAAGAGTTGGATCAAGTGGCCGAAACTTGGTGAGTGAATGGTGAAGCTCTGGGCAGAATGCAATCGTTTCTTGAAGTGGTGAGTGTATTCTATTTGAAGGGTGCTCGCGGTGCTGAAGCAACTCGCATAACTACGATATTGAACATAGGCCTAAATACACAAATAATTATATAGTATATACATAATACAAAACAGTCAACAAGCGCCGCATAAGAACTTACTCCGCCTGACCTAGATGCGTAACAAAACACTCCAGTCATCACCCCAACCAAATGTGAAGCTCATTAAACTAATCAACAATATCTACCTCTTCTAGCAAATACCAACCTCTGACCATCACAAGTCATATCTCCCATAACCCCACATCTCCAAACCAACCATCATTCCGCTTCCACATATTACAAGTCTCATTACTTTCAGCAAATTCAGCACATCTAATCTCACCACACAACACAATACAAAATATACACGGCATCTCCATATTACATTACCTCACGCAAAATCATGAGAATTAGAGCCACTCTATTTCTTGTTTACAGACCATTATGCGTTAATATCTAATAATCAATGAGTTATCAAAGGCATGGAATGGAATGATGAGCTAAGGTTTCCTCGCTTATGAGAATCGGATAGGTTGTATTCAATATGGTATTATTTCATCATCAGTTTGTGGTTACGTAACTGGGGTTGCACTCATTGTGACGGACGACAAATAGATGTGATGTGATTGAAGTAGTACATTATCTGGTAAGAAGTAAGAAGTAAGAACTGGGTAGATTATGAGATGACGCTTATTGTTATCGAGGTTTTCTTCTCGCTTTTTTTCCTTCATTTCATGAGTGATTTGGCAGAGTTTGGATATACAAGACCAAGTCAAAAGGAAAGATACCGAGTAAATAGACGTATTCTTCTTGATATCGAATATTGACGGGTTGATGGCTATACCAAGAATGGCAGAAAGGCCTCGACTATACATAAAAATACAACATAAGAACTTTAAGGCACAATTAAATACGTTTGCAAATATGACCCCTTTGTATCGGTGTATTTTATCAAGATATGTGTGCCTTGTTAATAATGGGTCCGCTTAGCCCATAATATCACTCACGTATACGAAAATGAGAATGTAATGGAGATGCACTTTGAATGAGCAACTTGCTATATAATAAGATGCCAGGGACTTCGATAGAACTGCTTGAACGATCGTATATCATATGCATGTAAAATCTTCCAAACGCACTTGCAAACAGCTTGTGAATCATTTGGGACGATGATCTTTGTAAAGGCAGGTTTGCATCGTCTTAGTGTTTTATTGGCAAACAAAACGATTGATAATATTGCCTCGGGAAGTATCATTGGCTGTGTAGTAATATCTACATCTTCCTCATGACTACTCAAAACATTGGGCTTGCTGACCGTGAGTTTAATGTTTGCCATTCATCGAAACTGGTATGGTATAATGGCTTGTATATGATCTAGATGTTCTGTCGATTAAATTTCCCCAACACGAAGGTATTTTGATCCCAATTCCAAAGCTCGACTTCCGCTGTTTGGGAGCTGAGAGTGCGAAGTGGTTGATTTATCCAAGACGGTGAGTCGGCTAGAATAAGTTTCAAGTGGTCCCTTTTCCGGTGGTCGGAGCGAGAGTCTTCTTACATTCTTTCACTTCTATGATGTAGACTGCTTGTCTCGAGATTCGGCCCCCAAGTCCCTCTTCCTTCTTTTCTCGATGACGACTAGCAATTCTTATGCTGCCACCCCTATAGTAAAGTTATTCCGGCCTGACTATAAATCTCTCCCTCTTCTGTTACGCGATGAGATGTATTCACCATCGTCAATCGCTCTCTCCTCGAGTTCATGGAGATACCGATGCTTCTATTCAAAGCCCTGCCCAATCGCAAAAGTCTTCGCCACCACATACATATAGCCTGCCTCTTCTCCCAAATCTCTCAAATCTCTCAGAATGTAATCTCCTCACCACCAAGTCCTCTTCCTCTCTCTTCCCTTCTTCCCTTCTTCAATCTCCGTCTCCACCCCCACCACCCTCAAATTGTCCTCGATATCCACCCTCGGCGCCTTCCTCTCCCCCGCCATTGTTAGCCCAACATTTTCTCCCCTCTTCCTCTCCATTCCCCTAGTACTTTCTTCCACCGTCGCCCCATTCCTCCTCATTTGTGATTCTTCAATTTTCTTTTGCAGCCCCATTCGTTTCCCTACCAATACTCCTCGCTGTTCTTCGAGATGGGAAATTCGTTCGGAGATTGGGGCTTCGCGGACTTTGCGGATTTGCTTCAAAGGAGGTAAAGGGTTAGCTTTTAGTTTTGAGGCTGTATTGAGAGCTAAGGTAGTAGATCTTGGTGAGAGGGAAGTACTTGTTTATGTTCTCCCTGCGTTTTCAATCCAGCACCATAGATTGTGCCCACGACTGTAACTGATGCAATTGCACCCGTCCATACTATTCTTTTCAGTTTGACTACTTGCTGTGACGTTGACATTTTTATGCTCGCTGAGGTGATCAACAATGATTTATGTCGTCGCAAAGTTTATTGCTTGGTGATTTGGTGATTGATACTCAAGCTCTGGAAAAATAAATCTCGGGTTCAAACTTCACCGAAGATTTTGGACTTTCCGATTGTCCGATAAGCAAGCAAGCAGTACGAGGAATAAGTAGAAGTAGAAGTGGAAGTAGATATCTCGAGAAATAGAAAATCAATTCCAAACTCCCTTCCAAATTTCATCAATTGATTTGTCTCTCTCTACTCCCTTTTGTTTCTGATTTCTCTCTCCAGTATTCTTATTAGTAAGTTTGATATTCTCCTTCTTCTCTTCCCTTTCCATCTCTTTCACATTGTCTTTCTCATTCTCTTTTCCTCTTTCCTTCCATCTAAATGCCATCTCCATTTCCATTTCCTCACCAATTAACTCCACTCCTTTGATTCGCGTTCGGTGTACGGAGCTCACGGAACTCAAATCGACGTCATTGGTGTGTAGACGTGTAAGTGAGGGGCAGAAATTCCATAGTTTTGGTTGAGGATTGTGTAGTAAGCTGCTTGCATATTGATCTGATTTTGTCATTTTTGTTTTGTATTGACGTGAATGAATGGTGTTTTCTTGGAAAATACTTGGCCTTTTGAGATAGTTATCGTTGGGTTCTCGAAGTCGAAGGAGTAAGTGAGGCACAGTGTATTAGGCAGCTAGGTAGGTTCAATTATGTTGGTTTCCTGTACTGCCGCCATTTATATTTGCGCAGTAAATGGGGGAGAGAAGAGGAGACAGAAGAGCTTTGAGTTCGGGATCCGGGAGAAATGGAAAAGATGTTGGAACTTGTAAAAATGGAATCAATACTAATTCTTTTTTAGACTTTATTATAAATAAAAACGTCGTTCATTTTTGGGCAATTTATCCCATAACTCAAACCAACAATCTACGCCAAAACAAGCTTCACCTACACCCTCAATTGAAAGTTAAAAGGCGAACAAACATCACATCATATCCTCCCACATACACAATGACTACCCCTCGAGTCTTTGTAATCCGCCATGGCGAAACGGAATGGTCTCTCAATGGTCGCCATACAGGTATCACAGAACTTCCTCTGACTGCCAATGGAGAAAAGAGAATTCGTGCAACAGGAAGAGCATTAATTGGTGACGATCGATTAATTGTTCCTAGAAATTTGGCACACATGTATGTGTTTATCTTCTCCTAGTCTGCCTCCACGGCAGTGGTCCCCGAAGGGCCAGCGGAGCGTCTTTCCATTGATTGTTAAGTTGATATTAATGGGGGCAAGCCCCCAAACCCCCATTTGCTCGCTGCGCTCGAATATTCTATTTTTTGGTTAAAGAAATAAGCCAAATTACAATTCTAACAACTATCCAGCTATGTCTCCCCTCGGAAACGTGCCCAAAGAACCCTCGAACTTCTCGAAGTAGGATGTGCAGAAAAACTTCCATGGGAAGAACGTCGAAAACATGCTGAATCTGGTGAATATTCATTTCCTTACCTCGCTTTCTTAATCTAAACATCAATTCCATATCTTCTTTTATTTCCCGGGCAATTGCACTTCCCAATTTCTAATATGTATACTTACTGACACCTGCTAACTTCCAAACCTCAGGAATTCGTACATCAGCAAAAGTAGAAATCACTGAAAATATCCGGGAATGGGATTACGGTTCTTATGAAGGAATCACCTCTGCACAAATCCGCTCTGATCGTAAAGCTGCCGGACTTCCCGAGTGGGATATTTGGCGCGACGGTTGTCCTGACGGCGAATCACCCGAACAAGTCACTGAACGTATCGATGCTCTCATCTCGGATATCCGATCCAAATACCATGGTCCCGTAATTGGGAAAGATAAAAAGGATGCAGGACCGGGAGATGTATTGATTGTGGCACATGGACATATATTAAGAGCGTTTGCGATGAGATGGGTTGGAAAGACGTTGCAGGATGGACCGACCTTTTTGCTAGAGGCGGGAGGAGTGGGAACGTTGAGTTATGAACACAAGAGTTTGGAAGAACCCGCAATTTTGTTAGGAGGTGCATTTATGGTGGATGTTGTTGAGAATTCAGTGGAGGGTGAGAGGGAAAAGCAGGAGAAATAAATGAATTATTTATGAGGTGTAGACAAATTTTTCTTTTCTTTTTCATTTTAGGGGAGTAATTAGAGAGATTTAGAGATGTCTAGATAGACTTGATGATTAAATGAGTAACTCAGTTTTTTTCCCTTTCTAAATTCCTCTTCAGATGGTCATATAAGAATTGTTATCCACAATACATATATCATACTCCCTCCACACACAAGCAAGAAGAAAAAGGCAGAAGGAAATGAAAAGATAATGTGTAAATAAAGGGTGAAAGAATGGCCTCATGTCATTCCTAGGTCACACCACAAAAAAGCTAGATCTACCGCAATACCTATTTCAGAATTTCTTATTCCATACACAGCTAGCTAGCTCCTGAGACTGAAATTTCAATACAACCTGACGGCTTAGAAACTGCATACCAGGTTGATTCTACGTCATTTGTATTGCGCTCTCAAATTAATAGATCAGAACGAACCTGAAGAAAGTTCTTGTGTATTGATAGATGTATATATAATACAAAATTACATAAGAGTTTCTAATTAGGATATTTAATAATAAAGTATGAGGGGAAAAAAAAGGCGGCGGCTTTAGAATGGAATGGAAAGAGGGGGGGAGGGAGGGGGGGAGGGGGGGTGGGTGGAAGATAAGCGAGGAATGGATGATGTGAACTGATGTGATGTGATGTGATGTAATATAATACAAGGTAAAAAGATCTTGTGTGTATAATAATATATTCAACAGCCATACTTCTCTCTCCATTTACTCAATTATCTGTTTAATTGACTATCTATTCAAGTATTCAACTATTCATATATACACTCATATATATATATACACAATAAGAACCCTACTATCCTCCTACCTCCTACCTACAATCCACCCTTCCCCCCTCTCCCCCCCCTCTCCCTCAAACCTCAAAATTCCAAAAAACTGAAAAAGAAGAAAAAGAAAAAGTAGAGATAGATAAATAAGTAAATAAATAGAAATCCATGTATTCAATTATTCACTTTAAACAACTATACAACTTAACTTGACTTCCATTCAGCTCAAACTCGGTTTCTCTCTCTCTCCTCAATCTTCAATCTTCAATCTTCAATCTTCAATCTTCAATCTTCAATCTTCAATCTTCAATCTTCAATCTTCAATTACTCCAAAAGCTCCAAAGTCCCAAAGACCAAAGACTTTGAAGATACTAAAGATATTAAAGTCCCTAAAGGAATTGATTGAATAAACACTGATATAGATATTATAATAGATGGATAGATAGATAGATATCATTGTAATCCAATGGGATAGAAATCTAGATGAATAATTGGATACAAACTTCCATTTCCATTCCCATTCCCAATACTACAACACCACATCCTCACATCCTCACATCCTCCCATCCTCCCTTCCTCCCTTCAAAACACACACAAACGAACTACCCATACCATACCATACCATACCATTCATATACACATCAACATCATTCCACACACACACACACAAAGCACAAAGCATCATAATACAACATATCGTTCAATTGAAATTCCATTCCATTCATACATCGCCATAGCCATAACCACTGATAGGCTTGTAGGCTTGGGTATACTTATTCGTATATATACATACAGACATATATACGCATACCCTTTTCTCCATTCCATTCCATTCTTCTTTAATCATTAATCATCGCTCCCCTTTCCTTCCATTTTCTTTCCCTAACTTCGCCATTCAACAACATATACCATATGCACATTCATTAATGTGCGTAAACAATGCGATGCGAACCAAACCAAACCATCCAAGCCAAGTTAAAAACATTCGCAATTCCATCCATCCATCCATCCATCCATCCATCCTTTATATGCATACAAGTCGCGGGAAATAATAAAAAAACACCGCTTCCTTCCTCACTTCTTTAATCCCATCTCATCTAGACTTATTCATTCATTCATTCATCCACAAATCCGCAAATAAATCGCTCAATAATACAAATCCCTAATAACCTCCACAATAACCCCATGATCTTCCCATTGTTTCAACCCACTAACAACTACGCAAGCTACCACTCCCTCCACACCAGTAACTCTAATTGGTACTCCACCCCCATGAATCGCATACTCTCCCGCTTCATTCCCCAACCCATATTTGCGCGCAAAAGCACCCTCATCTCCTTCAAATTTACACCACATATACCATGTTGAAACCCCCCATCTCAAAACTGTCTTTCTCTTTCGCGAAACCCAAGAATCGTTATCGGGCATGGTTCCGGAATGAGTACAACAGTGGAATAGAACCTGATTGGCATTTGAGAGGGAGATGGAAATAACGACTGGAGTTGGATGTGGAAGGAGACGCTCGCGAAGAGCGGATCCGAGAACCCAGGCATCGGAAGTGGTGAAATGTTCGAAAATTAGGGAGGAATCTATACGGGCTATGGATTCGAGCTATAGGAGAGGTAATGTCAGTATAGTTCAATGGAATGAATTAATGGGTTGAGATATGTAATGTATCACATTTGAATAAAATGGAACACTGTCTGCCATATTAAGACTTTATAAATGACACTCCGCTGGCTCTCCGAGGGCCACTGCCGTGGAGGCCGACTATATTCGTAAAGGAAACAATCGAGCGCAGCGAGCAAAAGGGGGTTTGGGGGCTTGCCCCCATAAAGAGCAGCAATTAAAACAGAAACTTCCATTCATTTTCTCACATCCAACTTCCCCTTCCGCCTTCTCATCATCGGGAACGAGAATTAAAATAAAAGGATACTTACATCTTTTGGCGGATGCGCAATGGGTCTAGGTACTGTCTCCGGTGTTCCCCTCTCACTACCAATATTGCTAGCCATTCTGATTCCCAATGCACTACTTGAGAAATCAATTGGGTCGGCGCGATCTTTATCTCTCAAGCCTTCTCTTATTTCTCTGAATTTTTCCTCCAGATTTCGTTGTTCGCTTCTTCTTATCAGATTTTGGGGTCTGGAAGGAGTTGAAGAATTTGTAAAGGCAGTATTAAGAGTCGAAGGAGTCGAAGGAGTTCTCGAATAAGAATAACTTGGAATTTTGGAATTGCTTGCACGTTCACGAACACCAATTTTATTAAACTTGGGTGTGCGAGGTGATGATGTAGGTGTCGGAGACAAGTTTTCTCGTATTGTTTCGGGGATTGCGAGAGGTGGGGTTTTTGTTTGGGGGGGTTGCGGTAATGCGAGCGGAGTTGCTGGATTGGAATGATTTAAAGGATCGGCATTCTCTGAACTGGGAGTACTCCCGCTACGTGTGGTTTCATCCAAATATTCTAAAATAACGCTCAATTGATCTTCACGCGCCCATTGAAAATCGGCGGATGGACGTTTAGGATTATTATTATTGAGCGGAAGGGAAAAATTGGGTGAACTGGACCCGGGTGGTTGGGATTTCTTTAATCTGAGATTTCGGCCGGACGGTATTGGAACTGAAGAATGTGAATCGTCGCTGCTGCCGAATTTATCTTTATCTTTATCTTGAAGACTGGACTTTGATTTTGAACTCAAATTGGGGAGACTTCGAGTGGTGTTTGAGGTGTCGCGACGGCGGAGTAGGAGAGGTCGTGCATTTGCTACTAATTGTTTGCGGAATTTGGAGGAAGTCGTGGAATTTGCGTCGGAAGTATCTTGTTGGGCGGCGTCTTTATTTGAATTGGAGTGAGAATGTGAGGGACGATGAAGACCGCAAAATGTACTGGTTGGTGTAGGAGACATTCCAGCTGATAAAGTGAGTGAGAGGGCGACATTAACCATTATTTCATTTTATTGGGAAACGGAGAGAATAGAAGAAGATGATGAAAAGACGAGAGAAGGAAAGAATGAGAGAATGAAAGAATGAAAGAATAAAAGAATAAAAGATTGAAAGAATGTGAAGTGAATAGTTTAGATTTGGGTGTTGTACAGTAGATTTGGCAAGTAAGTATATGTATACATGTATATGAATATGAGTATGAGTATATATAAGTGTGTGTATATAGAGAGAGAGAGAGAAAGGATGAGAGGATGAAATAAATCAATAAGTACTTTTGTATATAGAGAGAATCAGACCGATAGAATGATATAGTAGATATGGTAAGTATGGTAGTTCTTGTAGCTATTGCTATCTGGTCTGTAGCTATAAAATCTCTACTCGAGTATCTAGATCTTAGATCTTAGATTTTGGATCTTGGATCTTAGATAGACTTCCCAACGCAACACAATGCAATGGAAATTTCTCCCCTATGTTAAATTGATACAATATCTAAGCTCTTACCTCATTTGAATGGATAGAGAGGGGTCCGGATGTTCCGCATACGAAGGGTCGATTCAAGTAAGACCAAGACTAGGACTCCATGAATAAAGAGTTCAGATGAAGTTCATGCAAAGAATTGGAGAAAAAAAGGAAAAAGAGATGAAAAGTTAGGGATCGAGGATTTGGGGAAGTCTGGGAAATCTTCCATCCATCTCGATATTCGATATTTCATTTATATGAGGAGAGGAACGAACATGACAATGAACATGAACATGAACATGATGTATGGTGAGATGATGATATACTTCACCCCAGATGATGTATGGATATTGAAATAGATGTGAGGCTCACGAGATATAAAAAGATTTTCGAGGGTTTACCCAGATCAATAGGATCTTTGTTATATTGGTGGATCCGCAAGTTGGAAGTTAACCCTTTTGTAGATCGTGAAGACTTGAATAGGAATAGGAATAAGAATGACTGGCGATGAATATCTTTGACAGGTCGCCTTGCATAGTTGGAATGATATAACTTTGGAATTATATATTAATTGAACATGTATATCCTTGCTAAGATCCAGGTCGAACGAATTTCTAGAATTTCCAGAAACTCTATCGTTCGTTCGTTTGTTCGTTTGCTCGTTGTAACAGTTGCCATTATTATCTTTGGCTCAGGAGAAAACGAGACGAAACTGGAGTAGCAAAGTACGTACCGGCATTGGGAATGGATGCACGAACTCATGGCTTCCAGTCTACATTCGTTGTCTTGATCCTTTTCATATATCTAGAATCTAGAGTAACTGAGTCTATTGATGGGGGCAAGCCCCCAAACCCCCATAGCTCGCTGCGCTCGAGATTTAAAAGATATACAAGTTAGAAGTAATAGAAGTAATAGAAGTAATAGAAGTAAATACTAAAGATTCCCATTTGAATTAGTCTGCCTCCACGGCAGTGGTCCCCGAAGGGCCAGCGGAGCGTCATTCAATTGTCTGGATATCTAGATACAATACAATACGATACAATATGGTATAGTATGGTATAGTATGGTATCTAATACCTAGATTGACAGAATATGCATATGTATATCTATATGTATATGTATATATCACTCATTCAAATGACATCCGAATCATATTCGTTGGTACTTGTGGTGTTTGACGGATGATTGTAGATAATGAGCCCATTTGTGGTCTAGTTTCATCAAACCATTAAAACATCTGGACTGGCATGGACTGGTATGGATTGGATTGGATTGGATTCATTGGATGTATTGGTATTGTATTGTCGGCGTCGGCTTATTTTCTCATGCACTCACTCACTCAACTGCAGCCATTTTAGTTTCATATCCAAAACCACCCCGCCTAAAAAAAGTATCAAACCTCCTTCGAAGAGAGGCGACAAAAATGGGAGAATATTTCCTTTCTTCCACTTCTCTCAGGAGTATCAGATGAGAATATAATATTCCTCTCTCGATCCAAATTATATACTCGTATCATAATACCTAGTAAGTTTTGATCAACCTTCTAGAATAGATCTACCACTTACTTACAACATTCAAAGAAACCCACCTGGGTATATCTAGATCTGGGCGCAAAGATGGACCCCGCAATCAAATCCGAATTGGAGAAATACGGCGACGACGTTCCTTTCCGCGCTGTAACAAATCATACGCAATCAACATGGGCAAGAACATTTCATTCCTCTCCTGAATTATTCATTCAACCACAATCTATCGCCGAAGTCGAAAAGGTGGTCAATCTTGCGCGAAGATGTAGACGCCGAATTACAACTGTAGGATGTGGGCATTCTCCTTCCAATATTACTTGCACGTCGAGCTGGCTCATTAATCTGGATAATTTCAATAAAATTCTATCTGCGGATCGGGAATCAGGTGTGGTGGTTATGCAAAGTGGTATTCGATTATATTCCGTGGGTGAACAACTTGATGCTGTCGGTTTGGCAATGCCAAACTTGGGCAGTATTAATCATCAATCGATTGCTGGGGCTATTTCGACAGGAACTCATGGAAGTACTTTACGACATGGTATCTTGTCAAGTTCGATCTTGGAATTGAAGATTACTCTTTCAAATGGTAAAACGGAAACTTGTTCCCCGGATCAAAATGAGGAACTCTTTCGCGCTTCTCTCATTTCTCTGGGAGCAATCGGTATCATTACAGAAATCACCTTCCAAGCAGTACCAGCATTCACTCTTTCATGGGAACAGACTGTGGATACAGATCTTCGAATGATGAATAACTGGGATAAAACACTTTGGACACAAACTGAATTTGTTCGAGTTTGGTGGTTTCCTTACACAAGAAGAGCAGTTGTTTGGGCTGCTGAAAAGACAGATTTGGCACCCATGCCTCCTCCAAAATCTTATTACGATGCTTGGTTAGGATATCACGTCTATCATAACCTTCTTGCTCTAGGACATTACGTTCCAAGTATTCTTCCATGGGTAGAATGGTTTGTCTTTGGTATGCAATATGGATTTGCAAATGGTTCCAAGAGTTCCGCAATTCAACCATCTCGTCAAGCTCTCCTGATGAATTGTCTTTACTCGCAATTCGTTAACGAATGGGCAATTCCAATTTCCAAAGGCCCAGAAGCTTTAAGGAGATTAAGTTCGTGGCTTAATCATCTTACTCCAGAAGATCCAGATTACGTTGCACATGGTATTCCTTATTCAGCAGAAGGTTTGTATGTTCACGCACCTGTTGAAGTTCGCGTCACAGAAACAAGCAATAGTCTTACCCCTCGTCCACATCTCGATCCTACATGTACAGAAGAAGCAACTCTTTACCTAAACGCAACTCTCTATCGTCCATATGATATGGATCCACCATGCCATGCAAGATATTACCAAGGATTCGAATTTCTGATGCGAGAATTAGGGGGTAGACCTCACTGGGCTAAGAATTTCGAAACTGCAGGTGAAGATATTGAAGCTATGTATGGAGAGAATTTGGAGAACTGGAGAAGGATTAGAAATAATGCGGATCCGGAAGGTATGTTTGTAGGAGAATGGCATAGAAGATTTGTTTTAGGAAATGGACCTAGACTAGCGCTTGAAGAGGTGGAAACCGGCAGGAAGAAGTTTAGAAAGGGGGGTGTCTTGGTTGAGGGTGTAGTTGGCGGGTTTAAAGATGAGGAGGATGACGGAGAGGGGAGTGAGAGTGGAGAGAGTTTTGACATGTTGAGAGCTAGCGAGATGAAGTAAAATATCCAGGAAAGAGAAGAAATAGGTCTTTTGTTTTGTTTTTAAGTAATAGCATAACCTAGGCATTGCATTGCATTGCATTTGCAGAATTGAAATCGGAATGAGAATCCATGATATCATATCATAAACATGAATAGTTTTTGTGGCTAAATAGAGTACTCACTTGAAGATTGAAAAAAAAACCCCCCCTCCCTCACCTTCCTATATGAACAAGAGAGAAAACTCAAAGGCTTCTCAAATGAAAGTGGAAAGTGGATGTATAAATCCTTGCGAGTGAGCATCTTCTGTCTAATTTTTTCCTTAAATCTTTATAATACACTTTTGTAATATACTCGAGTATAATATATCTATTTATATATCATTTCTATACCCCTTCTCCATTCCCAGTTAATTACACTCTAACCTCTCATCTCTCAATTCACTCCCCCCTCCCCAATCCTAAACTCCATCCCCCCATCCCCCATCCCCCATCTCAAAAATACCCCACCTCTCTTCCCTATCCCCAAATCTCCTCCCTACCATCCTGTCCCCGCCCAAAACCGGACACTCATCCCTCAAAACCTCAAATACAAAACTATACGCCACATCCTCGTCTCCAAAATGAGATGTGTGGTCGTCTCGACTGGAGAGAGTCTCGGCATCTTCTCTCTTCTTTGGTAGTTTGGAGATCATAATGTGGAGGTTGAGAAAATCGTCAAAGATACGTCCTAATGAGGGTTTTTGGCCCGTGGAATTGAAGATTGATTGGATGCTTGGAGGCGGAAGTGGGGGTGGAGGTTGACGTGGAAGTTGTTGGTTTATGAAGTGGGCTTTGGTAGAGATGGTAGTGTTGTGGAGGATGGTGAGGATATTTTGAGTGTGGGTTAGTGTGTGGAGAGTTCGTGATAGGAGGGAGAGGAAGTTGTGCGCCGAGACCTTTTCCGAGTGCGTGAAGAGATGGGATATTAGGTAGTGCATGCTGTCTATGATTAATATTTCGGGACTGGTTTCTATTGAGCTCGAGCTTGGTGCTATGGGTTTGACTGGTGGTGGTGTTAATTCGATGTCTTCGTCTTCGCTATCGCAGATTTCATCTGGGATTTTGCGCAATGGCTCTACTTCCCCTTCGACGGGTTTGCTGGTCCGTGATGGTGTGATGATTGGTATTTCCTGATCGCCTCCATTGTTCCTGGGCTGGTCATTTGGTCGTCCTAGCTCACTTAATACCTCCCATAACCCCTCAATATCAAAGACTCTACTAATGGCAACCAGCTCCAATAATGCATTCACTTCTTTTTGTATGTCGGTCTCGGTACTTTCATCTGTATTATGGCCATCATTGAGATTCTTGGTTATATCATCCCCACTTCTCATCTCATATCTCCTCTTCAATAGCCTTGATCTCAAGATTTTGACTAGAAGAGGGAGGCTAAATGAACCAGTCGTATCTATTACCACAACTTTTGGCTTGATGCGATTCCCCAATTCACTCTGGGACTTCTGAATGGCATCTACCAAATCGATATTGTGTAAAAGGACTGATGCTATGAGATTGAGAGATATCTAGATAGTGAACGTATCAGGACCTTGTTCAATACATAATTTAATACACCACATTGTAAAAACTTACCATTCGACTACCTGTCGATTCATCTCCATCAGCAGCACTCAATCCTACTACAATCCCCCTTTCGAATCCTCCATTTAACGTATCCTTACCGGCGCAGAGAACATAATTATCAATTTCCTGACATCCTGTTTTGATACGTGCCGGCCCATCATCTTTCTCATTGAATAGCGCTCGCTGCCGCTCTTCCAATTCAAGCAATTGATCTGCTGTTATTGGGTGAGCTGGTACTGGAGGACTCGAGACTTCTGTCTGGGCCGTATGATCTATTTCAGCCATTTCGAGAATTCCCGGGAAGTGGACTGTCGTACATTGATAGACGGGGAGTTGTGAAATGTGTGGCCATCTCAAGAAATCATGTTATCACTTTGCATGCTCAAAACGTGAGGTCCTCGGAATCATAAATTATCATACTTGAATGAGTGTTTTCCATAATTGATAAAGTATATGATATGAGTTGCTCTCACTCTTGGTAGTGCTTTCAACGCGTTTGACAACCTCATGAGGTGAAGGTATCGAATCCAATCACGCCAGACAAGTGAGAATTCGTGGTTGCAAAATTCACGCGTTCACGTGACAAACATAACCTGATTCCCTCATTCCCTTCGACATCTCTTAGAATTTCATCCACTTCTCTACCTTATGAGTAACGTTCTTCAATTTCACCAAGACTTCATATTCAACATCTACTGGCGGGAATAAAAGAGAGGTAGCAAGGGAACATAGCGAACACAACCTTAGTTCTACCACTACTCGATCTTAAAATAAACATTTGCACAAACAAAGTGTTCAAAGTTCCACCAATTCATATCTTCCGATTACAAACCTAGCCCAGTAAGGAAAAGCAGAAAGCTGGGCAAATTTTCAGACTTGCAACAAAACACTTTTTCTTCATTCTAGTTGGTTTGCAGAGTTGGTGTTTCCATTATCACGAGCAGTACGGGTAAAGCTTACGACGACATTTCCCCTTGGATGTGGCACGTACTGGTACGGATGTACATATCCGGTTAGGGGGAGGGCTTGGTATGGATAATGGAACCAAGCATTCGGGACCGAAGATCTTGCGAATTCTGAGATTTTGAAAAGGTTTTTGCATAGCCTAAAATCATGTTTGTGAGATGGGTTCTCGAATCTGTTCTCATATATTTTTGGATGATGGAATGTCTTTCTGTATATTGGTAGATTTCATTACAAGTGTTTGAAAACTATCATCTGGAATTCCTAAAATCTTCCGAGATTCACAACATCACAATCTACGATTTGTACAATGGAAACATTCTCGTCTCGACTAGATGCTCTGTATAATAGAGACAGGCCAAGTGCTCACCACCACTTGTACCTTGTTCGTCTTTTTGTGCCTTCCTTTTTGGTCGATTGCTGCATCATCCTAATTATATATTAGGCTTCCACTGCTACAGAGTTTGAAGGATGACCAAAGAAAGAAAATGGGGTTAGGGGTATGGCCAACATCTTCGATTTGAAAAACACGTAGTTCATCCCTTCCATTATGTAGTTGTCTCCGTCTTGGCCTTAATATGATAGGGCAGTATCGCTTGCCTTCTACTGCCCTCACATCTCGAGACATCGTTTTCATTGTATTGATTTACACTCCATGGTTCTCAGATGAACCCGTGAAAATATACCTCTACCCCATCGGAGACAAGGATGCTTTGTCTCGTTCATACTTGGAAGGTGGCATACATACGAGTTGTCGATTCAATATGTAAGCTTGCCAAGACCACAACATTCGCATTGAGGCATTACATTGGGACCAAAATTATGTTCTCCGATATCTGGAAGGAAGAATATATCTCTCAGTGAAATTGCTCTTATTCCAAGTTACAGTCGAACTCGGCATTCATCAATTGCACTACAGAAAGGCATCTCTTTTCAAAAAAGAACTGCCCAACTTCCCCAATCAAGGAAATGGCAATTCTTTGATCTCCTTATTTAAGGTTCAAGTTCCACTCGGCTTCATAGTAAGGTAGCACCGCACTAAAGTATCTAACTTACTATGGCGCAAGCAGATGTGAGCTAACAGTAATGAGTGGTATCAACACATCAATATTTTTGACCTCTCCTCGCCATTTGAATCAAAGGCCCAAGGCTCCACCAAACATCATATTCACATCGGCCTGAGAGATTTTCAACGGCAATTCCTCAACTGACCCTTTCTGTGCTGCCTCAATTATGGTACGATTCTAGGTGTGGAAGGTTGAAATACCATCTAGCTTCAATTTTAAAGGCTGCTAGTCTGATGCTGTTTGTCGACAGATCAAGTGTCCGTCATAGATCCCATATTATATGCTTCCACTACGCTATATTGACCGTTCGAAGACTTCTTCCGTTATCGGTCATTCAAGCAGTATCAAACACTCGAGCCGATACAATTATAGGCGTGTCGTTCTCACTAGCATTCACACATGGTCGAGTTGAAGTCAACGTTTACGAGTTGCTGTCGCCTCGATTTCTGTATGTTTCGTTTCAAACGGGTATCCTAGATTGCTGCAGATGTTATCTCTCATCATTTTCTGAGGCCATCCTCGACTTGTCTACTTCTAGAAGAGATTTCAATCTCCATTTCTCCACTTCGAATGTTCACAGTGCAAACAAATCATACTCTAGGTCTCACAGCCCCTATTTTCCTTATGTCAGTAATGAACAGTAGGATATACTAATTATAATTCGGACAGCACATTCTAAGTAAGTGCGGGATGAGCTATCATACATTACAGTAGTATCTTTGTGTCGAGCTGGTTTGTAAAATTATGACATAGAAAATACTACACCAAAGAAGCTCATCAAACCCGTAACCCATGAGCATGACAATCCTCCAATAAAGTCTGCTAGATATAATGATGCTTATCGATGGACTATGGGAATTTGGACTGTTATTGACACCTGCAATCCATCGTTGTTGTGGTAGTCGATGGTGAATTTGATTGATGCTTTTCGAGATTTCGTCTACTTGGATCAGGTGGTGGGGAACATTGGAAATTCCAATATCGTGTGGAGGAAGATGAACCCAAAATTAGAAGCCATGAAGGAAATTTGGAAAAGTGTAATTTCAAAGCATTTGTATCACTGGATGTTAGTGAAAAGAAGGGAATAAATGTGCATGGACTTTCAGCTCTCGCCTCTCATCTTCCGTCTAACTATCAGCCATCGAAATGACAAATGTTCAATACGGTGCTCTGGTATTGAGCTTCGGATAGGTATTCATTTTCTTACTTCTAGAGAATTTAGATGACGCGGATATTATTCTTGTAGGGTTCAATTTTGATGCAAACTTAGGTAATATTGGCTCCGGCAAAAAAATCCGATGATTTCTTCAGTCTAGATGAGAAGCCATCATTTAGCTTTTTTTTTTCCTGGCTATCTTTTGATATTACAAATCAAATTTGTAGTTAGTTGGGAGTGGTACGGAATAAGAAAGCAAAGGTAAGGAGTTACTACCGCGTCGTCACATTCGCCAACGAGTATAGAAGATAAAAGCGATACCCGGTTGAAGCAACGAGTTCATGAGGTCTACCGTTCCCCGCGACTCATCGGGAGACGAGGAACGAAACGGTAATGGAAGTGGTATATCTCTCCGTTACAAATCTCGAACAATAGTTGTCGGGTTTCCGAATCACCAAATCGAAAGACATCATCCTCTGCCGTCAGATTTCATGTCAAAACCACAAACCCTTCATCCGAGTTCTAAGCAAGCGGGTGTCCATTACCCATTGCCTCAAGAATCTCCCTTCATTCATATCTGGTGTAATATTTGACCCCCAATCCTTTATTTAGCACAATATATACAGCACGGCATATCGAATAAGACAGTGTAGCAGCAAGTACGCATACAATTATCATAACTATCTGGTCTGATCTATCCTAGTCCATGGCTAAGAAGTTTTCCTAGCTCCCACCATCGAAGATTCCATCTAAGCTATCCGCACTCTAAGTCGGCGATTGAAAGACGAGCAATTTGGTGCTATTATAAGGGAAGCTACTCGAGATTATAGCTAAGAAAAGATATCTTAATTATATATATAAGTATAGCAGTTCTCGCGAGATTCGATCGTGTTCATTACTATAGAACTACACATGTATCTATGCATTACCCAATTAGATTTGTCGCAGTGGAATTACATGCATGGGCAGTAAATAAGATGTTTCTGTTGTTATGACTCGCAGACAATGATCAATGAATCCTGCAAATGATCTCAAGATTAACATTAAACACTACTCTGAACATTAGATTGTATCTCCTCCTGATTTCGCATGAAGTTTTTAGGAAGTCTTTGGGCTCCGTCCCGATATCTATTTAGGCTCTACAGGTTTCTACCTCACTTTAGTCCTTAGGCTAGATGATGGATTTTTCTCGGGGTTGATATATGTAGACTCTCATCATTCATGATTTGGCTAGCTAACTGAATCCCAGAAGCGAGGTTGTGTAGTTAGGTGAGAGAAAACTTAGCAGATGACTTGACCAACCTCTTCCTGGTAGTAAGGAATCTCTTCAGCTCTCATAAGAATGATTTTTGACCAAGAAGATACGTATGGGTCGCTATGGCTTTACTGCTCTCGACAGGTGATTGCCGGAAGAGGCAACACAGGAAATTGGTAACAATGATCGCGGAACTCGGGCGTGCTGATTTGTTTTGCTTGTAGTGCAGTGTTTGTAATGACGTAACATAAATACATCTCTAGTATGTCGAGAACCATATAGCCACAAAATAATTGTACCCATTCATGAACTTTCGCTAGAACATGTATCTGTTCATACGATGAACATAATTCAATTGTGCAACACAGAATCATTCTGAACGAGCCTAGCCCCAAATTCCGAATTCCAAACGTCAATCATAATATAGCGTTACAAAAGCTAGCCTAGAAACCGGCGCTGGTATTTGCCACTGTTCTGACCTTCCAGTACCCTAAATGCGACCCTTATGTGCTCCTCTACTTCACATACCCAGTCCCAAGCACCTGAATGAGCAGCAGAAAAGCCCCTAAGAAGATTAAACATTAATTTTCATATGATTCATGAAAGGTAACGTTGGACGATATCAAATAAAAATACAAGTCCAAGGATATGGAAATGTAAGCGAAATAAGGAAAAAATGCATCGTTGAAATGGGATTCATCAGGCAAGGGCATGTATAAATGGTGAATATTATAAGACAGGCCACGGTAAAAATTGGGAATGGAAAGTGAGATTGAAAGAAGCGCATATTCAGTGGACTTCGAGACTGTTTGATTGAGTATGTCTTGATATGGCGGTGAGCATACGGCACATTTCGGATTGAAAAGACTGAGATCGAGCTTTGGGTGGTGAGTGGAAAGCCCCTGAAATGCTTAGGAATAGAGGGAGAAGCTAATTGTGATGTGTGTTGTTAGAAAAGAGAAAGAACGGAAAACATAGGAACCACAATCACCAATGCTCTCAGATCGATGCATTTCCGGTGGAATTGGTAGTATTATAAAAATGCTAGGTCTTTCGAGGCCCAGAAAACCAAATGACTCCATTTGTCCGCAAGAAATCTCCCAAGTTCTGGAACTTGGCAAAATGCGAATACATATGCATCACACACGTCGCATCGCATTGCACTAAGTTGGATATCCTTCCGAACCATCGTTATTTGTACCAGTCTTGTCATTGTAAATGCTATTGATCAAGATCACGCAGAAAGCCCATTTTGCTCATCCATGCTTGATTGAAAAATCTCCCGAAACTTTCGAAGATTATTCGTTCATTTCGTTAACAACAACAACCCAATTTCCCTTCCATTGCACCCCGACAACCATGAACAAAACATTTAACGGCTGGTGTTCATTGGCTTTGGTGCCTTACCCTTGGAACCTTGCTTGCTGACTTTCGATTGGGTGGAGACATTGGTCTTTGCCTTTGTGGCCTTCTTGGCGGCTTGCTCTGCGGCACGCTTCTCCTTAGCGGCCTTGATGGCGGACTCACGAGCAGCGGATCTGGCTTCTGGTCTCTGGTTTCTTCGCTCCTTGATGACATCGAGGGAAGCACCGACGATGGCTCTTTGGGACTTGACGGTCTTGCGGGAACGCTTCTTGGCGACTTCCTATATGGTGAAAATTGGATCAGTATTTTTGTTCTTCCCATTATCCCATGATGTCATTCATTCCATCTCGATATGAATTAAGCCGCGAAGTAAATTGTGATATCGTACCTCAGAGATACCCTTCTTGTGTTGTCTTCTGAAGAGGACGGTCCATGCAATTCGGCGAGGGTTCTTGCGTTGCAAGAACAAAGATTCGGATTTACCGTTTTGGAAACGGAAGATCTTGGAGTCTCCACGGACGTAGAGCTTGCCCTATGTAATTCCAAAAGTAATTAGCATTGAATTCTTCCATACGCAATCCTTATGCGCCTTTGAAATGATTCCCAAATCTGCAGTCGTAACCCAACGATTTGCCTTCCTCTCCCATCAATCCAATCGTCCATTTGTCGACCACAATCCATAATCATTCAAAGGGGCAACACTCGTACCTTTCCAGGGTAGATCTTGGCTCCGGAGAAGGAATCTTCGTAAGTACGCATGATGTCGACGGTTTGGCGTGGTTGTCGTGTGTTTGCTGTTTCCTGCGGAGTCGTGGGCAGGAAATTCAATAAGATCGCAAAATACCGAATTCGTTAGACTCTTAATTTTTTGGTTTGCGATTTGCGTGCGAGCGCTAAGATCTCGCTAATTTGGCCCTAGTTAAATTGCTCTGAGCCTTGTCCACAGCCTCGACATCATTGTCAGCCTTGTCTTCTATAGACATTAATCTTGACTTCATGCAAACTTAAATCAATTTGAAAAGAAGGTGTAGAATCCATGAGTAGTTTTACAGTTTTACGCTCTCTATTGAAGTGTTTTGTCGACTCCTAAAAGTTGCAGCAAGCCGAAACTGGGAGAAGGTTATCACGTGATTTACCTCCATCGTTCACATCTTCGCTCTAGTCTAGATGGACCGTCCTTTTTTCTCATCACTTACAAGTTCATCGTCAACGGCGACAATGACTCTCGTGAAGACTCCGTTTAATCCAGAACCGTACCCTCCTGGGTCTTCGGAGATACTTGAGGATAATACCCCGGAAAATAGTCATAGTTGGACACCTTTACTCCAGCACAAATGTTCATTTCCACCGGAGATCTTTTCGCAAGTCATGCTAAATCTAATCCGAAATCCAAATATTAACTCCAATCATCTGTTTCGAGCCGATATCTCTTTAGAGCAAGCATTCGATGAGAATTTTCAAAATGATAGTACAATTCCTGCGAGAATTATTCAGTTCCGCAACTATACTTTACAGAAAGTTATGGTAAGAACTATGATACCTAGAAACATTTTAAAAGATAAGCCACTCGATCAAACATGTCTTTCCTATACGAACACTACAGATACTGGGGAAGTCCAATCTCTGGTTATTTATCTCCCTCATATATCGTCACCTGATGAATCACCATTTTATCACCCTGGAGTTTACGGAATTGCTTTCCAGCATACATTCAATTCTGAAACGCAGGATGCAACTATTGCAATACACTATGCATTCTTCGACTCTGAACCTCGTACTCAGAAATTTGAAAGAACAGCTGAACATTTACTAGCTGCTCTGTATAAGCACGGACAAGGAACTGCTGCAGGATATGTCAAGAAAGTCCATCATGACACCATCATACCTCAGGCTATTGTTCAGAATACTTACGCTCGTCTCAAGGCTAAATATGCAAAGACTTTGATTGAGAACTGGGCTGAAGCCACAGACCCTGAAAAGCATGTTTTCGAGGATCTGAACATTGCAGCATTTCTCATTGAACTTTGGGCCGATACTTACAAAGATACCGAATTTCCAGGCTATGTTGACATTGGATGTGGTAATGGACTTCTTGTTCATATTCTTTCCGAAGAAGGCTACAAAGGGTGGGGATTTGATGCAAGAGAAAGGAAATCGTGGAGTGTGTTCGGGTCAAAAACACGAGAGAAGTTACAAGAACTTGTTTTGATACCTTCAATTCTATATCCAGAGTCAAATGAAAATGAAGCCTCGGGACCTGATGTTCACGACGGAAATTTCCCCAAAGGAACATTCATCATCTCAAATCACGCTGATGAGCTAACTCCATGGACACCAATCCTTGCGAACATTTCCCAATCACCATTTATGATGATTCCATGCTGTAGTCATGCTCTTAGCGGTGCAAGATGTCGGGCGCCACCACCCAAAGGATCTGGAGGTACACCCTCGGCGTACGCTTCTCTTGTTGCATGGGTCGCGGGACTCGCTGAAGGATGTGGATGGGAAGTGGAAAAGGAATGGCTACGAATACCAAGTACAAGAAATGCGGCCTTAATCGGACGAAGAAGAAACCTAAATTACGAAGTTTTCGACGTACGAGAGTTTGTTGATGCAAATGGCGGAGCCGCAGGATGGAAAGAGAACGCGTTGAAGTTGGTGACGGGAAAGGCAAAAAATCATTGATGGTCGTTTATGACATTTATTACACATCAATTCTACAGATCAGCACACCACGCACAGACGTACTCCAAGTACCACATCTGGAGTGCAATAAAAGTTGCCGTCTATTTGTGACACCATTTTCTCATTGAGAACGCTCAAAGAAGCATTCAAAGTCGTCTCACCGTCCATGAAAATTCTGAGATACACGCCCTTCACATACGAGTCCTCCTGAATCTGGAAACACCAAGAGTGACAAGGTCCTACCATACATGTAACCAATATGGCCCTAGTTTCAAAATTCTTGTTATACGCGCTAGCTAAATTTGAGGCCATTCTCTCGTTCAAGGGAACGCCATGAGATGCGTTATCTGAGCCATTTTCCCACGCTCCAAAAGAAAATTAAAATACGCTGCTCATATGCATGCCCATATCTCCACCATCAATCTCGTGAATGTCATAAAACACTGAGATTTCGGGGTGGAGGTGAAATTTAGAGGAATCCGTACGGATAAGAGACTTAGATTGGAACAGGAAATAGAGGATGCTAGGCTTCGCATCGAAATCACCTCATCTTCTCTATCAAAGCATTCAAAATCAATACCAGTAGATCAAAGTTTCACCATCTTTCATCGATGTCATTATTATGAACAGCTTGCCAATTCATTCGTTTTTACTACCTACTTATACTTTTGAACTTACCCTTTTACGTCTATATTATATCCTACACACTCTCTCTGCTTCCCTACATAGCATTAGTACGTCTTTCTTCTCGTGTTCCTCCAGATTCTATTCTTGATAGGCAATACTAACTTCGCGATCTTGTAGTAGTGGGGATATCGCCTACGACAGAAAATACAGACCCTTCTCGAACCTAGAAATGGACAGGATATACCACCTTCATAGACCATGTTTTCATCCAGGCTGAGAAAGTGACACCTCATTTGCACAGGCCTAACGAAAGGCGTCGTTTAATTCAAGATATCCATCTGCCACGTCTATTAGCCCAACTCAAACTCCATATCCAAAACCCAGTGCAAACAGTGGCCACAAATACTGTCTCTACTATCCGCGCTCTCTTGCTCTTCAAATCCAAGATGTTCAATTTTCTGCACGTCGTCCAATCTGAAAAGTTCCGAAACTCAAAAATTCTGTCTCGTTGATAATCATTGGACCTCTTATGCGTGCTTATTGTTTCAACGACTTCCAAAATCAACTCTTTAAACACGTTCAGATTTCAAGTACTTGTAATATCCCAAATCATTTCTGTCTTTCACTTCACTTCAACCAGTCTCAGCAAGTTTAGCAATGGCAAGCTACCTAAGGTCCTAAATGAGAAAGAAAAATGGTCCTTACATCCTGATGCCATGTCGTTCAACCGCAACTTTAGAAAGAAGACAAGGGAAGGTGGATTCTATCCTCACGATCTTACTATATAATATAAACTTTGAGTCCAGTAAGAGGCAGAGTACATTACACTAGAGCTGCATTGCTCAAATTACATGTGCTTAGAATTTAGAAGTAATAGCTTGAGTGAGGATTCCAGCTGTATTTGCTGTAACATCACAAAGAATCGAGGGGCGATGAAGAAATCAGCAAAGGCTCTTTTGTAAAATTTGATGATGGTGAGCTAGCATAATTTTAAAGAAAGCAGCAAATCATGGTTTTCTCAAAGTATCCCGGGACTTTTCAATGAAAACTAGTTGTATCGAATTTTCTTTTCATTTACTCTTTGATACCATGAAAATTTCCAAGGCCATAATGGTACGAGTTGGTCAAAGATAGGCTGAAATCTCTAGTGCAATCAAGGAGAGAAAGTGAAAGGGTGCAAAAAGGGAGGTATTATGTCTCTGGAATTTGACCTTTTGCCCAACAATAAAGGAAATGTAAGTGTAGGCTCTTCTTCGCACTAGGAGATGTATACATATCAGCCCATCACTAGATCATCCCCTTCCGTGGTACTACTCATTTCCCACCACAACCATTCCACTTTTCCACTCGTCAAGCAAAATGGCCTCGCCTGCCCAGCTCCTTTCCCGCTACCCCCACATCGTCCACTACACCCATAAAATCCTGACCTCCATCTCCCTCACTCTCAGTCTAAACAGTGCTTACCAAGTATGCGCCATGAAGAAACTCGCCAAGAAGAATGAAGAAGAAATGGGCAATCTGAGTAGCACCATTGATTTGATGAAGAAATATATGTATGGTACCGCATTAGGGCCAGGGTTGTATGGAGGGAGTGGTGTGAAAAAGATCACAATTTTTGAGGTGATGGGACATGAGCAAGAGAAAGATAAGGAGTCCAGGGAGAAAGGAGAATTGGGCAACATGGAGAGGAAAGAAACGACCTGGCAAGAGAGGATGGGTGAGTTGAGCCTTGGAGCTAGAGTTAAGAATAGTAGAAAGAGAGAGGGAGGAAAGAAGTCGGAAAAAGATGCAGCAGCTATGAGGCCGATTCACGAAGGTGGTGATTCGGGTCCAACGATGATAAAGATCGCGGAAGTGCGTAGCAAGGTCTCGGGTGGATCTGACAACGCTAGAAGTCAAGGTGGCGATCAGGAGGATGGGCAGATGAGGATAGAGGATATAAACAACGAAGCAACTAGAGAAGTAGAGAGCGTGAACTAGGCACGATAAACTAAGACGGTATCGAAAAGGGGCACTATCCAGCCGTTGCTGGCGCATGTTGTTAGCTAAAATCAAGTGTGATCTTGTTGATTTACAAGCACAAGTTTTTGCATAATATGAAAGGAATTTGATGACCATTTCCTTGTAACAGCGTCGCACGGCTCACAAATTAGCTCGATACCTTGTAGAAACACTAAAGATTGTAAGGCGTCACTTATTTAGAACCACACGTGCCTACTCCGTTGAGTCGTCTGGATATGATTTATTGATCAGAAGAAAAAGTGAGATCCTGTCATCCTTTAAATGAATGAGCTAGAATCTTGACGCTTTTGATCTCATAAGAATGATATTTAATATAGAAGGACTTGATGTGTAGTATGATTTTGTACAGCTAAGTAACCTTCAGACTACCTGAAACTTTATATTCATGCAGTGAGGTGCCGTAACATAGCCAGAAAGAGGATTATGATCATTCTCATATCAATGCTGTCACCAGTTCTCTAATATCATTCCTAATTGACTTTGCCTTGCGTGCGGGAAATTTATTCGACCTTGTCCTCAAAGTTCTCACCCTCAACCAAGTCTGGAATATCATCATCATCCTCATCATCGTCCTTCTTGTCCTCGCCACCCTCTGCCTTTTGCATCGATTGGTAGCTCTCGGCAAGCTTGCGGAGGGAAGCAAGGGAATCTGGGCCGAGTTGGTTGAGGATACCTGGGACGAGCTCGGTGAGCTCTTTGTCTTCGCCGTTACCGTAGATAGCGAAGGTGTTGGATGGAACAGCAGCGTGAACTATTCATTAGAAGGTTAGTATCATCCCAGCAGCTCGTATTGTGAGGTGAAAGTACCCTTTGGTGCAGCGAAGTGGATAACATTTCCGTCGGACTTGAACATGTTTACCTCCTCGATAGCTTGGATAGGTTGAACGTTAAGCTTCTTGAGGGAGGTCTGTAACTTCTTGTCGTCCATTCCGGTGCTCTTGTGAACATTCTTAACCTTTCTTCTTGGTGTACCCTTTCCACTATTGTATTTGTTAGCATGCCGATGCTACCCCGCTATGCGCTTCCCTCAAAGTCGTAGAGCTCGGAGATCGTGTTCGTAAATCATAAATCGCATGAGGATGAGGATTCTATCACGTACCCTTCGGCCACATGTTAGCTTTCAATCGTTCAAATACCGGTAAAAAAAACTGTATAGCACAGCCAGCCAGCATTCCAACCCCTCCATCTTCCAAAATATCCCATCTCAAGCTCTTCAATCTTTCTGCTATTCGCGTCCTCTGCGGTGTTCGCCGGAATTAGACTCACCAGTTCTGACACCACCTCTGGCCTGCATTCTCTTCAACTTTTCCATATCCATGATTGCTGTAGTTTGACCTTCGTCGAGAAGTGAGGGGAGGTATTAAATGAGGAAGTGGAGGTTGTTCTATTGCAAGCAAAAATCGTCAGTCAACGATTCGAGCTATCTGTCCGGCAGAAAGTTTCGCGGCGATCGGATGTGTTTTTTTGATGTTATACGTACAGTTGTAAAGATTTGACTTTCCTATGTAATCAAACTCGTCGTCGTGTGTTGAAGGACCTCAGCGCTCATTGTGTGTGCCAAGAATTTCCATTTTTAAGCGAGCATTTGTGTGGGGAAATCCTACAGCCTCGTCAATCATCAGCCAAAATTAACAATCCAATGTACAAATACAACAATATTTAATCTATACGAACGAAGAGGAAGAGATGGTCAACAGTTGTGTGCAAGGAAAAGGGACCTACAGTCTCGATGTTTCATATAGAGAAGCTACGGCATTTCCACATATTCTCTACCAGATTGGTCCATGGATACCAAGTACTTAGTACTAGAAACCGTAAGACATCACAGTCCAGGACATCCGTATAGGTAGCGAGTGCTCTTATGTTCCAAGGGAAGTATAGTAAACACATAGTGGCTCCTGAAAGAAGTCATTGCCATCCATCTTTTCTCTCAAAATTGGCAGATTAACGAATGTCTCAATAGGTATCTGTATCAGTGCATATTTGATCACTCTGAGGTAACTCTCTGACATCCTTGTTTCCCCTCCCACAATGAAAGCGAGACATCGAGAACTCACATGTATCTCGCATACACAATCTTGTCATGCATTCTCAATATCAAGTACATTGCATTGCTCTCCGTCTTCTACCTTATACTGATAAAGGCGGATCATACCAAAACAATTGGTGCGCAATGAACGATCACGTGTCTATATTACAGAGTTTCACGTGAGAAAGTCTCACGACCGCCCGTTTTGAGTAGAAATCTGTAGGTAGCCAACCTGCCTGACCTCTTCCTCATTGAATCATCCATGGAGTCTTCGTTTAACATTTGGCGGCCCTACGAGCAAACTGGGTCGCAGGAATGCTTCGAATTAAACAAATTGACATTGCAACAACATAGATAGAGATGCTCCGGAGCCCACAACCCGTCGAATATCGTAAGAAAGAGGCATGGCTTGAAATGATACAAAGGGATAACCAAGTATTCACCTGCGCCCGATGCATAATCGCGGTAAGACGAAAGTTGCTTCGAGTATTTCTAAATTCTTGCAGAGGATAGGTTCGTGTTTCGTCCTCCAAAACTCATAAATTCATTATTGTGAGTTCTTTGTATTGAGAATTCGCTGTAATTTTCTAGGTTATTTTTAGGCGCGCAAGAAACTTTTTTGTGAGTTATACTCTATCGCTTCTCATCAAATCGTAGAATGACTTGAATGGATGCATTACAACCAAATCACACCTTCCACTAATTGGATGCCTCCTCTGTGTAGAGGAATTGCCAAATGTACGATTGTACCACACCCCACACTGCATACAAACACAAGGAAGTAACTTATTTCTGCTCTTCGACTTCAACTCGACAATTAGCCACCTAAACCCGAGCTTTCTCGCATCTCCGACCATGGATAATGAGGCAGACCACGCTCAAGCCATAAAGACTCAGCATGCAGATCTTGCAAGAAATTACAAGCTGCATGGACCCAAACCCAAAATCGAACAGATCTGGCGAAGCTTTGATTAGAGTTAGTGAGTGAAGGTTTTAAAAGATGGTGTTGTAGATGGCGGATACTTGAAGCACTCACAAGATCAGTTAATAGGCGCCCCTTGGAAGATGATCCCCGAGATGAATCTACATGACATAACTACAGAACCTGAATATCTGCTTCATGATCTGAGATACCGAGCTACAACATCTCTCCTGCATCAGTACAGAGTGGGTGTTCATGATGGATTGGGAGACTGTATGTTCATGGAGAGTATGCGCAATAAGAACCTTCGCCATACTCACGATTTCAAGTACTGTTTCACTCGTTTTTACGACGAGTCCTATGGTCGGTCATTAAAATCAGCCACTGCTGCTGATTATCACGAAATTACAACTAAACTCGCCTTTGCATTTGAAGGTAGAGCTGTTTTTTCTCAAGAGGTTGGCGAATTCGTTCTCACCAGACAGCTGCATACCCTAATACACCTGAATGTATTAGTTACGGACATTCTGGATGTCGGATCTACTACCAAATCTACAAAAACACGGCCAACAAAGTCAAATAAGGCAGTCATATCTGCTCTTTCAAACCTTTCCATCATTCACAATCAAGAGAAGCTTTCGCTAGGCGACACAATCAACAACTCACCCGACCAAAAAACCGTCGTGGGCGATTATCTGGTTTTGTGTTGCTCTGAGTCAATTATTCTTCAACACATGGTCAACGGATGGTACTTCAGTCGACCGGAACTTGTACCTGATGAGAAGGGACGAATCCTTCCTTGGCTGGCTGATAAGTACATCAATACATCGATCTTCGAGTTTATACACAACATGGCTACTGGAGCCGCAACCTGGGATTACATGCATCGCCTTCTTCAAGTTCTAGCAGAGAAGCCCGACGACAAAATTGCCCGTACAATTTTTCTTCAAGAAGTATCAAACGTAGCTCATCTCGAGTTCTGTAGGGCACAGAAAGTCTTTAAACGCTATGCAGCTTTGGGAGAAGGTACAAAGTACTTCAAACGCGTCTCTGGAAAGTATGATGATGGATTCGCACGAGTACTGCTCAAGCAAGACCCAGAGCTTCTAACCAGGGAGAACCCACACCTTTCTTATGTACTCCGTCTCTGCTCCCCTACAGTTGACGTCACCGACGCACTTCCTCGGATTAAGAAATTAGATGATCTGTATCGTCTTCATCCTATCGAGCGATCTGAGGTGCGCGATGGTGTTTTGGACGCTTTTGGTGACCTAGTGGTTATTGTCAGTTTTGTTGAAAATCTTTCTGCGGCCGTTACTCTGCCACCAAGAAATACTATAAGAGGACAGATATACACATCAAGACTCAAGAAATTGTTGGCCGAGCTTGAACCATTAAAGTATGAGGTTGATCTTTTGAAATTTGCAGTACCCATGGAAAACCTTCTTGAGCCAGGAATGACCGAAGGCGCTATTGATGCTCTAGATCGATTTACAGCGGAACGTATGGGCACAAGAACAGGAATTCTGTGCCACGATCTCGTTGACGATTGCGTTTCTCAGGTTCAAACTCACTATGAACAGCAAAAAGATAGAGTTGCACTAATTGGGAAGAAGTCTCCTAAAACTTTTGAAGATCCCATTTACGAGACTATGGTGCCAGATGTCCTCATTCAGCAGCGAAGACAAAAGGACAAGACCCGACACACAGACATCTATTCTTACAATATTACTCAAGACAATACTGAGTTTACACAAGCAGGAACTCTGGAGTTGCCTCGGGTATTCAAAGTCAACAAAAACACGGCGCAAGTCTTCTCTACCATGTTCGCCAAGTCTGAAGCTCGTGGTTCAGTTAGCTGGATTTCGTTCGAAACTGCAATAGTCGATTTAGGGTTCTCTGTCATTCCAAAATTCGGATCGGTATACACATTCTCTCCAGTAGCAAAGGATGTAGGCCGTGAGAAGTGCATCACGTTTCACCGGCCCCACAAGTCTGAAATTGAAGGATGGAAGTTGGTCATGTTTGCTAGTCGATTGAGGAGGGTTTATGGATGGAATGGACAATCTTTCGAGATTATTTGATGAGAGCTTAAGGTTCTTTGCAGCGGCTTAACGTGGAAGTAGGCAAAATTCAGATGGTATTGATAGGCGCAGACTTCGAGAAAATATTTTTTGCTATCAATGGAGATAGATAACTTTAAAGTATGTAGTACCAAATAAATGTAATTTCTGGTGCCAACTCTTTCATATATCTCAGAGATTAGGCAACTGTGGAGTAATGAGAGACAACGTTACTTTTTGTATAGGGACGTCATAAAGAAGATGCGTGGTTTATTCGGGGCCAGTAGAAATGGAATTCCAAGACTTTCTGAGTAGCCAAGTCAAGATGGCGAAAATGATAGATCAGGCACTCAGCGTTGAGTATGCTGCATTCAAATTGCAAAGAAAATGTCGGTTCCCTGTAAAAGGATATTGTAGAAATACTTTGAAGATATAGGAGTGGCTGAAAGGGGACTAAATGCTGAAATTTTGGGCCATAGAGAAGGAAGGGGCTCAAGACTCATATGCTTAAATCAGAAAAGGCTCCATACTTTTTATGGGCTCTTAGACTCAGAATATTTGCTGTTCCAGTGTGAGGAGAGAGTAATGGCATCCTCGTAGATAGAATCAAAAATAGGCTTCTAGACCCTTTGGAGAATTAGATACAGTGGTGCGTTGGCGGAGGCTGTTATCTGCAATCCAAGCGTAAGAGATATAACACAGAATTGTGTGCGTATTGCTGCAGAAAGTTCAAAAAGATATTCCGAAGTAAAGAGAAAGTCCAAAGGATTAGGGCGATGTATCACCACTTATGTGGCTAATCTTGACTGTATGGTGGTACAATCATAAGATTCCAGGGTCTTGGGGCTATGTGAGGGGCGATGTCGTGGCTTAGTACCGCCGATATTAGCGTCGGTACAGTGAAGAAGTCAGAGGTTGGATATATTAAAAAGTCTCTTCTAGACTTTCGGCCTCCAACATTGAAGCTAATTAAAACAACAGCGATTCATAGAATACATTGAAAACTATGATTTGATATATCGCGGTCTCTAAATGATTGCGGGTGTCGGACAGTGGATATCTACGGATGCTGATAGCATTTGTGAGCCTGAGCTGTATTTACTATTACGGCTGGATATAATGAGACCTAGAAGACAGCACTTCATTAAATATCAAGTACATACGTGATTCGGATTTTGAATCATAGATACACCATGTATAAACTCGATCCGAGGCCTTAGGACTTCCTTCCACCATCACTACAGTGGGAATTTTGGACTGATTGGTAACTAGTAATCTCAGAAACTCCTGTTATTGACCTATGCATATCTCTGAATTATCCTTCCAGGCTTTCTTCATTTTCATATCTTTCGTCACTCTATCCTTTGCCACGTCATTTTTCTCTGATACCTCCAGTCAAATGATGATTAATCTGTTGGGAGTAATGTTTCCTATTCACTTCTTAAAATCCTCACGCTGCTTTTCTGCCTAATATTCAAGTTCCCTCCTCCTATGAGCGACTAGTTTATATTAACTTCGGCCACTTCGGGGTACCAAAGTTCATGAAGTCAGTAAGTCAGTCTATAAGTAGCCTCGAGAACTTACCGGTCACATGTCAAGTCAATGGGATTAAGTCACGAGAAATGCGAGAAATGCGAGATTTCCCTAGTTTCACTCGACTACTATGATTGAAGATGATATCAAAGCTACCTAATGACTGCCAAGCTATCATATTGAATGACAGAGGGGAAATCACTCCCAATCTGGTGAGCTTTGATTAGTGGCTCTCAACGGCTGGGAAACCGAGGCTGGTAGAAGATATTGATTTAAACAATGAAGTTTCAGAGTGCTTTGACGTACACTTTTATCAGGTTGGCTGAGCAAATTAGGCTCCATGAAAGAGTTGAAGTGAATAACTTTATTGCCAGAGCCAGTGATTGGCTCGGATCTGGGACTAGTAAATTCTAAAAGTGGGTTCTAGATTCAGGGGGGACTGATTTTCTCCTCATTAGACTTTAGAAATTGTTTGACTGATTTGACTTTTCCTAATCTCTTTACTTCAAGCACTCGGTCTGCTGGCTTCCTTTATTTCCAGCCCTTCTTGAACCTCGATCAGTGGCCTGCCACAAAGTAGAACAACACCGCAATGGAGCCCGTAAAGAAGGACAATGTCTGCGAGCCATTGACAAACTATGGTCATCTAAAGCCATCGTTCGTCAGCAAGTTACCTTCCGTCGTTATCTTGATGATCATAGAGCTTGTCTTGACATGTAATGACATGTGCTTCCCGAATGCCCCCAATATCATCAAAGCTTTCAAGACCGAAGCAGAAATGATGACCCTCTTGTACGCCGTCGATTACTTCACCAAAAACGTCCGAAAAGCCAAGCTGGACCACGACTCTGTTGATAAGTTCCCACAATTGGCTCTCGAAGAATTTCTTCAGGGAAAAGGCTTCGACAACAAACCTCGACCACAATTTGTTTGCGAGCCCTTCAAACTTGGAAGACATTTCACTGTGTTGAATATCACACATCTTGATTTGAGCTTAAGGTGAGCACTTCCAGCATCAACTTAGCTAATATATGCTATGCATAGTGAACTGATATCTGTTAGTGAGACCAACAAAAAAGCATTGGTAGCCAAATTAAAGAAGCATATGATGATAGGCAAGACACACGAGTTGAATCAATACTTCGTTCAGCTTGCGGGTCAGCTGAAGTATTTGCGTGTCACTAGAGGACTGTTCACCCGCCAAACCACAAGATTTCAGGTCGCTTTAATTTTGCAGTTCTTGAAACAGTAAGCAAGAAATCCAACATGCCCGGAGAATTTGTTTCGTGATCTGCGCTAACTACGATATCTCGTACTTTTAGTGCCAAACAGCTCCTCGAGTTTGTTGTGTTCGATATTCCCTCCGATAGCGAGTTATTCATGAAGGACTCCGATGACAGTCTGTGTAAGCTCATGGGTGGCGTCAGTTCCATCTTTGATGCACCTTCCACAAGAACCTATCCCATGGGAAATGGAGTACATTCAGATGACGTTGTTGCTGAAGCAAGATTTACATGGAAGGCGGCTGGAGGCTTAAGAGCGAATGCTGCCAAGATTAATAACGTCATGAAATTAATCTCAAAGAAGAGCGGACAAAAGCAGAAATACCACGGAACCTTTGAAGACAGTTCGGATGAACACTGGCACAAATGCGTCAAGCGAATCTGTGAGTATGAAGGAAAGTACCCTTGCATTCAGTGCAATTTTGAAGTTTGTGTCAAATGCGGGCTTTAATTATGTCAACGGGAAACTTACTCTAGATTGGGCATCGCTCTTTGGTGGTACTCTCAGGTGTGATTCATTCGTTTCCATGGGTGTGGTAAGATGGTCATAAATAAAAAATTTGGCTTTTCTAGAATAATTGACGTACGATAGAAATATTCTACAGTGTAGCTTCATAGATATCCTCTTAGCTGAGTACGATCATCAATTCTTGGGTGTTACTGTCATATCTAGCATCAATAAGAATATTACATACCACTCATCCTCATGTCTTTATTTGATAAAATGGTATTCGTGAAGCTATTAGTCCAAGTAAAAGTCCATGAGCCATCATCTCACATGTCTCAAGTGATTTACACAATTGTATCTCTCTCCAAGTGAACAACTGATGTCAAGGGAAGCGTCTAATTAGGATCTATCGTATTAGGTTATGGCTGAATTGCCTTCATTTGATATTTATACACTGCAGAGAGTTGATGATAGCATCAGCATGTGAGTAACTACAACTTTACAATACAATATCCATACTCACTTAAGATAACCCTAAACCCAAGACCACTCATTCCCATAGACTGAGCTGCTACACACTAGTCGAAACCTAGTTGTTGAAGGAAACTAAATTGTCAACTTGACACCTATCACCTGTTGGATGTATTCCATTAAAACCTCTTCTATATTTTCTTTATGTACCAAACATGTCTATACAATGGTCTAACTGGCTTGTAAAACGTGATTCTATGATATGAGATTGCATTTTTGACACTTAGAAGTCACAGAGACTTGACCACAGTAACAAAATAAGAAATCAACTTTATTATTATTTGGAGAGTCTCGAATGAGACTATCCGACGATATTGCCTACATTTTCGGAATTCAGAGAAAATACACATCTAGATGTTCCCTAGTAGAAAAGAAGAGAATAAAGATAGATAGGTTGCTTTGTGTCCTTCACATACAAATTAATTTTTCTACCAACTTCCCCCCTTCTTTACTCTTGTAACATTTATTCACAAGAATTCTATGATGCTATACTGGATAATCTGCTGGATTTCTACTATCATCTCAAGATCTCTCAAAATCTTGGATCAATCTCCCGCGAAGCCCAACCATGTAACTTTCTTCAGCAAATGTATCTCTAATCCGCGACGACGACACGCAACAATTGTTAACGAGCTTCATCTTCTTCAAACCCGATATTACAAGCAAGATGAGAGATAACCGGACTGCAAACTTGAGTATCGTAAGAGCTTTCGCCATAAAGCGCTTATCACGTTTTCGTTATATCTGCTCGGAAGGTCAACCGTATCGAGATTAGTCTTCAACCCTCACATTCTTGCTGGATTGCCCTTCCAAAACCATGTTTCCAGACCATGGGTGCACACACCAAGACCCCAATCACAGCGCGGTTCTATCCAGACTTACCAGCTCCAACACCATTTCACCACCAATAAGAATTTCCCAACTGACAACTTCGAATGCTACAGCCGAGTTCTGAGCCTTGTCAGATTCCTGCAAAGACACATAATTCGATTGCAAATTCTCATTTCTTGCATTTTAAACTCCCGATATTGCAGTTACACGTTCGGATTCCGGAAGCAGGCCCCAAATTCTCAGCCATACCATAGTGATCTTACTCCCGTCATATTGAAGTTTTTCTGAATACCCTAGCACCCTCTTGTCGCTGATGTTGAGTAAACTCTAGGACGTAAGTCTAGATTTCTAATTCCTATGAGTGATGTTTATATGACTAGAATGCCTCTCATGCACCTCCGTGCTCGTGAGTTTTTCAAACCTGTTGCCACAGCTCTAACGAGTATGCCTTAGAGATCATCTTCCTCATTCCAACACTAGCACAACTGCTTCTGTTCACAATTCCACCTCCAACCCACGATGATCACTAAGCCTCTTATGCTAAACCGCTTCTCATGTACAGCTCGTGTTAAACGACATCACGTAATACAATAGACCATCACAATAAACCATCACAATCACAATCATAGTCCAATTCACTATAAAAATATGGCAGACAAATCCATTCATGTCAAGTCGGCGACTTCGCCTTTCTGACCTAGGTATCTATCTATCTATTTCTTTCAGTAACGAGTAGTCAATCAAACCAACTTAACTCACTTACGATATAGCCATTGTTCGAATCACTTGATTCCCATCTCTTCCTCCACCATCTCATGTACCCAACCCCGGGCATGCCTTCTGCATTTCCTCTTATGATGATGGTCAAAAGCTCACCGCTAAGACAAAGGACCCAAATCGGTCGATCATTGTCAAAGCTTTACATGTTTATAAACTCCTCCATCCTTCCACTCCCCATCCAGCCGTCACGTTCGTTAATTGCGTCCGACATCCACCCATTTCCATTACCCAACAATCCAACCGCCCACCTTCCTACCCGCAATACAAGATTTTTCGGTGAAAGCAATTGATCCATCCCATGCACATCATATTTCTTCTTATCATCCATTCCATCGTCAATATCGTCATCCATCAGAAACCTTAGAAATAAATCAAAAACCCGGCATGCATTCTTCGCTCAAAACCAGCAGAAAAGGCGCGACAGAAACGTGATGATGTAGAGGGTATTGGCGCGAGATAAGGGGACAAAGTTATTCTGTTAGGAATAAGTGGATCTATTTGTACAGAGTAATGTGCTGATGGTGCTGTGGTGGTGATGTTTGTGCTGAACAAATGGGGTGTGAAAATCAAAAGTTCCTCTTTTATCATATCGAGTGACATGGGATCCCGTTGTCGTTAGGGGTAAATGTGACTATGGCAGAGGAACCATTCGATAATTGATGGACGAACGAATGGACAGACAGGTTCTGTGGATTCCACGCGAAGTAAAAAATATGATGGAACAAACAGATCAACGTAGGCCGAGGACAATACCCCTCTGTAATGACCACACGTTACAAAAAAAAAGAGAAATCGTAAAAAAAAAAAGAATGAGGAACACATTCGTTGTGCTCTATCAAAAATTCATGCGCCGGCCCTAGGAACGGACATTAAAAGTTGTAAAAGGACGCGTTTGACCGTTCAGAGATTCGATCAAGTTTGAATGGTCCCTGAGCTACCACCTGTTTGGCGCTTGACTTGCTCACGAGCCCAACGTGCAGTATCGATGGTTCTGGTTTGGAATTCTCTGTTTGACTTGGTCTCCTTGATCATCGACATGACCCAGTCAGCACGGTAGTACGAAGCATATTCTCCATTAGGGAAAGCATCGGCAAGATCACTAAGTCCGTTAGTACGTGTGAGTTAACCAAAAGGAATGTAGTTTTGAGCACATACCCAATGACACCCATAGCTGATCTCATAAGAGCATCACTTCGGTGTTGATCGACCCAAATGGTGTTGAGAAGTCCAAAGATTGATTCGACATATGGGCGTAGCTGGTCATCTACATTGTATTAGTCAAGTTATTCCATAGTGTGGACTCTATTCTATGACTTACTCTTGTTATCCATCTTCATGGCACCAATGATGCCACCCCAAGCATCCATGATACCCTCTCTCAAAGAGATGACATAATCGAACATCTCATATGTTCCGTCAGGGCTAGCTTGAACATTGGCAGCTTGCTGAAGAACTTGAGCAACGACAGACAAGTATGTCTCAAAGTGACCACCAATAGCACCTGCGATATCTCCAAAACATTGAAGGATGGCAGGCTTGAATTGGTTGGCGAGTGCTGTGCTCTGTTTATTTGTTAGATTTGCTATTACAGTAAGATGATTGGAGGATGGACGCCAGTCTACGAAAGGCGAGACTAATGATTTTTCAAAACATACCCTTAAATTGCTCAATAGATAGTTCATAAATGCGTCACAATATGGTTGGCATGGTGGGCCCATTGAGCGAGTAATATCACTGACGAGACCAATAGCCATGGAGCACAAGCTTGGCTCTTCCTGGTTACCGAGAGCATTGTAAAGGAAGGGAGCAAAGTGTTCCATGTAATTGGCAAAACCTTCTTCGAGTGCATTGGCCAAACTGCTGACAGTGGCGAAAACTGCATCAGGCACAATCGATTTAGGTGTGGCTGCAGTGAGGATTTGAAGTAAGACAGTCATGATTCTGTCAGCTTGAGGACTGACCTCCTTCTCGAGACGTTGAATGATAGCCAACAAGACAGTGCACAAGCTGACTTGCATCTCCTCAAGAGTGATTCTATCTTCAACACTGACCACTTGAGATTGGAGAGGAAGAGTGTTTTCCAATCTCTTGATGATGACCTCGGAGAGTTGACCAACAGATGGAAGACTGTCATTTGCAGCATTCATAACGAAGGTGTTAAGAACTTCATATGCAGCAGTTCTCAAAGCGTTATCGGCGTCAGATCTCTCGGTAACTTGAAGAAGTCTGGAGATGCTCTCGTTGAAGTGAGGAGAGATAGGGTTCTCCTGGCATCCAATATCCCCGGAAAAGCGCTCAGCAAGGTTCATCAATGCCCAACAACACGAACCTGCCATCTTAGGACTGCTGATAAGACCTTCAAACAAGGATGCAATCAATTTTGGTAAGTGGTTGGTTGGATCGATAGCCTCTGAGCAAGCTTCAGTGATACGACCGAGAGCATAAGCTGCTGAGTCCTTGACGTGAATAGATTTATCCTCCATCATGCTGATGATGACTGGCAGTGCTTGCTTGACGATTGGCTCGAGTGTCTTCTCATCCGGACCTTCCATAATGGCACCAAAGGCAGAGACAGCAGCATCACGATCATGCCAATCCTCTCCACGAAGCTTTTGTTCAACGAAGCTCAGAACAGGTTGAATGATCAAACCACCAACAGCTTGTGCATAAAGTTGTAAACATTGGTATGCGGCACGGGAGATGTTGTATTCATCATCAGCAGCATCCTCGTCTTGCTTAGTCAAAAGCATCAAGAGAACAGGTACAACCTCATTAGTTGCAACTTTGCTGAAATTGTAGAATGGACGCATCAAAGAAACCTCTTCGACCTGTTTCTTTTGTCAGTAGCACTCTTTACTAAATTTTAGGGTTGAAATTTTACCTGAGCATTGTCGTCCTCAATGGCGATTTCCTCCTCGCAAACTGTGCTCCAGAATTCAACGGCAAGCTTAGCTACATCTTCCTCTTCGCTCTTCATTCCCATGATTGTAAGTCCGAAGAGTGCCTTCTCCATGTAGAAGCGCATCAAGTCATAATACAATGACATAATTCTGTTCAGACATCCAAAAGCTCCCTGTTGTATTCTGGAGTCGGTTGCTTGTGTGGCCTCGCAGATAACCTGCATAATGTAGTTTCGCTCGCCTTCATTCTTGAAGTTGCTATCCACAAACTCCAATGAATTGCCAAGAGCATCGATAGCTGCTAGTCGTACTTCCAAATTTGGTTCTTCCTTTCGGGCACCTTGGACGACTGCTGTTAAGATAGCATTGGAGTGTTGTACAAGACTCTGTCTCAATTCCGCATCTTGAGTTTCGCAAATGAATCCGAGAGTAGTCAGGGAAGCTTGCTTAAGATGATCGGTGCCCTCTCCCACATTTCGCACTAAAGCGGGCATAAGCTCTGGCCATTGATCTCTAGGCAGTTCGATGGTTGCTATCGAGGATATAACTTGCGCAGCTGTTTGACCAGCTTGGTTGTTGTTTGAGGATAAAGCTTGAAGGGTCAAGTCCTTCACACGCTTCCTAGTATCTGGATCAACCTGAAGCCATTTATCTTGTAGTTCTCGTTGCAGAGCATATTCGCGGGCTGTGAAGGCGTTCTTGAGGGCGATACCAGCAGCAGCTCGAATGGAACCCTGCGATTCTTCATTTGCCAACTGTTCTACGAGTGTGACAAGATATCCTGACTACATTGACGGAAGAAAAAGTCAGTAAAAAAGAATGACATGGAAGCTCGTCGACGGTGCGGTCAAGGCTGTGTGGGGGAACTCACAAAGTTGGCTTCAGCAGCTTGGGTAAGCTGTTGTTCAGCAGCAATACGGGTAGCATTGTCTATTGACAGTTAGTACCACGGGAGTAAAAGGGCTGGTCACCTTTGAGACAAATCTGGTGAATAGAGGGGAAGTACTGACCTGCTGCCAAGGAATTGAGCAAGACAGAACCGACGTCCATCTTTGCGATGTTCCCGAGTTTTAAAGGGAATTTGTAGATATTCGTATTATTGTAGAAGAGGTGTCTCTATCTCTCTACAATATATCTGGTTGCTTGATGTGCGACAAGGTGGTTGAAGAAATTCAACTGGGGGGGTTGTTGATCGCAGGTGGAATTTGCGGTTGTTGAAGAAAGTGATGTTTGACTTGGCTGTAATATTGACAAGGCCGATTCTTTGCTAGATACCTAGACTCCAGAACTGTAGTCACTGGAACTCTCTAAAGAAGAAAGATTATAAAATTTGAAAGAGCTTAATAGCCTCTCTTTGGTCTTGTTTGTATTATTGAGTAAATGAATGTAAAGAATCAATAGTTCTTGTCAATAGAGAGAATTTTCAAATGGTCTCTGGATTGTTTAGAAATTGATGTCCAAAGTCAACAAAGTCAAATTTCATACTTGATCATTAATGGAGCGGTGTCCCCGCCATGAGTGGCATAATTGGCTCGTTTAGGTCTTTAATCAGCAATACACGTGATTTGGTCAATCTCACATGGAAATCTCCGTGCGCGGATAAGAAACTCTCGATGCAATATAAATAATAAATACAAAAGTAAATAAAATTGATACAAAAAGCAACTTGTAACTCGCTCGATTTATTCCTTCAAGTGCAAGATAGCTAGCTGCATGTCTACTTGCAAGAAGGCAAATGATAGAAAGAACTCTTTTTATAGAGATAGATATCTTTTTTGTTAATCATCATTTTATCTCCCATTTTCTTATGATTCCAAATTTCAAATGCACTTTTTGATCGCTTTTCCAGATGATATATCCCCTCCATGAACCCCATCCCAAAAGAAGGCGCGCTAAAAGCTACCCCTCATTTTTTAACTACGAAAGCAGCTTTTAAGAGACCAAGAACAACGAAAAAGAAAGTAATAAACAATTTATGCTTCATTGACCTTAGCCTCCAAGACACTCACTGCATCCGGTCCACTCTTTGCTGCGGCGGTAGGTTTAGGAATTGCAAGGCCGCCGTTCTCTTTTTGTGAGTCATCGAAATCAACGTCACGGTTGGTGCTGACACCATTCTTACCCTTGAGGAGTAATGGCGTTGTGGGTCTGCTTGCCATGAACTGTAATGATGTTAGATATTTTTGAATCAAGTAAATAATGCTAGATGACTTACGTTTGAAGCTGCACTCAAAAGAGCAATCAAAGACGATTGAACAACATCCTCATGAACTCCAACACCCCACACTTTCTGCTTAGAACCTGTAGCTGTACATTCAATATAAGACGCAGCCTTGACATTTGTACCAGCACCAACTGCATGCTCCTTGTAATCTGCTACCTCGAGATCAATACCTAAGCTCTTCAAAGCATTTGCCAAACTAGAAATAGGTCCATTTCCCAATCCTTTCAATTCGTGTTCCTCTCCATCAATTGAAATGACACCTTCGAATCGACGCTTCAAATTCGTCGTATCTTGTGTCTTACCTGGAGCGGGTGGCGCGGGTGAGGCACTTCTGTCGGTACTGATAGAGTAATCGACAAGGCTGAATCTTGGGTTGTGCTTGAGGTAGTAAGTTTGCTCGAACAAGTCTTGGATTTCGCGTGAAAGAAGCTCGCGACTGAGTTCGTCCGCACGCTTTTGAACTACTTTGCTGAAAGCAACTTGTAATCCTCTTGGAAGATCAAGCTCAAGATTTCTCAAGATAATCCAAGCAGCTCCACCCTTACCACTCTGCGAATTGACACGAATGACAGCTTCGTAAGTACGACCAATATCCTGGGGGTCGAGAGGAAGATATGGTACCTCCCAGCGGTTCTCGTCTCCGTGATTTCCCTTCTTTCGGAGTTGGAAACCCTTCTTGATTGCGTCTTGGTGGGAGCCACTGAACGCACATACAACCAAGGAACCACCGTAAGGTGCTCTTGGGTGAACTGGAATCTTGTTGCTAATTTCCACAACATCAATGACCCGTTCAAGATCCGAGAAATCAATGCCAGGGTTAATGCCTTGAGTGTAGAGGTTCAAAGCCAAGGTAACCAAATCCACATTTCCTGTTCTCTCTCCGTTTCCGAATAAACATCCCTCGACTCTGTCAGCACCAGCCATTTGTGCCAACTCTGCGGCTGCAACAGCACATCCTCGGTCATTGTGTGGATGTAAGCTGACGCAAATTTTTTCTCTCTCTGTAATATTTCTGCAAAAGTATTCGATCTGGTCCGCATAGACATTTGGGGTTGACATTTCAACTGTGGCGGGGAGATTGAAAATGATTGGATTTTCTACTGTAGGACCCCATGCCTCCTTGACTGCCTCACACACCCGGATCGCATAGTCTGGATTGGTATCCGAAAAGGTTTCAGGACTGAATTCGAAAGCCCACTCAGTACCGGCGTGTTCGGGATCATCCTTTGTAATGGATCGAGCATATTTTGCGCACTTGACTGCCAATGCCAAACCTTCTTCCTCGTTCAAGCCAAACACAATTCTCTGGAAGCATTCGCTGGTAGCAAGGTAAATATGTAGGATAGCTTTCTTGGCGCCCTTAAGGGAGTCAACGGTTCGCTTCATAAATTCTTCACGACATGGCGAGAGAACTTGGAGCCAGACATCATCTGGTACGACACCGGGGGTTTCAACAAGGCGCCTGGTGAAATCGAAATCGGTTTGCGAAGCAGATGGGAATGAAACTTCAATCTCCTTGTAACCAAGCTCTACCAACATCTTGAAGTATTTCAATTTTTGTTCCCCATCCATAGGGTCGACTAAACTTTGGTTGCCATCTCGTAAATCTGTGCTGAGCCATCTTGGAGGTTTATCGATAGTTTTGGAAGGCCATTGTCTATCCGCCAATTGGATGGGAGGAAATCTCTTGTATTTCGTTGAGGGATCTTGAAGCCTGTGAAGAATCCAAAAATTAGAATTAAATTCAGGACATTGAAGAGTTCACTGTGACTTGTTGGAAAGAATCACTTACATGGGCATTTTGACGAAATCGCGGGGTTAGATTGATAGAGTAACTTTTACTTTCAAGAAGTTTCCGCTTTGTGATTGAAATTTGGTTTAATCTTGTAGATTTGAAAAGACAATGAGAAAAGCAATGTTATTGAGATGATTTGATACAGAGAATAAATTCAAAAGAGAGAAATGGGTTTTTATAGAATTGTCAAAGTAAATGATTGAGTCACCAATCATAGAAATTATCAAGACTCACTCAAACCAATTGAAAGTGACGCTATTTCGAATAAATTTTGTTAAGCCGATTGCGGGGAGGGGAACTTCTGAGCGTTAACCAATCAATTCTACGCCCAAAATTATACCTAGATTTAGCCGTTGCTATTTGTTATTCTCAGACCCAGTGTTATACGGAAAGTCTCGGTTCTTGATTCGATATATTTATTATATTGTAACATAATTAATTATGTTGTACTATGATAGATCTATCCATAACGACAACTCTACTCAACTACCTAGCTGCCCACACAACGATCTATATATCAAGGGAGACACTCGAAGTGTTGAAGATATATCTGTGAATTTTCGAATCAGTCAGTCTCCCCGTCAAGGGCACCCGGGAGACCAACGGAGCGTCATCTAATCGACTACTTTTCCTAGTATTGGAACTTGCTCTATGCATGTATGTATGACGTGACTCTATTCTCGCAGGGCATGGATGCATAACGCTAATCAATCAAAGAAAAGTAGTCAGCACGCAGCAGGTAAATACCACTCTAGATGTAAATATCTACTAGATGGCTATCAGGTATCACAGCATCATATAACACAACATCAAGGTCAGGATCATAAATCACAAATTACAAATTACGAAATCCAATATCATAAACAGTTTAAATAATTCAATTAATTCAATTAATTCAAAAAGACAACTATCTCTAACCGACTACCTTTCTTATCCTATGAACGAGTAGTCCATTCCTTTAATATCAATTCTGGATATCCCAATGCAACGAACTCCCCGCTAAAAGCGAATCCAGTCTTCCGTCTACCATCTCTCTCCTTTCTCTCATGCAATCATGATGTGATCTATATACAAAGTGCAGTCGTGGTCTGGTCCGGTAGTATAATACAAAGCTCTCTCCCATAAAAAGTATTAATTATGTCCGAGAATCGAAGAAGAAGAAAATAATATTAACCATCCACTCCTTCTGCACCACTTGACTTTCCATCTCTTGGGTTCTGTAATCCTTTCTTGGATTGCTCTTCTTGGCATCTTTAAAACGTATGTAGGAATGAGACCCTAAGTATCATTCTCCGCATTACCAAGTGAAACTCTCCTCGATAAAATCCACAACCCCATGTTCTTGGACTTCTCTCACTGCTTCTCTGATGCTGTCTTGCAATGCTCCTGGTCCACAGACGGTGACGCACATAGCACCCACTTGTTCCCTAACTTCAGTCTGTAACAACAGGTTGATATTAGGTCTACCAGGCAACATTTGGACGGTCGCGCTCGGAGAATGGATCTCCTTTGGATTCTTAGGTTTCGTGACAAACAACTTGATGGTGAGAATATCGCGACGTCCTTGCATGCGTAGGATCTCGTCCATCCAAGGTCGTACCCATTCAAGATGTTCGACATCACGGATGATCCATACGAGTAGGACCTTTTTGGTGGCGATAGTACCATCGTTGTATCCTTGGATAAGGTGTTGAACGTAGGGAATTTGATGGGTGATTCCGGAGGATCCGGCGAAGAGGACTGCGTGGCCGTAAGAATCGAGAGAGTGGTGTCCAGCATAGGGTCCTTCGAATGCAGCCTTGAGTCTCAGAGCACGTGGACTGGCAACTTTAGCAGCATCGAAGAGACGACGGGTCAAACCAGTTTGCGCGTGGATGACAAAACTGATATCGGTTGTTTGTTCTTCGGAGACCATTCTCTTTTCGTCGAGTGGGAGTTCAGGTGAGAATTTCGGGCGATGGGCAACCCAAGCGATGGAGAAGGGATGCGACTCCCAGAAATTAAGTTTGGCGAAGCGAAGATAGGCGTGGGATCCAGGCTTGACATCGAGTTTCTTGGGTAGATGCATGGTGACACGGCAAGCATCTCCAGGCATGGCTTCGATGGAGGCGGTAGTCCAACCTTTGGTGCTATAATTGCACCAGATGAGACGAGCCATTCTGAATACGCGATCAGCGATCCAGAGGAAGGCGACGGCGCGGATGTAAGGTTTCTGGGGAAGACTTGGGATATCGCAATGAATCCAAACACCGGCAATGGCTACGGCAGCGAAGATGATGTGAAGATTGAGGAAGGTTTCGTAAAAGGCGTGACGAATTGGGGATGGGGATGTGAGGAGAATGAGGACAAAGGAAGCAGTGCCCATCATGCCATAAGAACAGAATGGGTCGTGCATAAGCTTATCCCAAACACCAGAGAACCCGCTGTCTGCGTGTTGCACATATGCCCAGCATGACGTATGTACAAGAGCCTCCAAGACAACTATCCTTCCCATCCATCGATGCAATAAGTTGTAGGTATCAAAACTGATTTGAAGCCATCCGATGAGGGGGTTGTTGCGTCCGGCAAGAATGATGAGCGCGATCATGTTACACACAGCGAGAACACCAGATCTTCCTCGTAGCTCAGCTACGATAGAAAACTTGTTCTCTCTGCTGTAATCAAGAACAAGGGTATAAGCGACATTCATTGAAAGGTAAAGGATCAAAAGTAGTGCATGCCATCTTGATGGAAGGGTTCCCATGTTAACAGCTGACGACAACTTGAATTCTCTGTTGTGACGCTTGTTCCATAGCGGCGCATACAACAAGTGCTTCTTGACCTTCCACCAACTCGATCGATTTTCCTGGAAATATCGTTGTTGATTCGCGTTGCTATTCATCCCTGTCATGTGTCGCAAATGTGACTTTGCTCGATGCATCATTCTAAAGACAAGGATGATCAAAGCCATTATTCCCAAGCACCACCACAAAACATCTCGTAAAAGGTTATTGACATCTTGGTTTACTCCATTCAAATCGGTGGCGTACATCCCTATAGTGTTACTTGGTGTTGCAGCTGCTTCTGTTGTGGTTGCATGTTGTAAACTTGTGGTTGTTGCGGTGGTCGCTTCCGCTGCGGCCCTGCGCAAAAGATCGAGGGACTCCATCTCGATATACTTTATTTTTTTGTTTTGGTGTATTTGAAACGAATGGAAAAGATGTCTTTATTGTTGGATTGAAACAACGTAGAAGTCCTTCGATGTGAATCTATATGGAAGCTGTTGGTTGGTAAGTAAATCGGGTTGGTATATGGTCGTTGGGTCTATGGGATTCGAGATTTCGATGTTTGAAGACCACATCGAGGTGGGAGAGGTCTTTACTTACGACAAAATTCGAGGTTTATTGTCCGATTGTTCCTCTGTTGTTGTGTCGCTAATCTTTATTCTATTGTTCTTGATCTGGGAACAAAGTAATGTAATTTTCAATAAGGGACATGCTGTGAGGGTCAAAATGTCGCTTTGTTCTTGAATATAAAAAAAGAGTGATTCAAGATCGAAAATAGATATGGTAGAATGAATGAATGGGCGGAATTCGGTCAATTGGTTTGATTGATTGAGTGTAAGAATGAATGTGAATGGAGAATGATTGGTAAATCAAAGAATTAGTCTCCAGGACTTATGAAAGCAATATCTCCCAATAAAATCGAGAGTGAAAGAGTGAATAAAAATAAAAGAGGGCGTTGTTCAAGAAACGAAGATCTCGAGAAAGTAATGAGACCAAGACGATCAAGACAAACAAAAGACTGCGGCGACAAAGAGTTGATGTACTACTATTATTATTATGTATGCAAGTATGTATGTGTGCATGTGCATGTGCATGTATGTACTAGGTATATTTTTGGCTTGGAGTCTTGGTATGCGCTGCGGGGATCCCTTTTTTCGAATACTTTGGGTGGGTCGGCCATAACCAGTCTAGGTGTCTAGACAAGAGACCAATTTGAGATGTTGGTACGGATGGTGGAAGGGTGGTGGTGGAAGGGTGGATGGGAGGGTGGAGACTTTCTTTCTATTGAGCGCGAAAGTTATGAAGAATGAATCAGATAAATTGCAATCAATATAAAATCTAATCCAAATAGGAAACGAAGCCTCGTCGTAAGTAAGTAATATGGAGTAGGTATCGCTGCAGGGTTAATCGGGATCTTTTTGTGAATAGCTTCGAGTTTCGAAACGAAAAGCCCTGCTGTCGTCGTATTGTATGGAAAGATAAGGAAGAGAAGAGATGGGATTTAACCCTCTTCGTCAACGAAGTGGTGGTAATGGTGGTGGTGATGAGACCAAGATTGAGTGAGTGGTGAGTGTCCGAATATGAGTATGAGTATGAGTATGAGTATAGTAGAAGATTTGTTGATACACAAGAATGTGCTGGTATGTGAGAGGAAGGGATGATGATAAGAGAGACCTATAATAAAAAAGTAACATAAATGGTGGATACGGATACGGCTACGGCTATACGAATATGCGAATGTACAAAACCAATACCAATATCAATACTGCTAATACCAAGATCTTCCTTCTCCTAGTATCGTATCGTATCGGTCTTCCTACATTACTGTGTATAAAAATTCTACCGATTAATCTCGTTCCTGAGTCCTTGACAAGCCAAAACTGCCAAAGGAATTGAAAAAGAGTGGTCCATTCACAACCAATCCCTGGTCTATCATCCACCATCCATCATCGCTTTCGGCCATCCCACAGCATGTGCGATATAAAATGAGATAGCCGCAGCGTGTCATGCCAGTTGCATCCATAATGGCGTTGAAAATAGTCTTGGGCAGTTCGGAATGGGACCGAATCTGGGCCTGTCATTTAATGAATATAAGCATTATCTCTCTCGTGGTTTTAGAGTGGAGATTGATAAAGTTGCTCGGATATGCAGATTGACAAGGAGAAGGAAGAAAACGAGAAAAAGAAGAACGTTTGGATGCTTTGATCTCCAATTGATTGTGGCTGATGACAAAAACCAAGAACCATTGGATAACAGAAAAGCATGGCTCGCAGATGAGAAGTGACTAAGGTAGAGAATGGTACCATAACCGACAGCACAGCCAGTCACAATTGAGTCCAATTGGTTCCGATGTTTTGAAACCAAGATGCACCGTTGTCCGTGATCCACTCAGGGGTTTCTGTCAGGGGTAAAGAAGGAGAAAGGATGCATAGAGATGAGATGGTCAGATTTATATCGTTTATATCATTTGTATCATCCATATCACGATAGATCTTTGCAAACCCTAGTGACTTGTGAGAGAGCCCCCCACGGAGATTTCGCCGTTGTCAGAGAACACCAGGAAGAGACAAAATATAAGATGAAAGGCCAAGACGAAACACTTCCAAGGGGAAAAGATTGAAAGACGTCAAAGCTTGAAGTAGATGTACACCACCGATAGGATAGCCGCTGGTCATCATCGATGCAGGCTTGAACTCCCTCTCCCCTTTTCCTTGATACCAACCAGGCTTTATGTCTGTGAGTCCTTTTGTCCGTGATCAGTTCTTAGCAGCCGTTGAATAAAGTGTTCGAAGCTTCCATGATGAAATTCGTAATTCGGTTCGCAGTCGAGGGAGGATGTTTTGAATGCGCCATATACTTTAGACAACACTCGCTCGGGTGTTCATCAAATGTCATTCTGCACAGCATAGAGCGTTCAGGTCGTCATGGCTGTCATTAATTGGAAACTAGTTCATGCACCATCGAATCATCACAGTCAAAACGATCATGTCAGTCAGATCAAGCCTTCCGAGAACAGTGAAGTGGCCGAACCTGCATTGAATCACTCCTTGCTGGCGACGGAGTACGGCAAGAATCCTTGACTACATATATTCTATTGGATCTTCCTTTTGAATTGAAGCTCGGTGCATGCATGTAAGGGTAAAGTAGTATCGCAGTAAGATCCTTAACTTTTACCTTTTTCGATGGATACCCCAAGGAGATGCTTGATGGAACCCTCGAGCAAACGACAGTAAGAACTGTAAAAGAAACCCCTTGTATCATTCAACCTCAACATGCAATATGATATAAACCCACCACTTCCCAATTCCGCAGCCGCCGACCGACACCCGAGCACCCGAGTATCTCAAAGTATCTCAAAGTAGACACCAGGATGCGCCAAGCCTATCAAACAGAAACGTCCGTTAGTTTCGAAACCGCCCAAAGGAGCAAAGTGGAAATACAAGACTCGATTACCCATGGAATCTCACGAAATCTGGGTACTACTTTATTAGAAGAGATGAAAAGGATTGATATCTCATGATTTTGGTATAGAAAAGTATGAAAAATCAGTACAGTTGCTTTTTTGTCAGATCATGATTCATCACATCATATAGATAGACCTGAATTTTAACCTTTTTCTGTTTTTTTCATCAAGAAGTGATGATGTACATGTAGGTGAAGCTTAATTTGGTTGATCGTTGAGTTTATTGGAATTGATCATCCTCGTCTCGTGTGAACAATGAACATCCATCCTGTCGTGCCTGTCCCAAATCCATTTTTATTTTTTAAAGTTGAGATCCAAAGTGTGCTTGCTTAACTTCAGCCACCGACGCCTACATCTCCGCCTCAATTGTGGCTCGGGTTCATGGATAAACTCAGCTCCGATATAAGGCCATAAGGCTCAAAATATTCCGATTTTCAGCGAGCCTTGAGAAATTCCAAGCTCGTGAGGTCACAATTGTAAATAAATTATACCTTTCAAGCAATTGATTCTTCCTATACCAGTCAATATGGGATCTGGAGCTTCGAAACCTGAGGAACCTCCCAAGGCACAAGTATGGTCTAGGTAATTCTTCCCAATAATGTACACATCTTCCATCACGCAAGCTCTAATAGGAACCGGCAGTGAAACACCTGTGAGGTTCTCGGAACAACTCATAGATTCTTTGCAATCAAGTTCTGAGGTAAGGCTCTCCCCCAGATCTGTAGATTTGAGAACGCCAATCTAACACACTTCAAAAGTCCGATTCTACTCGTGCCAAAACTCTGGAACTCCACATCCAAGCTCGCGTCGCCAGCGAACTCAAGAAACTCCAAGAGCGCGCCAGCAAAGACTTCGAAGAATTAACCGCCAAACTCTCCACCGAGGAATCTTCGCCCCCATCTGAGGAGAAATCTGCAGGTGATAGCTTAAGAAAATTGGGCAGAGATGCGGTTCAGAAAGATGTGGAGGGCTTGAGGAAGAAGTTGGAACAGAGGAAGAAGGTACAGGAATTAGATGAGAGTGTTGAGAATGCAAAGAGTGCAGTGGTAAAGTGTTTGAGGGATAACGATAGGAGGCCGTTGGATTGCTACAAAGAGGTAGAGGCTTTCAGACAAGAGGTTAGGAGGTTGGAGGGTAAATGGGTCGAAGGTATTGTTAGATAAGGGAAGTATGATTATATGAGGGGAGATGGGAAGGATGACGGATAACAAATATTGAATGAAGGGCGAGATGACGGAAAGAAATCAATGAAGGTGTTCAAGGGCCCACCGTGTATAGAATATGTGTAACAGAAATAATGCATGGCGTGGAAGTTTGGGTACACTATTATAGACGATGTGAAGTATTAATGCATCAGATTCTAGTTTCACTATAATCTACAGGTGTTGAGTCTATCGAAAGCTCACCCGAATCCTGGTTCTCAGATATCTCGCTCCTCGCTTTTGCTTCTTTCAGTTCCTGGGCTCTCCTCAACCCTTCCGCACGCTTCCGCTCCTTTCTAGCTTGAGGATCTTCCCAATTCTCGCCATTTTCTCCTACCCTTTTCTTCTCCACGGGATTCATTGCCTCATTCAATAATACTCTAAATCTCTTAATCCTTTTCGTGTTCTCTTCAAATCTCTCATTGGAAATTCTCATCAACGTACTTAACTGCCCATTATCGACAAGGCAAACTCCTTGATCGAATGCCTCGTGATAAACACCAACTAATGACTCGAGTGTCAGACCCATACATCTTATTCCTACCATTGGAGTTGCCGGCTCAGATGTGGTAGATATTAGGTTCAATGCACCACTTTCTCGAAAACCCGCCTGCAATGCAGCTGATAATACTTTTTGTGCTTGTTCCAAAGATGCGGTGAGGACATGTAGGATCTGATTAAAAATCAGTATTTAGAACTCAAGAAAAGAGAAGTCTAGGCAACATACCATGGGCTCAAATTTAAAATGAATATGCCGTAAATCTCTGCTCTTCAGGGGAGAGATCTTGAAGTCACCATCATTGACCCGCATTCCCAGCAATTCACAAAGAGTTCCATCATTTTCTCGTCTGGTCAGTGCCTCGTCTTGAACAGCGTCGTGAGAAACATATAACCATTTTCCGCCCCCTCCTTTTCCACCAAATCCGGCAGTCTTCTCAGCTCTCACATCCGGAATACCATCCATACCGACCTCATCTTGAACAGGGGTTTTAACTCCATCATCAGAATTCTTCTTTCCTTCTAAAAATACGCTCACTCGCCCAGCACAACTACTAGTCGTGACACAACCTTCAAGAGAATTTATTTCATCTATTAATTCTCGAATGCCTTCATCCACAGACCCTTTAGGAGATAGGTCATCATATTCATCTGTGGGAACGGCAAGCTTGCTTAATATTAGCTTCTTCTTGCTGATAAAAGATTGAGGTAGAGACATTTTATTATTCTTGTTTCTCATGTGATGGAGGGGTGAAGAATTGGTGGGGGAATGTATGGATCATGAAATCATTGGGTAGTGAAGCGAAGGGCTTGGATGATTAATGGCCGAAGATATTCCGAGACGTCTCAATGAACTTGCACATATTGCTTTTGCTTCCCTTTCTCTCATCTCATGAAGATGATGATACTCATCCAATGTCTTTCAACCACCAGATATCTGGACTTATTTCCTACTTGCATTTAATATCGTCAAACAAGCTCTTCAATCACATCTTCTTCACATAGAGACATGATATTCACTATTGGTAATTGCACAGTATTGAAAACTTATGGTATTGGATTTGTACTATCTGAATGGACAACTACAAAGCTGCAAATATCAAGATGTCATTAAAATGACCTCAAGAATTGAAGCAACCAAAGAAGAAACTTGACCCAACTCATCATAATCTCAAACCAAGTATCCCAATCAATCAAATAGCCTTAATAACTCGAATTCCTTCAATTGATTACGCAAATCACCAAAGCATCGAAAGCTATCGTCGTGAGAAAAGTATGCAAGAACGGGTCACGCGAAATTTGACGGTTTAGGTGAGACCAAACATGCCGGACTACTCTCGATAGTAAGACCCTTCAAGGTGAGAATAGAAGGATATCAACAATGCTTTTCCTTCAGTGATATGACGGTATTTCGATGGGTTCGAGAATGACTTCACGGATCATCATACGGGTGGTGGACAGATGTAATATGAAGAAAGTAGAAATATGAAGAATCGAGGACAATTGAGGATTTCAAGAAAATTCGAATCCAGCTGTTAAAATTTTTGGAAAGATTCGAAGAACGAACCTATCCAAATATCGAAGTTGCTTAACGAGAATGCCGTGAAATGCCTGAAAGGGTCGACAAATTCTGTCCGATAAACAAAAAAAAATGAAAAGTGGTATCTAAAATTAGAGACTAGGACATATCCACTGCTTCTTAGGTATGGTTCTATCAGTTAGATGGACCGGCCTCCAGAGCTGGAGTAAGTGCTCGTCGAATCGCTGTCTCGAATGCAGCCCACTCCTTCACGGCAAGTTCAGCAAGGGTCAAATCAAGGCAACTGGTGTAATCAACGAGCGTGTCAAGATTTCCAAAGAGACTTGGAAGGCGAGGAACTTCTTCAGCTCTGGCTGCAGCCTTCTCGGCCAAGGTAAGTTGCTTCTTCTCAGTAGTTGCGTCATGAATAAGCGTGACATAGTACTATTATTGATTAGCCTGTGCTCTCGATCAATCAAGATTTCTTGTGGGACTAACCTGAACGAGATCATACGCAACATCTTTTCTTGGTCCAATGGTCCAGACATTGCTCCAGAGATCAGCTTGTGGTGGAACGCCACACTCGAACGCGGTTGTGGGATCAATTTTCATCTTATAAACAATGTTGTCTTTCATACAAGGACTGAAACCTTCGCATTTAAGAGCAGTACGCCAAACTCGCTTCAGCAATTGGGCATTGAGATTGACTGGGTCATCATTGTTGTCGACACGTTCAACAAGCAACCCAAGCAATTGCATTGTGGCTTTGTACAACAGCTCGCGATCTTGGCAAGTAATATGGTTGACCATTGTCCAAGGAAACTTGATCAAGGTGCTTACAAGGCATTCGAACGGTCTTTGGGGACAATCCTTGGAGAATGGGGACTTGAAAGTATCAGTATAATTTCGAATCACTCAGACAGACTTATAATAACTTACACGTTGTGGGGACTCAACATGCTTAACCAGCATAACCAACTCTTCACGGCTGACGAAACCCTGGAAACCAGAGTTGTACTTGTCATTCTCATCACGGTCAATAATCGTGGGTTTATTGCCGTGCCACTCAACGTTCTTGGCCTTCGGGAAAAGCTGCTTCATCAACTCTTCCTGGGAAGACAACTCGACTTCAACGTGGCGCTGCCCGAGACGACCACCTCTGCCACCCATGCGATTCATATCGAATCGTGTGATTGCATTTGAAGCCTCAGTGAAGCTGACAAACTCAACATAAGCGTCGAGTGTCTTGCTGGTTACACGCTCCATAATGATATGGATGGGCTCGTGATCATTCGAGGCGGCGATTTTTGCATTGCGGCCGAGGAATGCAAGAATCTCTTGTCTTGTTACACCATATGGAATCTATGAATGAATTAGTAATTGATTTTTAACATCGGCGGCAATGGCTTACGTTTTTGATCCGCATAACACCATATTGCGCAGGCTTAGCTTGGCGGCAGTACTCCTCGAAGGGCATGAATCGCATGTCAAGAGCTTCTTCTGCAGTTGGCCTAACAGTTCCATTTCTGGTCAACTCGCGAAGCAAGGGGCTCATACCACCAGCATCTCCGTAACGAGAATTTGGGCTGAAAGGAGCAAGCGTGGTGACAGGATTGAAGGGATTAACGCTAAGGGCGCGTGGGGTAAAACCGCCTGGTATACTGTCATGGGAGCTATTGATTGGGTGAGGATCTCTACTAGCTTCACAGTTCGGCATTGTAGGAGTATTGTCAATTTCAGCAAAATTCTCACTTGTGACAGAGTTTTGGCGTGAAACACTGCCACGAGTCGGTGTATTTTGAACCCAATCGTTAACGTGCTGAGCACGATCTACAGATGCGGTGATAGATGTGCCGTGATTAGATCGAAGCAAGGGTGTGAACTTAGGTCTCGGCTCGGAAGCAGGAATGGCAGCAGATAGTGAGCGACCGTTGGGTGATACAGGTGATTGAACGCCACTGCTGCTCTTTTCACTTTCCTCACTTTGAAGGCTTCGCTTTTGCTGTTGAGGAGTATGGACAACAGATTGAGGGTTGCTGTTAGTCGCTGTGTAATTATGGTTGCCCGTGATTGGTTTGGAAATATGGGTGTTTTGCGCTTGAAATTGTGGCTTTGGAGGAAGTGGGTGATGAATGTTACCGACAGATGTAAGCGAAGAATACTGTGCGTTGCGAGCATTGGCAGCCATATTGTTATTGTTGCCTACAGCCGAGAAACTTCCATTGGAAAGACTCTGCTCTAGACCATTGTGGCCAACACCGCTAATGTTGCTGATATTACCGACGCCGTAACCATTATTCTGACTGCCGTTCGGGCCGACACCGTTTGGACTCATGCCGCCAAGGCTGAGGTTACTAAACTTCAAGTTGGACACCATACGCGAGGCTGAACTTGGTGTAGAATTTGGACCACGATAATTGCTACCGCCACCATTTTTATAGAATTGTGCGGGATTCATTCCAATTGGTGGAGCAGAGTACGTCTGATTGTATTGAGGACCGTAGGTATTTGTAGGAAACTGGGTAGCGATTTGTGGTAATTGTGGTCGCATGCCCATGTTCTGCTGTTGAAAGTTGGTTTGAGTTGGAGGACCACTATACCCGTTGAAACTGAATTGATTTTGGTGCTGATGCTGCAAATTTCCAGTGTTACCGGTGCCCATTTGAGGGTTTGTAGGTACTCCAATTTGGCCATTGTAAGGTGGTGATTGATATGCGTTGTTAGCACCACTAAATGAATTCATGCCATGCATGCCGTTCATACCATCCATACCCATACCATAGTTTTCTTGCTGGTAAGCTTGCTGTTGTTGCATATGGTATTCATTCTCATGATCATAAGCTTCGGCAGGAGTACCATTCATCGTGCAATTTTGATGAGCAAATGGTTGAAACTGAGCGCGACCATTGCTGAAATCAGGCGTAACAAAAGGCGGAGGCTCAGCAAAAGGACTTGGATCGCACATCTCAACTCCACGATTATTCTCATAATCAGATGGCAGGTTCCATGGGAGTGGTACTTGTGTTCGGAAGGAATCGTTTGAATTTGCTGAATCCTGACTTGTATTTTGAAGATTTGCTAGAGATGGTGGAAAGCCATGTGGGTTGTTATTATATTGAAATGCATTTGGAGCTGGCTGACCAGTGGGCAAAGTAAAGGATGCCATGGTCTCAGTGAAACGCGCGTTCCAATTGTTTATTGAAATAAGGATTTGCTGTTGTCGATCTATGATCTGTTGTTGATAAAGAAAAGGTGATATATCAACAAAGGCAGGTGGAGAAGGAAGTAGGCAAGAAGAAGATAGACGAGGTGGGTGAAAAAATGATGAAGTTTCTGCAAATTCACAGGATGTTGCAAGAGGATTTAAAGAGAGCAAGTTACTTTGTTTTGTTGTTGGATACAAAGGATTGACTGTGGGAAAATAGGGCGGTAGTGGTGAATAAGTGTTTGAATCGTAGTACCGTTCACTTTTTGCATGGCTCAAGCGTAAGTCGTCGCTAGGGGGATCAATTCCCCTATGAGGGTCGCCGCTTTGAGAACTTGATACCATGTTTGGAATTCTCAAGTTCAGACGGTAGTAACAAGTGCCACGTTAGGAACAAGTACTGGCCGAAAGTGGAAGGGGAAGGGACAATACTTAAGGTATCGATATCAGGTCTAACTTTGACGATGGATGATGGTGGAATCCAATATCTGCACTTCAAATATTTTTGGTGATATGACGGAAACGAAGAGCCATGGGAAAGTCAAATGAAAATGTGTGGCAGTCAGTGGCGAGAAGTACGTATATGTGAATACACGCAAGTCATATGATTGACTTAAGAGTCATTTCTAGGAACATGACTGTACATTTGGTGCAGCAAGATCATCAAGAGTTAGTGGTGGATTCTTTCACTAGAAGCATCCGGGCTACACATGAAAGGGATTTCTCATGTGTAGAATTCTGGAAGATACTGGATATCTTGAGAATTGTGAAAGACTCATATCTCATTTGCTTCAAGTGGTCTGCCTATACATTGCATATGTCAATGCCTGGATTGATCTCAAATCTGTCCGCTATGACTTTAATAATTCTTCGTACACATATACAAAGGCGTTTCCGCAAGTCATAGAAGCCTATTCCTTTCTTTTCGTTTATTTTGTTTCTCAAGCCAGCAAGATTTGCGTGCAGATTATTCAGGGGCAAAGCCATGATATGATGATAGATTGGTAAAACCTATAGATCTGATGATTTTGCCAATAGCTTTGGCTTGCTTTGGTAATTCTCAGTGTGTAGATCGGAGATAATGCTTGCTTAAAATTTTGCTAAGAACAACATTAAATGCGGATGTACACCTCCTCCCTAGAGCCTCAAATTCGTGGAGGCTTGCAATTATTTGTTAGAGACATAAACCAGTATATCAAGACCTTTTAGACGCAGTAATGATCTCTAAGTCTCCCATGTCATCACTCAATCCTCTTCTCCATCGCCCCAAACTGTCCACTTATCACGTTTAATCGAAGTCCTTCCAGCTACCAACCTACTCAATGTGTCTGATGTTGATACACCCTGTGTCTCAAATACAGAAATTTCAGCCGTGAATTCTTTAACAATGCAATTCCTCAGTTCAATAGCTAGTAATGAGCCAACACCACACATTTGCAAATAGCTTGTTTCAATCAATTGAGGTATAATCTTGCATGATAGGAAGAGACTTGACCAATTTATTGACTATTGCTTGGACAACAATCTCGCCGGTTTCGTCAAGCGATGCTGAAGTCACTAGAATGTCGAGGTAATTAGCCTGATCTGCACCGCCCATTGGTGCTGCTTGTCTGCTGTTCTGTAAAGCAAGAGGGTACAGCATTGGAGATCGAGAGTAGTCGATAATCTCTAATTCGCTGCTGCCCCCAGCTCCAAGGCCTATATCATCTTGACTTTGAGTTATTGAGAGAAGTGGTAACGATGGGTTACAGTAGTAGTCAAGAATCTCAAGGTATGTCTCGTGGTTTATGGGCTCCAAAGCGCCATATGTAAGAACACGATCTAGAAACCAAGTATTACCGACTTGGACACCATCATTGAGCATGGCACCAAGTTCAAGAGATTCAGCTTTCTCGCCTTTGGATACGTGGTATCTTGCTAAAGTATCTTCATATGCATTTCTAGTATTTTAGTTAGCTTGACCTTGTAGTCCTACCAAGCTGGATGCAGATGCGGGCATGATAAAAAACACATTTGGGAAGGTAGAGCGGAATGTAGGTTCCAAGAAACATTGGCTTTACGATTCAGGGATTCTTTCCACTTATCGTAGTGTATATATCTCCAAATAAACTGTCCTATAATAACGGAAATTCGGTTTGCATATGCCTCAATAGTCGGAGTCTCGTTGGAGCCAACCTTTGCGTTAAGCGAGGCCTGAAGACACCCTTTGATAGACAGCATGGTCGACGACAAAGATTCGATTGTTTTACGCATCAGCTCGGTTTTTGTGATGTCACAAGCTAATGCCTCGACTATGATGCATTAGCTTCGAATTTATTTGAGTAACTTATGGGCTGCGTCTATTCGTGGACCCTATCTTGAAAGTATGATTAAGCTTTGAGCACCTCGTACATCCAACTATCTCACGGTCGTGCGGCTAATTTATTTGCTGACTTTACCTATGGGCTTGAATTACTTGGCGTATAGAAAATCTTTCTAGTTGAGCGATTCACCTGGACGACCATAGCCCCCTTCAATGCAGATAATCTCGATCTTAGATGTGTGTATCCTATCTCCGTCAACAGACTGGAAGTCCTATCACTTATAGTATTTTCTCAATTTGCATTGGCTTTGCATGGCTCATAACACATAGGTTGACCTACTGGCCTGAGCATTTGCCTTGTCTGTCTAATAATCGCCTCAATTGAAAGCAACTTCGGTGAGGCTATGATGACATCACAAGATTCCAGTTCTAATTACAGCCGGATTGAAATCTCTTCATTCAAATGATCGAAAGTCAGTCGCGCAAAGCTTTTGAGTTCCTTCTTGGCCTTGCCCAGAAATGACTGGATGGTTGACGCTAAACAATAAGAACCGTATCTAATGTGTACTTGCTGCTCTTTGTCATTGTAAGGTGAAAGAGTTTACAAATTTTTATTAGTTGGTCTTGATCCGTTGGCACCTATCTAAAATATTCAGATCGATATTCTTATACCCCAGTATACCAAAATAGTGGCTCAAAGGTGTCTGAGTGGCATTGAGGCATCTCTGTTGGCAGTATTCCCAAATTTCCGCATCACTCAGAAGTTCCGAACATGGTCGGTACTCAAATTTATAAGATTGCTGCTAAGATTTAGAGCTGTTGGATCTCCCAAAAATTCTCGAATCCTTGTCATTTTCAGGTCCTCCAAAATGTGCTAGAATTTTGTTCCTCGGTGAATTAAGCCGCTAAATTGGTCTGCAAAACTGTGATCTTCGAAAATCCATACACATTCTTGTACATTGCTATCCTCGGAGAATTAGAGTCCTTGTTTGGAGACATGTAAACTTCGCAAAAACGTTGGAACCATAGTGGGTATGCCTCGTGTACCACTTTCACAATGGCCCGCTATCGCTAGATGGAAGATTGCATTCAAGGAGGTAGGGTGGATGACATGAGCCTGAGGGTGTTCTTTCTCAGGCCATTCAAATAACTTAATAGCCCCTTGAGCTTGCTTTTGGCTCCCGTAAAACCCACTAGTTACAAGATGAATGAAGGGCCAAATCCAAACCCGCTCTGGCCTAACATCCCATGTAAAAAACTAGGGTCCAATGGGATCTCGCAGGCCTCCTCCATTGAGTTTTACAATTCAAGGTGATCTTTGAGCTCACCAGTGTCTTCTCGTACCATACCGACTTCATTGATGTCCGATTTACACTCAACCCGGATAAAAACATGGCAACATTCTTGTCACGAATCTTGTTAATAAGTGAATAGCCTGAACTCTGCCCATGAAGATAGCGGTTTCGATGCGCCTTGTATCATTCGAAACGATAATTGAGTCTCAAATCAAGCAGAAGCATCAGAGATATTGAGAGGTCTAATGAATGAAATCTCTTTAAGCTGGAATTCGGCGACATTGCGTCGGATAATTGATCTACTGCTTTAATCGCCACGACAACCATACCCGCTCCTGGATAAGTTGGAGATTCATTGATGACATGATCTTTCATTCAAGCTATTTCGAAATTACGCAATATATTGCGCCATTTTGGTTCCACGGGGGTTCCAATCCGGCACTGGCTTGTCCAGAAGGTCTAAATTTCCTTGGTGATTAACACGATATATGGCACTGAGTCTGGACTCAAATCAGTAGTTCTTAGAGTAGCAAAACACATATCCGGGTAATTTTGGCAATAAAATTGGCTTCCTTCGGTGTTTGGGATCCGAGTGTTTGGTTTGTCACATAATCAACAGAATAACCCAGACATTTCATCCGGCCTGTTGCATTCAGCAATGGGGTTGTTGCTGAGTTCTTCCTTGTTAGAAGTAAGTCATAACCCATTTTTTACGTTTCATGTGCATCATTCAAGATATCTTTGATGAGTCCGTGGAGTGCAGGGTGAGATCCGATCTCTACTAACATACTAACATAGAAGTAGTTGCGGTGGCTTAGATCAAGACTTCTGCCTATCTTTATTTGTCTTCCTAATCTAGATAGAATATTTTTCAATGCAACAACAAATTTAACTGGAAACAACAGATTTAAAGTCCATTAATAAGGAGTTGAAAAAGTCTTCTTAGTCGCGATTTCTCTTGTCACAGACGATATCACAGTCACTTGCCTCGAGGGCACATACCCATGTTCGATTTATTTGATGTAGTCGTGCTCCTTCTGAAGGCTTCACTCCAGACCACCAGCATATCTATCCAATCAATTATCGCATTACATACTGGCGCTGGAGAATACTGCTTTGAGGTTTTGCTGAATATTGGTCTCGGTACTAGTATGGGGGTTTTGGTCCGGCTTACACCACAGCTCATTTGCAAAAAGGATCATGGTGCGTGAAATTTCTGCGAGTTAGTTACGGGGCACTGATATGGTTACATCAGTAGTAATGGGATTCATCACTCAATTCCGTGCCCTCGGTAGCGTTGTTGGGCTGGCAATTGCCACGAACGTGTTCAACGACTATGTTCGATCTCACCTGTTTAAACGGGGTATTTCTGAGAAATTGACAGATCTCCTTCAATTTCTGACATCGGGTATAAAGGCACTTCTACCAGGTGTACAGGCTATTGTGAGGTCTGCATTTGGTGCTGCATACGACTTACAAATAAAGGTGACATTTGGATTTGCCGTTGCACAGTTGCTTGTAGTTAGTATCACATGGGAGAGGAAGCTCAGAAGGTTGATTTAAAGATTCAAAATGGTGAGACTATAACCGGAATAATGCCATTATAGGATGGGTAAGGCTGGCGGGCGCAGGCAATCTTTTGATGCATGCAAAGTCGGGATAAGATGCCATGTAGAACGAGAAAGGGTGAGAAGGGTGGACTTTCATTTCATTCCAAACGCTTGCTTACTACATGCACCATCATTGATCTGCCAAATCATGCAGGCCTAGGGCTTAGGGCTACACATGTGTGTTATGAATCTATGCCTCCCACCAAGATACGGAGATTCGCGTGGCAATAAATCACTTTCCTTTGCAACAAAACGTTAGTTCTCTGACAATATCGACACTTTAGGATTTTATTGGTGGCAGACACTGTAGGGCGCACATTGATTGTGGCACTACGCCCCAGTAGGTAGGAGCACCAGGAGTGTCCCAGATTCAGGAAAAATTGGACCATAATGATGTCTCATTGAGGACATCTAGACATATTGGCACATCTATATTAACATTTGACTGGGGTGTTTTACTACACAACTGACCTTCCATTTTCCCCTGGGATCAAAGCCTAATCTCATTGGCGCATGAGCAGCGTTAGATCTCAACCTCTTGGATTTCAACACTGATTCCCATTGGAGCGATAATGGGCTCATCCAAAAGTGTCGCAGGTCATGCCGTGCACATTTCTGTAGACACCCACATGACACTGCTTTCGCGAACAGGCCATGAGTTCCAGCGCAAATTCATGCAGAGCACCACATTAGTCGCATTAGTGGTGGGGTAAGTCATCATAGCCGAACCTTGTAGAAATGCATTCATGTTAGATGCATAATTATAATATGATCAATATAGCAAGACAGCGAGGCACAGTGAGGCACAATCGAGCGATGTATTGAAAGAATTGGACGCAACAGTTTGTCTTCAGCTGACAGGTGATACCAGACGCAACTCCATACATAATACAATCTCTCGTGCAGATTCATCCAAATCGTATCATTTTGATTGGGAAAGCTTGCCCATAGAAGGCAATACGTCCAGATCATTGATTGAAAGATAATGGCCATTAAATTTCTAGTCATTGTGGAAAGGATCTGGGGGTATACTTAATGCCAACTAAATTCTCTTAGGCCTTGTCTCTTCACTAATACCTTTTCCTGTTCACATCTGTCTTCTCATCTCTCTCATCTCTCTCATCTCTCTCATCTTTTCTGCTCCCCTTTTCCTTCCTAATCAATATAACATCATCTTAAGAATCACCCTTGAATCTAATCCGGTAATCAACAATGCCTACTTCAAAATACTTCAAGGAATGCCCCGAGTTTCCTTCCGATGTGCCCATCGCTAATATGCCTACAACATCATACATTGATTTCCTGGGAAATTTCACCGAGGAGTCTAAGAATCTCTATGAAGAATGTAGAGAACAAGGATTTTTCTTTTTGCTTGATTTACGCAACTCAAAGGAAGGAGAAAATTTTTTGAAAGATGCAGAGATAATGTGTGATGTCAGTGTTGATATATTCAACTTTGGTCCCCCAAGGCCTTGATGGATTACAATTGAATATGCCGAAAGATCTCAACGGGTGTGTTTTATCTTGAAGTTTCACTATCTCACTCATGACACGATCTTAACAGCAGAATTTCAAGACGATTTATCCGAATTATGCAGGCTAACTTGTGATCGCTCCTCTCGTTCTAATTACAAGCCCGCTGGCGTACTAAAGACAGACGACGAAAAGATGGATGCCATGGAGCTACATACACTCAGTCATGATGAGATACTTGGGACAAATTCAACACGCCGAGACCCAGAGTAATTTCAAAAGCATCGCGAAGACTGCAAGCAATTTTTCCTGCGCTCGCATGCAGTTCTTTTCGAAGTTATGAGACACCTTGACAAACACCTGGGCTTGGCCCCCGCTTCATTATCTGCGCTTCCTTCTCTAGAAAAGCCTTCAGCTACATTTCTACGACTTCTTATGCCGCGTCCACAAACAATCGACGACCGAATCATCAGTCTAGGCGGCCACACAGATATTGGTACTCTTGCAATGTTATTTAATGCGGTGGGAGGTTTCCAAGTCCTCCCCACCGGCTGTGAGAATATGGATTACAACTGGCGTTATTATACGTGTTCGATATATACGGAAAAATACATATGTTCTGTGATGGAATGAAGGATGGCTATGGCGTCTTTTTGGGACAAAAAGTGACAAAAATCAACTTCTTAAAACAGATTGCTAGTTTTAAATACAAATTGCTAGTTTCTTAATATATGTCGCTAATTTTGAATATAAATTGCTAATTTCAATTACAAAATCGCAAAATCGTATAATCGTGCGATTGTGCGATTGTACGATTGAAATTAGTAATCTGCATCTAAAATTAGCAATATGCATTGGAAAACCAGCAATCTGCATTAAAAAGTTGGTTTTTGTAACTTTTTGTATCAAAAAGACACCATAGAAGGCGTGTCGATTGCATGCAAGCTAATCGAAGTCTAACCATTAGCAGATAATATTTTTTTTAATATGGAACTTTATATTTAGTATTTTTCCCACTATTCTCTTCAGGATCAGAATGAACAAAAAGTATAGCCTAGCAAAATATACGCCCATTAAAACTATTCTGAATTTAAAGATTTAAATCCTCAAATATTATTCAATTTTTTTTGGGAATAATAAATAATTTTATCAATATAATAAATTAATTCGATATTGAATTCTCATATTATATTTTCAGAATTTAACCTAATTATATGATTATAAAGTTATAATAATCAATAAACAATATATATTGCTTAGAGTATATATTTGACTTATCTCGATTCTAAAGGAGGCAATAGAGAAAATACAGAATTTAAAGTTATATAACGTGACTTGACTAGAAGTGGGCTATATCTTAATATAAACCAAAATTATTTCATCATTTCTTTATTTTATACATTTATTCAAAATTTAATAAATTGAAAATTATCAAATCATAATAAATCGAAAAATAATCTCTTGGAGACTATAAATCTAAAAAAACAAATTATGTATTTCAATTCCAAATATTAATATTTATTTTAAGATTCCAAAATCAATTTTAATAAATCGAATAACTAGATAACAATTATACTCTCAATCTTACAAATCCTTTCGAAAACTTTTCAAAATAAAAAAGAAGACATTAATATCATAGATTTCTCAATTGATAATTATTGAATACTCTACAACTTCTAAATTATTAAAAGAAACAAGTTAAGAAATTTTAAATCAACATATTATTTTTATATTACTATTTATCTTTTTATTTTTTCAATCAAATTGTATAGATTAATAAAAGATTTATAAATTCTTAAATCGATATTCTAAATTTAAAGGAATTTGTTTTTGTAAATTGGAATTTGTAAGATATAAAGAAATTATATTTGAAACAATTTGAATATGATTTTTCATATTTCAAATATAAATCAAAGAATAATATTATAAATTCAAAAATACATATAATATGAATGAAATAGGATATATAATTAGAAAAATATAATTAATATGTATAATCATAGATTTTATTTTAAAATTAATTTAAAAGATTATAATAGGAAAGTAAGAATAAAAACTGTTTTAGAACATATTAATATAAATAAAGGCTCTTTACCTTGCACAATTATTTTCAAGACTTAGAATATTAATAGTATTATTATTTTTCATTTCAATTATATTAGTGAATTTAGAAGATCTAGATTTCTTTTTTATTTAATAGATTTTTTCGAATAATATTGCATTGTGATAAGTAAATAAGATATTCAATTTAGTTCTATTTATTAATGATTAATTTATTTTTTTAATATAAAGATATATAAAGTAAATTGTTTATTAGATTGAAACTTAAATATTTAAAATACTATTTTTCAAAAGAAATTTCAAGAATATAAAAAGTTATTTGAAATACAAAAGAAATAAAAAATTAAAAGATAATAAAATAGAAAGATGAATTTATATTTAGTATTAAAAATGTATTGAAAATTATTAAAAAGACTAAACAATTTTTTTTATCTAAATAATAAATTAATTAAATAGAAAAAGAAATGGAAAACAAAAAGGATAATCATGATTTAATTGAATTAATAATAGTTGTAGATTACTCTATAGTATATAGGATAAGATTAAATAGGAAAATATGATTTTGATGATTTATATTGTGATATGATCTATTTCTAGTTAAGTTATGTTATTAAAAAGATAATTATTTGTTAATGATCATTGTAATAATATGATTTGAAAAAGTTTTTTATACATTCAAGTCTTTGAATATTATGACTTTTATAAGAAAACACTCAAAAATACTAGTTTTTATAAAAAATAACAATAGAACTACAAAGCATATGTTAAACATAAAATAGTTTCATTCTTTCATATAATATAACAAATTACTCTTCTTTCTATCAAACATTATTTAACTTATTTTTTATTCTAAAATTCGCATTTGTTTTATTTTGATATTTTTAGGTCTTATAATAGACTCTATATAGAATCTATACTGTATAGAATCTACAATAGAAATATGAAATGAAGTCTATATAATAAAATAGTATATTGATATAATGAATAGTTTGAATTCGATGGTTACTGTGTTGTAATTTCAAGTGAATGTGAAAGAGTTTGGTTTCTTCAACAATCTTTATTTACGATCCGATTTTTTGTATATAACTTGTTCTTTCAAGATTGCGTAATTTTGATGCTTAGAATCTCTTGTTATAGATAATGTATTTCTTGTAAATAAACAAACAAATAAGTCTTGCAATAAATAATAAGAGATGTTATTTCCGAAAACTAAATAGTATGGTTCAATTCTAAACTTGAAAATAAATTTTATAAATTTTATAATAAATATTATAATAAATATTATAATAGATTCTAGTTTTTTAAATCGGATTTTGTCATAAATTTTACTATAAATCTAAAGACTATAGAAAATCATTATTTTTCAATCTCAAGACATAAGAGTGATTGAGTTATTTTCAGTTTCCATTAATAGATATAAGATTTTAGAAATAACTTCAGCTAACAATTAATATATTATACTTGTGAACAGTATTCAAACTCAGGTTTTTTTTTTCAATAATACTTCTTGAAAATCTATTATTTTAATTTTAACATATAACTTGATTTTTGATTAGAACATAATTTTGATATTTGAAGCCTAGTATTTTGAATACTGTGTCATTTCTATCTTTTTCATATAAGTAGATAAATAACTCTTATAATTAATACTTAGAAATATAAATTTTAGACTAATGAGCTCAAATTTCATTACGAAATCTAAGGAACATAAAAGTAATTAAATTGTTTTTGAGGGGTACAAAAGTAATTTGACATCTATAATACGAGCTCTTTCTTAGCTCTTTATAATTAAGAAAATAACAAATTCACTAACATGCTCTATAATTATTCATGATATCTCTCAAAATCTATATCTATATTAATATTGTACAAATCTCAGAATACCAAAGATTTAAAAGATTTTAAATATTTTTTTTAATTTAAATTCGAGTTTTGCAGTTATTTAGAGATCTTGGATTTATTGAGAGAATGATTTATATATCTATTCAAATGGGGTAAACTCTTATGATTTTTTTAAAATCTAAATCTAAATCCATATTTTTGCCTATATTTTGCTTTAAACCCGAATATAAATACCGAAAATACTATTAATTCTCAAGACTATAAAATTTGAAGTTGTTCGAAAATCCAAATTTGAAACATAAAAAAATGAAAATGATAATCAGAAACAAAAATAAGTATATAAATAAAAACTATACTTCTCACTTTTCTATTTATTTGAAACACAAATAAAACATTAAAAATATATTTAAAATTCAAAATCATTGTTTTTATTAAATCTAAAAAATATATAAATAACTTAAATATGGATTAAAATTTAAACCAAAATCTATACTTAGATTTTTATTAAATTAAAAACTATCCAATTTAGATTTAAATCTCTATCTCTATCTCTATCTAAATCTATATAATATAATAAAGTTTCTCTTTTAACTTTGTTTTTAGTTTGAATAATGCTATCAAATATAAGTATCTTTAAATCCATTGGAAATGTATTAATGATTTAGTGTTAAAAAATTCCAAAAAGTATTGAAACAATTATTAAAAACAAAATAAATAAATGGATAATTATCAATCATGGAATTTTAAAAATGATATTATCTAAAATCTCTTGATTTAACAAACAATCTATTTGACCTTGATTCTATCTTATTTGTTATTCACAATTATTGTGCTTAGTTCTGAATATATGTTATTTTGATGTTTCTGATTTTGAAGGCAGATTACACATATAGGCTTTGAATACTTTTTTTGATTAATTGGTTTTCAGCTATATGCTTTTTTTCCCGATCAATCAGTTTCCAGTCATAAAGAGTGTTGTAAATTATAAAAATCATGAATTTAAATTGAATTGTTTTTGATTACTTTACCTAAGTCATAAATACAATAAAAAAGAATTTTAATTTTAATTACTTATCGTTATTATTATCTCTTTTATTCTTTCTTTTATTTTCTTTTATCAGTTGAATGAATCAATAATGTGAAAAGGTAATAAAATATTTAGAACTTGTTACGATTAATAGTTACTCCCATACCCCCCCAAGCATTAATCAATTATTTTTATACTTTAAAGTTGAAAAATGATTTGTTTTATTCCTTTTATATTTTACAATATATTTTTAGTTTTAAAACTAGATTCTATTTTCTCACTATAGGATCTATTCCCTTGTTGTTTATGAGATCTGTTTTTTGAACTATCATTCATTATAGAACTTATCTATTCGTTGTTTACCATAGAATTTATATTTTTATTATTGCTTATTATAGAGTCTTTCTATTTTATCATTGAACTTATTCACAATAGTTGATTTTGAACATCAAGTTGTATTGTGTTCCAAGAGTTAGCTAATGATATACAGAAAATAATAAATCTTGAATAAGAATTGTAAAAAAAGAACTAACATGGTTTATCACTGGATCACTAATATCACCAGGTCACCACTTTCTGTACTATTCAATCACCTCAATTTCAATATACAATATTTCAACAAATTATTATAATTTTTTAAAAATAAAAGAGGAAATGATTATTGAATATATATTTAATATAAATATAAAAGAGTTTCTATATAATTTAAAGGTATAAAAGATATAACGAATTACATTTTTGAATTAAGAGATATGAAGTGTATTGAAAAGCTTTAAGTATATTAATTCGTAAAGTACTATTTAAAATTAAAAATGTATTTTAATTGTATTTATAACTTTCAAAAAGCTTTCTATAAAAATCCTAAATTTACTAAGAAATAATTTTAATTAGTTACAAATAAATAAATAAAATATAATATTTTAAATAGCGATTTCTATAATTTCAATGAAACAAGCTTTATAATAAGAATTATATATATTAATATAGTTATTATTAATATTTAAGAATATAATAGAAATAAAGTAATATAATTAGGCAATTGAGAATAGATTATAATGATAATATATAATAATATAAAAAATAAAACTATACTTCTATTTCTCAAAATTTAAGAATAGATTTATTTTTCCAATTAATATATCGAAATCGATTTTCTTATGAATTAAGTTATTAAATCTATTTTCAATAAATAAACAAATAATAAAACAGATTTAAAATAATTAAAATATTTTAATAAATATATCCTTCATTGAAAAGAATGTAAATATCAAATATTAATACTAAATAAATATAAAAACCATAAATTTTTAGCTTTTCAATTATATTACAAAAAGAATAATATTATATATATATGTGTGTTATTATATTTAAATTATTTAATTCAATTACTTAATATTAAATATTTTAATAAATTAAAACAAAATTATAATATATAAATTAAAAGATTTATAAAAAATATACGGTAATAACCTCATATAGCAACATTCCATGTATTGATACCCCAAATATCAAAAGTGCTAGTTGGGGTCTAGTATGTACTAGTTCAGATCGTTTTGATTTTATAAATATTGCTATTCTAGTCTTAATATATTTTTTATTTCTTATTTCTTTAATTTTTCAATTTTTCAATTTTTCAACTCTTTCAATTCTTTCAATTTTTCAATTTTTCAATTTTTCAATTCTTTTAATTCTTTTAATCTTTCAATTTTCAATTTTTTGAATAGAAGTTTCTGATTTTTTAATTATTTGAAAAAATCAAGAAATTGAAAAGACTAAAAAATTGAAAAATTAAAAGATTGAAAAATGTCAAAATATAAATAAAGACTTATATTATACTATAAAGATAAAAAAGTTATAAAAGAATAAAGCTTTACTTATAGAAAATAAAATACTATTAAAAGGAATAGAAGTTACTAATGCTAAACACATGTAGTGATTTATAATATGATTACCTAAACAGGCTAGATTAAACGAACCATAGATAGGCATATTGATCCCCTTATATAATACTACAGAAGAATCAATATACTTACATATATAATAATATAATCAATACAGAAGCCTCTTCCACCCAATCTTTTAATAAATATATTAATAGTTTGTATCTAAAACATAAAGATAATTATAGAATATATAATTGGCACTATAACAAAAGAATTGAAAGAATTGAAAATTTGAAAAATTAAAAAATAAAAATAAAAAGATTAGAATAGCATCATTTTCAAAAAAAATTGAAACTGAAATATCAAAAATGCTAGTTGAGATTATTTTGATCAAAATCCTGACATTTGAGATATCAATATATGGAATGTTGCTATATAGGGTTATTACCGAAAAATATATATCAATTATATCTTAAAAATTAAATTCCTTATAGTTTTCAAAACTGTATATCAATAAGTAATTACAAATCAGAATATGAAATCTAAATTCCAAAAAATAGGATTAATTCCATTTAATTCTAAAAGTTTACTCTAAAAGTTAAATATTTGAATTTATATACTTATTATTTTTTCCTTCGATTTAGATCTTTAGATCTCTCGAATTCCTTACAATTTTATAAAAGCTTTTTCTCAATCAATATTAATTAAATCTCGAATAACTTATTATTAATCAAGTTTCTTTACATCTCTTTTTGAAATTGTTTTAATTTTAGCTAAAGGTATAAAGAAATTAATTTATAAAAAAACATTTTTAAATATAAAGATTTATATATTTCGAAAAACAAATATAATATTAAACAAATATCAATATATATAAGAAAACATATTTATATCGAAAAGAAATATTAATTGAATAAAAAACTATAGATATATTATTTTAGTAAAAAATTGATATTCAGATTTGATACAATAGATATCAAAATAGACAGAATTTCAATAGAAAAGTATCTTTAATTGATATTATAATAAATGTAGAGAGATAGATTATAATATAAGAATCTGTCAAAACAATATAATAGATTCTAGATTATTAGATTTTTAATAATTGTAATTAATTGATTTAATTATTGTTATATCATAGATTTAAAATGGCTGAATAGTATAAAAAGTGGCGATCTAGTGATATTGGCGACCCGGTGATAAATCACGTTATTCTTTTTTGTTAATTGCTTAGAATTATCATATAGTGGTTATTGAATTGAAGTTATTCTAAATATGTCTATTTTAATTGATTTTTTTGAACATCAATCAATTGGTTTTGTTGTTATTGCAAAACTTAATTTAAAGTGAGACAGAGGTTTCAAAAACAATCAATTACTTCAGTATGACTATTAATTTTTTAATTTCTCTATTTATTCATTTGAGATTGTATCTTCAAATGAAATAGTTATATGAAATATTTTTTCACTCATCGATCAAAGCAATATTTTATAGAGATATATGACTATATAATATCATGGTTTAATTCAACTTCGCTTAATTCTGAAAGTCTATGAGAATCTAATAACTTAAATTTCAAAATCTATTGCATTGTTCTCAAAGATTTTTATATTATAACCCGTCTTTCCCTGTTTACTATAATATAATATTGGTCACAAAGTGTTATTTTATTAGAGTTCTCGTTTTTCTAATGTTTATTAAATCAAATCTTGGTATCAGTCTTTTGTTCAAATAAAACATTCATAGTTTTCTAATCAAATAATATATCTTTTTCATAAAATTATAGAAACTTTGAGAAATAGAAAAATCCAAATTGAAAAATGGAGAAGCAGATATACAAGCTTGAATATTCAATTTTGAAAATTTAGTTTTAAAATTAAAAGAGATACATCACATTTCTTGAAATTTAGATCTTATATTTTTATTTGAAATCAACTATTGATATATAGTATAGCTTTGAGAATTATTAAAAATCAATATTTGAAATGTATTCCATGTATTGTTTTATGGATTTTTGTATTGATGTTTCAATTTGGATATTAAATCTATGTTTTGATAAATTAAAACACCTACCAGGAAAGATTAAACTGAATAATTTCAATTTAATAATGAATTCATAGATATAGTATTATTCTTTTCATAATAGAATTAGAATATTTGAATTTATAATATTTGTATCTATTCAATATTGATATAATGTTTGCTTATTTTCTGATTGTTTATATTATTATCAAAATATCTTGATTATTTCAAATTTATTATATCATTTATTTATTTACTATTTTTAAATCTAATAGTTTAGTATTTGGATAATTAGTTTACGATTATTAGTTAAGAAAATATATAGCTTAATAGTGTTCTGAAACAATTATTTGAATGATTTAAATATTTTTAATAGTTTCAACAGTTTGAACACTTAAGAATATTCAAAGTTGTTTATTATTTGATCGTATATCATGATAATTGAGGTGATATTAGCATGTTTACTCATAAACTTTGTTATACATAAATTAACGCTACTAACAATCATGTAAAAAAAGAGTTTAAGCCTACGAATTTGAATGAATTTAAAATTAATAGAAATTAACCTATAACAGTTCCACGTATTCCTAATCTAAGATCTATTTGTCCTTAACGGGTGGTATTATCATAGATATTTTTAGATTTTATAAGATGTAAAAATAGATGTAATGTGTGGAAACGAATAGACAAATAAAATAATAATGTTGTAAGTAGGGTTATAATTAGAATATAATTTAAAGAACTATAATATAGAATCCTCCATTATAACATGTAGTATAATCTACTATTAATTGAATTGTATAGTTAATTCAATCACTTTTATTTTGACCAGTACATTTGAAAATAAAACATATAAAAGTAGTTCTGTTATTTGATTGAATTTATTAAAAATTTACGAATTTGAATTTTATTATATTATAATCTATTCCTTCATTTTTATTACAATAATAATTAAAAGAAGAATTTTTTCAAAAAAGGGGATTTTGAAACTTATGATATCGAATGTGAATGACAATCTTTTGTTAAATAAGATATGTTTGAATTCCATAAGTATTTTTCTTTAATACAATGAAGTTTCTTTTATAAATTGATTTTTATCTATTTATCAGATTCATTATTGATGTGTTTTATATAGACAGATATGGTTTTAAACATAAATGCAAAGAAGTTTGATCAATATTAATACAAAAAAACTTTTATGAAACGTAAAAAACGAAATTCAAATGTTTGATTTTGAATATACAATACTGGGAATTACACAAATATTATGAATCTAATTATTAAACTACAAGGTTGAATTATTTAAAATAAGAATGTTACCTGAATGATTGCTATATACAATACAGCATTCTTAAATATGTCTATTATATCTCTTTTATATAAAAAACAGGATAATAATTTAATCATCCATGTAATTCAATCATATAATTTATTCCTAATTCTAAAAACTAATTTCCTTCATAATATTGGTATCATGAATTGTTCTTTGTAACGAAACTATTATAATATATTATAAAATAAATCGAGAACAATAAAAATTAGTTCTCGAAGATAAACCTCTCGATCTTATTACTCTAATATAATATTAAATATGAGTTTAGTGTAAATCGAAAGGAATGAATGCGTTCGATGTGAGAGTTTCAGCCTTTACTCAGCACCACCTCCCTCCTCAATTCTCTAATTCATTTTGAAAATTTGAAATTGCTTAATATTATTATAATAGCATTATTATATAGAACTCTATATTTATAGCCATGAATGTTAATTAATTCTGATATACGAATTACATATCTAATCTATGTATTGATGTTTCAAAACATAAGTTATAATCGTAAAGATTTATTTAAACTTATGAATTAATAACAACTAATAAAATTAAACTAAAACACAATATTATATAATCAGATCTCTATAACATGTTTTATCACCGAGTGGATCATATCACCAAGTGGATCACTTTCACCTCAATTATTGATCTCTCACTTCAATACATATTTTATTAATTAATTGAAATATAATCAAATAATAAAGAAGCTTGAATACTTTTAGCTATTAAAACTATTCAAAAAGATAAAAAATTTAATATTTGAGAAACCTCTAAACTATATAATTTATTATATATAATATTTAATTATAAAATAAATAATTTATTCTTTATATTGAAATTTAAGTTAATTATTATAATCTTATAAAATTAAAAAAGGAAATAATTATTCAATATATATTTGATATGGATTCAAAAAGATTTTTATTTAAATTTAGAATAATAAAAAATATAATAAACTATATTCTTAAATCAAAGAATACAAAATGTATTGAAAAGTTTTAAATATATTGATTTATAAAGTATTAAATCAAATTAAAAATGTATTTTAATTATATTTATAATTTTCAAAAAGCTTTTTATAAAGATTTTAAGCTTATTGAAAAATAGTTTTGATTAATTTTGAATATATAAACAAAATATAATATTCTTGATTGCGATTTCTATAATTTTAATAAAACAGACTTTATAATAAATATAATATACTTCAGAATAATAATAACTAATACTAAACAAAATAATAAAAACAAAATAATATAATCAAATAATAGAGAATGAGCTATAGCAATTATATATAGTAATAAAAAGAATAAAACTATATCTTTATTTCTAATAATTCAAGAATAAATTTATTTTTTTAATTAATATATCAAAACCAATTTTCCTGTAGATTAGATTATTAAATCTATATTTAATGAATAGATAAATAATAAAATGGATTTAGAATAATTGAAATATTTTAATAAGTATATTAAGAATCGAAGAAAGAGTAAATATTGAATATTGATACTAGATGGGTATAAAAACCATAAATCAAGAGCTTTTCAAGTATACTGTAAAAAGAACAATATTATATATTTATATTTACTACTATATTCAAGTTATCTAACTTAATCAGAATTTCGAGGAATAGGTTTAATACTATTTAATCCTGAAACTATACTTTCGAAATTAGATATTCGAATTCGTATATCTACTCCTCTCTCTTTCAATATAGATCAATGGATTTCTTAAACCCTTTATAATTCAACTAAAACTTTTTCTCAATTAATATTAATTAAATCTCAAATAATTTATTATTAATTAAATTTTTCTATATTTATATTTGAGATTATACTAATTCTAATTAAAGATATAAAAAGATTAATTTATAAAAATATATTTTTAAATATAAAGATTTATATATTTTAAATAGCAAATAAAATATTAAACAAATATTAATATATAAAAAAAACTTAGTTATATTAAGGAAAAGTATTTATTAAATAAAAAATTCTCAATATATTATTTTAATAAAAGATTAATATTTAGATTTAATATAATAAACATCAAAATAAAGGAAATCCTATCAGGGAAATATTTTTTAATAGGTGCTATAATAAATATAAAAAATTAAATTATAATTCAAGAATTTGTTAAAATAATATAATAGATTTTAGATTATTAGATTTTTAATAATTTTAATTAATTAATTCAATTGTTATTAAATAATATAAGTTTAAAATAGTAAATTGAGGTGAAAGTAATTCACTTAATAATATAATCCACTCGGTGATAAAACACATTAATCAAACCATTTTTGTCGAATATATATATATAAAGCTTCTTCTGGTTAACCATAAATAATGCGCCAATACTGGGCTAAGATTGTTCCGTTCTGACTAAGTTAGAATAATCAACAATATACTTCAATTATACTTTATTCTAATACATAATTCTGACGGAATTAACAAAGCGATAGAAAAGGCGATGATCAGACTGAATCAGTTGAGGGCTTTTAGAATCTGTAGTTAAGTTTAGATCAAGTATTTTGATTAAAATTTGAAAGACTCAATTAATATACATTTTGAGGCACATGTAAAGGCAAAAGATGTTGATAATTAAGGTGTATTTGACTTATATATTTATTTGAATTAGAATTTGAATAAGAGATTTAAGTAAGAATGCTAAATCAAAAAATAAAAATAAATAAATAAAGAATCTAAATACAAATTTGAGTAACGAATCTATCACTTAATCGTTAAACTATTAAACAATTAAACTATTGAAAAAAAGAAAACAATAGTAATGATAATAATGATAGAAATATTAACGACTTATTATAATTTTATATAATAATTAAAACTTGAGCTTAGCAAGGATCAGAAATTCGGGGGCTGACTTGTTTATATATCATACTATATTATGAAAATACAAAATATTTATATACAACATGGTTTATCATCGAATGAATCATATCATCAAGTGAATCACTTTCACCGTAATTTATTACTTTAAACTCATATTATTCAACAACAATTAAATCAATTGATTAAAACTATTAAGATTCTAATAATCTAGGATTTATTATATTATTTTAATAAATTCTTATATTATAATCTGTTTTTCCATATTTATTATGATATCGATTAGAAAATACTTTCTTATTAGAATTTATTTTTTTGATATTTATTATATTGAATTTAAATATCAATCTTTTACTGAAATAATATATCTATAATTTCCTACCCAATAAATACTTCCCCTAAATATGATTAAGTTTTTTTTGTGTATCAATATTTGCTTAATATCTGATTTGTCTTTCGAAATATACAAATCTCTATATTTAAAAGTATATTCTTATAAGCTAATCTTTTTATATTTTTAATTAAAGTTAATATAATTTCAAATATAAATATAAGAAAATTTCATTGATAATAATTTATTTGAGATTTAATTAATATTAATTAAAAAAGAGCTTTTATAAATTTATAAAAAGTTTAAGAGATTCAAAGATTTAAATTGATAAAAGTAGAAGGAATAGATATATATATTCGAATATCTAATTTTAAGATTATTATTTTAGAATCAAAAAATATTAATCCTCTTCTTTAAAATCTAGATTTTGTATTCTGATTTGTAATCGATTATTGATATACAGTTTTGAAAACGATAAGAAATTTAATTTTTGAGATATAATTAACATATATTCTTGTAAACTCCTTAATTTAATTATTATATTCTTATTTAAATTTATTAAAATATTCAATATCAAGTGATTGAATTAAATAATTTAAATATAATAATAAATATATATATATAATATTATTCTTTTTATAATATAATTAAAAAAGCTATAGATTTATACTTTTTGTATTTATCTAATATTAATATTTGGTATTTGTTTATTCTGTAATTCCTTATATATTTATTAAAGCATTTTAATTATTCTAATTCTATTTCATTATTTATTCATTTATTACTAATAGATTTAATAACCTGATTTCTAGGAAAATCGGGTTTTATATACCAATTAAAGAGATAGACTTATTCTTAAACTATTAGAAACAGAAATATAATTTCCTTTATACTATTATTATATATAATCACTATTGCTTATTTCTTATTATCTAATTATATTATTTTACTTTTATTGTTTCTTTTAATACTAATTATCACTATATTAATAGTTATGACTTCTATTATAAAGCCTGTTTTATCGAGATTTTATGTATTGTAATCTAATATATTATACTTCGCTTATATATTCAATACAAAACGAAAACATTCTCAAAAAAGTTTGAAATCTTTATACAAAGGTTTTTGAAAATTACAAATATAATTAAAATGTATTTTTAATTCTTTACAACATTTTATAAATCAATACATTCAAAACTTTTTAATTGCTTTTTTATTTCTTAATTTAAAAATATAATTTACTAAATCTTCCATTCCTTTAAACTTAATTAGAAAACCTTCTAAATTTATATTAAATATATATTAAATAATAATCTTTTCTTTTAATTCTATAGATTTAAAAAATTTATATTAATATTTTAACCAAAAAGCGAAACTGTTTACTTCATATTATAATATTATATGTAATATATTATATATTATAATAGCCTTTTTAATATTTAATTTTTTTATTCTTGTATATAATTTTGATAGCTAGGAGTATATAGGCTTCTTAATTATTTAAGTATGTTATAAGTTATTAATAAAACATATATTAAAATTAAAGAGTATAAATTCAGGTGAAAGTGGGCTATATAATGATATAGGCTATATGATGATAAATCACTATCTTATGATTTAGTAATTTCCCTCTTTATTTAAAACCATAATTTCACTTCCCTTTTAATATTATTGTTGATCAAATTTAATATGATGTACTATTGTATTATAACTGATGATTTAAATAAGAATTTTAATTAAAAGTTATGTTTTTTTTTGTGTTTTAATATTTTTCGTATAACATTTATGCTTAGTACTATATAATATATAATATGAATAGAAATATTTAATTCTGATATATTTCTAACTTATGTGAGAATTATCTTTCACTCTTGTTGATTTGAATTTATCAATTTATCAATTTGTTATATATCTATCCTATTCACTTAATTTCAAGGGCTCATCAACCTTAATTTTTCAAATTTTCTAATAAGGTTTTATTTAAAACTGATCTCTACTATCATAACATGAACGTTTTATCAATAATAGAATTTTATGGCTCAAAACATTAGATTTCTAGAGATAATTCTAATGTATGTTTTTGCATTTACATATAACGTGGTTTATCAGCATATAGCCCATATCAGCATATGACCCACTTCAAAATGATATCAAATTCTACCCTTTTTAAATATTCATATTATAATGATGAATCACTATTTTTATTTAAAAAAACTTTTTTATAAAAAATAAATAAAAAACATTTACAAAATTGAATTTTTTTATAAAAATTTTAGTTCTAGTTCAAAATTGATACATTTTATATTACAAAAATCTATTTTTTTGGAATAATTTTCTTTTTAAATCTATATTTTAACATTTGTATTAATATTTATATTATTTATATAGATAAATATATTTTAAAAAAGATTGAATTGTATGATTATATATAAACGAATTTTGTAGAGAAAAGAGAGTGGGCTATATATTGAAATGGGCTATATACTGATAAATCATATAATATTATATTATATTATAGCTTTCTCTTTTATTAAAAAATCATTGATTATATAAACAATAGAACTTGTGATTATAATGAAATTGATTATATATAGTTTAATTATGATTTGTCTTTTAAAAAAAAGGGGAATCAAAAAACAGGTCGTATTTATGTATTTTAATTGTATTTATAAAATTCTCGAGTGATATTGCTTGAATGGAATAAAATTCAGTTTAAAACAACAATTATTATATATATTCTTGTTAATGATAGTACTAAGAAAGATTACTGAGAAGGAATCAGATTTACATACGTTTAATTCTTAAATTGAATTTTTCTAAGGATTCTATATAATTAAATATTATTCACCAAAATCAGTATTTTCTATTTTATTATATTCAGAGATAATATATTGATCTCGATCTCTACCACTACTGTAGGAAACCTAATTATTTTAAAAATAATTATAAAGAGAAGTTAGCTAATAATACAAAGTATAACATTAATACTAATACAAAATATACCTCTAACACTAACGATTTCTTGCAGCTAATTAATATTGAACCCCCGGATTCTATTATAATATCACTACTTTTTCATATAAGAATTCATTATTGTCTACTAATTATTTCCTAGTTACTTCTACACCATTATATTATACCTCCCTAATCACCTTCAGTCTTACTCAAGAAATTCATTTAGAAAATATATTAAAGAATCTATTTATTCAAAAACGGCTAGAAACTTGATTCCTTAATTAGATATTGAAAATAATTTTGACTTATAATTATAAATCAAAACCTTATATATAAAATTTGTTTTTGTAAATTAAAAGATTAATTAATGTAGTTTAATATCGAGTGGCTCATATTATTGAGTGGCCTACTTTCACCTCAATTTACATTTTCAAACTTATATTATTTAATAACAATTGAATCAATTGATTAAAACTATTAAGAATCTAATAATCTAGGATTTATTATATTATTTTGATAGGTTTTTGTATTATGTTTTGTTTTTCTGTATTTATTACAATATCGATTAGAAAATGTTTTCTTATTAGAATTCTTTTCTTTTTGATGTTTATTGTGTTGAATTTGAATATCAACTTTTTATTGAGATAATATATTAAGAGTTTTTTGTTTAGTGAATATTTCTTTTTAATATAATGAGGTTTTTTTTGTGTATTAATATTTGTTTAATGTTTTATTTGTTGTTTAAAATATATGGATTTTTATATTTAAAAGTGTATTTTTATAAATTAATCTTTTTATATTTTTAATTAAAGTTAGTATAGTTTTAAATATAAATGTAGGGAAATTTGATTGATAATAAATTATTCGAGATTTAATTAATATTGATTGAAAAAGAGTTTTAGTTGAGTTGTAAGGGGTTTGAGAGATCTATTGATTTAGATTGAAAGAGGGGGGGTAGATATGTGAATTCGAATATTTAATTTTGAGAATATAGTTTTAGAATTAAATAGGATTAAATCTATTTTTTGAAATTTTGTTTTTATATTTTGAGAGATAATTGATTTTTTGTATATAGTTTTAAAAGCTACAAAGAATTTAATCTTTGAAATATGATTGATATATATTTTAATAAATCTATCAATTTGATTACTATATAAACATTTCAGATTATTAAAATAGTAATATTAAGTGATTAGGTTAAATGATTTGAATATAATAATAGATATATATATTTAATGTTATTTTTCTTATAATAATTCTAAAATAATATTGATTTATAATTTTTATATTTATTTAGTATCAATATTCGATATTTGTTTTTTCTTTGATTCTTAATATACTTATCGAAATGTTTCAATTATTCTAAATTTGTTTTATTGTTTGTTTATTTATTAGATATAGGTTTAATAGTTTATTCTATAAGAAGATTTGTTTCAATATATCAATTAAAAAAATGAATTTGTTTTTAAATTATTAAAAATAGGGGAATAATATTACCTTCTTTATTTCCATATATTATTACTATAATCTATTCTCGATTGTTTAATTATATTAATTTACTTTTGTTATATCTTTTAATATTAATAATAATCATTGCTGTATATATAATTTCTATTATAAAGCTTGTTTTATTAAAATTATAGAAATCTTTATTCAAAATACTGTATTTCGTTTATATATTTGTAATTAGTTGAAACTATTCTTTAATAAGTTTAGGATTTTTGTAAAGAGCTCTTTGAAAGTTATAAATATAATTAAAATGTGTTTTTAATTTGATTTAATGTTTTATGAATCAATGTATTTAGAGTTTTCTAATGTGTTTTGTATTCTTTGATTCAAGAATATAATTCGCTATATCTTTTATATTCTTTAATTTCGGTAAAAATCTTTTTGAATTTATATCGAGTATATATTGAATAATTACTTCTTTTTTTAGTTCTATAATCTTATAATTATTGGCTCGAGTTTCTATATGAAAAGGTAAACCTTTTATTCTATATCGAAGGATTGTATGAGGGATATTATAGAATATAGTAACTTTTCGAATGTTTAGTTTTTTATTTTTATAAATAGATTTGATAGTGAGGAGTATATAAACTTTTTGATTATTCGAATTTATTATGGGTTGTTGATAAAATATGTATTGAAAGAGAAAGATATAAATTGAGGTGAAAGTGGGCCACTCGGTGATATGGGCCACTTGGTGTTAAACTACATTATGTTTAGAAATAATATTTATCTCAAATCAATCTACAATAAATCTTTTAAAATCTTAATAAAAATATTTTTTGTGATTAATATAATCGTATTGCTTATTAATTTAATGTATAATAAAATTATAGGATATAGTCTTATTAACAAAAAAGTCATCTCTGAGTTCTATATATCCATATATATTTTTTTCTAATTAATAAAAAATTCTTTGATATTTTATTTTATTATATTTAATGAGATATATAGATTAATAGTTTTTAAAAATAGATCTATTTTATACTACAAATCTCTCTGAAAAGAATTCTATAATCCTCGAACTCCTATAATTCTAATATTGTATTTCTTTCATTAATTAAACAATAACGATTTTTATATTTGTATTTATATACTATTCTACATATTGTTATTCTATTAACTTTATTATAATTATTTTTTTCGATTAAACGTCAACTTTAGCTGATATTGTACTTAATTTAGAGTTGTATTTGTTACGATGCCAGCTACATGCTCTATTTATTATAAGTAGGGTTTCTCTTCCTCATAACTCTTTTACTTTTATAATATAATATAAATCTTTGTTTATATTCTAATAATTTATATTAATAATATAGAAGCTATTACAATTTCACTTTAATTAAAACCGCAGGAAACGTATATTTCAATTATTTATTATATACTTTAATCACTATCATTTAAAAACTTTATAAGATTTGATAATTATAAGAATATTTTGAAAATGATCTACTAACTAAGTATTAATATTTAGTTTGTTCTTATAACATGGTTTATCAAGTAAAATATATTATCAAATAGACTACTTTTCCCTTAATTCATATCTTCAACTTCTATATACAATTTACTAATCAATTATTATAAGATCAATTATTTAAAAAGCTTAAATCTTTTTTGTTATCGAAATTATATATAAAAATAAAACAGTAAATGTTTGAAAAGCTTTTAAACTTTATGATATTTTTTGTATGATTTTTCAATATAGAATAAATAATTGATTATTTTGTATGAAAATTTAAGTATATCATTATAATATTGTAAAATTAGAAAAGAAAATAATTATCTAATATATATTTGATATGGATAGCAAAGGTTTTCTATTTAAATTTAAGAATATTAAACATATAGCAAATTATATTCTTGAATTATAAAATACAAAAAAGATTGGAAAGTTTTAAGCTTATCGATTTATAAAACATTTTAAAAAATTAAAGATATGTTTTAGTTATATTTATAATTTCTCAAAAGTTTTATATAAAAATTCTAAGTTTATTAAAATATAGTTTCAATTAATATTAAATATATAAATGAAATATAATGTTTTCGATTATGATTTCTATAATTTTAATAAAATCAACTTTATAATAAAGATTATAGTTATTTATACAAATATAATTAATATTAAACAAATAACAGAAATGAAATTATATGATTAATTAATTAAGAATGGACTGTAGTAATATTATATAATAATAAAGAGAATTAATCTATATCCTTATTTCTTATAATTTAAGAATAGATTCATCTTTTCAATTGATATATCAAAATCGATTTTCCTATGGATTAAATTATCAAATCTATTTCCAATGAATAAACAAATATTTTGATAAACTTATTATTCATTAAAGAAAATGGTAATAACCTCATATGGCAACATTCCATGTATTGATACGTCAAATATCAGAAACTATAATTGATACGATTTGAACTAGTATTTGTAACACTAAGCCAATTTTCTATTTAATATACAACTCTGAGAAAATTTTAAAATTTTTAAAAAAAAAGAAAACTATAGAATTGATAATTAGAGCTCAAGAAATCGATTAATATAAGATTCAAAAGATTGTACTGAGAATTGAGATTTATATCAATTATATTAGAAATTCAATTAATTTAATTACAATAATCAACCTTTCAACACTTATCCTTTATAATCTAATTGAATTCAAATTATTAATCTTGTTTATTGTATATATCAATAATCCAGTATTTTGAAGAAAAAAAAACTTTTATCTAAATCTATTAACTTTATTTCCAAATCGATTTTTTTCTTTATACTCGGTGGGATCTTAAATGATGTATACACAAAATTAGCCGAATTCTGAAAAATAGTATTGATTCACATTTTTAATATAAATAAAGTATTATTAAATACTATATAATTCCACAAATCTTTAATTTATTTCTTTCAAAATACCTAAAAAGACTTATCATACAAAAAGAATACACCCCTCTAAAAGAAAAACTAATTACTAAAAGATTAATAATGAAATAAGAGAAAGTATTTATATACTTAATATATTTCAACATACCCAAAACAAAATAATTAAATACTATAAAATATTATAATATATAATCTTTAAAACATTTATAGAAATTAAAGATTAAACTAAAAGAAATAATAGGCCTCTTTTTGATATTAAAAATATATCAAGAATTTTAGAAAAGAGAAATCGAAAACATATTTTTATTATATTCAAAAAAAGAATATTATTGAAAAAATCATTTCGAATTAATTGAAAAAAATTAATATAATATATAAGCATATAATTAGTATAAATCTTAATTATTCTAAATCAACTTTTTATCAATTAATAAATGAATTTTATTAATATTACTTTCTAAATAATAAAAAACCCAAATTAAGCATAAAAATCCAAGATTTATATATCAAACTTACAAATTATCTATTTGTATATAATCTAAAGATTTATATATTTATTAATCAAACTAATAAATACTCTGAATATAGAAAACAAAGCTATTAATATGATTCTAATAAATATCTACACACAGATATCAAACAGTATACCACAAAACAAATATATCAAAAAGCTGAATTTATAAAAGCTATTAAATATAATAAATCTCCAGAATTTTATTAAATCTAGGAATCAAAAAGGAAAACTTATATCCTTTGAATTATATTTTAAAAAGTATATTATAAAAATAGAAAAGAAATCCAAAAATAATATAGATTAGTTTTGTATATACAAATTCTATTTTATACTATTTTTAAAATTATAAATAAATGAATTCCAGAATAAAAAGAATATAAAGCATTTTATTTATGAATATCCAAAACAAATTCAGATTATAATGAATAATACATCAATATATTATTCTAAGTATACAACATAATATTTAAGTTTTCTTAATATTATTCAAATAATATAATCTTTTCAATTACCAAATCTAAATGTAATAGAGTATGTTTAAAATTGTATTAGAATTTAAATCCAAAAAAGAAAGTATATTCCAATTATGAATAAGAAAATAATTAAAATATAGGAAAAGGAATAATACAATTTTCTGATTAAGATTATAAATAAATAAATAGAATCACTTGAAAAGTAATTTAAAAAGGTTATAGAATATAATGGAGATAATTATTTTTATAGTGAAATAGTTTTTATATAATTAAACTAAATTCTAATTAAATTATTATTGTTTTTAATATATTGTTGATATCAAATTTATTTTTTTTTCTTTTAATCTTTTTCAATTATAATATTTCAATGAATATTAAAATAGAATCTTAGAAAACCTTATTATATTATAATTGAAATCTTAAAGAATCAATTCTATATAAAATCTTCAATATTGTTTTTTAGTTTTTTTATATATCAGAATATTTCTTAATAACTTAATATTATCAAAAAGTATTTAATTTATAATATATATTATAATCTCAAATCTTATTCAAATGATTTGAAACTTTAATATACTACATTAAGAATTAATATTATTATATTAATATTAATTTTGAATCAATTAATTAAGAATTGATTGAATTATATATAATTGAAATTATCAACTTTTTATATATAAACATAATTTTTAAAAGATTTGCAAATTTTGTGTATACATTATTTAAGACCTCATCAAATATTCATATTCTTTAAATCATTATTAACATTGTTCTATTATTAATTTAATATCTCTTTTAACTATATTATATTAATATTAATTAATAATAAAAAAATAAAGATTAAAATATAATCAATAGAATTAAAATCATATTTCCAAAAGAAAAATCAAATAAAGAAATCAAACAATAGAACTTCAATAAAATTTTTGATTATTATAATAAAAATAGATTTTATCATTTAATCGAATAGAAATGTTTCTTAATATTTTAATAAATTATTAAGAATCTTTAAAGTTAAAAGAATACAATTGTTATTTTTTATTTAATGATTCTGAACAAATTTAATTCATTTACTTAGATAGAATTCAAAAGATTAATCATTATTAATCACCTATTAATATCTATATCGGAAATAAATATCATATTCCCAAAACAAGACTACAATGAGTTTAAAAAGCTTTATTAATTGATTTCACTTTTAAAAAGGTACATTTTAATTTGATAATAAAGATTAGGATATTTTTATATTATTTCTTTTTCTAATTTTAATTTACATTATGTTTATAGATTGATTGTTTTAAGTAAGGGGTAATATTTATAATGCTAATTATATATTCTGTAATTGCTTTTGTATTTCAAGTATTGATCACTAGTATGTCCTATCTTTTACAAGTAGGGCTTCTCTCTTTCATAGCTGTTCTATTTTTATGGTATAATATGAGTCTTTATACATACCCTGATAAAGATTAAAACTTTATGCTTTATGCTTAATTCGAATTTCAAATTCCAAATTTTTGTATTAAAATAATTGATATTAAGAGATTCTTAGACAAAAAGAGAATTAAATAAATATGCTGAATGAAAAAATTACAATTGTGATATATTTCTTTTTGATTATTTTGAAATTGTTGTTGTTATATTTATTAAGTTTAAAATACAAGGACTTAGTATAAACTATATAACTTTTAATATATATATACAAGCTTTTTCTCTGGCCCTTTGTGGCTAAAAATAATAACAAACTCGCTAACACTCCTCATAATTATTTATTATGCTTCTCAGAACCTATACCTATATTTGTATTATACAACTTTTAGAATACTATAAATTTAAAAAAGTTTGAACTCGAATTTTGAAGTTATTTAGAGATTTTAGATTCTTAATGAAATGGTTAGTTTATATATTAATCTAAATAGAATAAACTTTTTTAATTTTTTAAAATCTAAACAAATCTAATAAATTTAAATTTAAATATTAATATAAATCTATATTATTTGTTTTAGATTTAAATAAAAGATAATATTAATTTTAAAAACTATTTTAAAATTTTAAACTTTTAAATCTCTATTCGAATCTATATTTGAATCTATATTCGAATTCATATTTGAATATTATTATTAAGCTTAAAATGTTTAAATCAATTAGAAATATATTGATTATTTACTTCTAAACTTTTTCAAAAAATATTAAAACAATTAATTAAATTATAAATAAATAAACAATAATATAATATAAAACTATAAAAATAATATCATTTAAATGTTCTTAGTTTATTCTTTATCTAGATTTCTTTCAATATTATTTCATTAATTATTTATGATTATTATACTCTTTTCTATACTTTCCCATTTTGATGATTCTAAATTCGATCTGTGCTTAATGTATAGAGCATCTGTACTTTTTCTCGGCCAATCAGCTTCCAGTTATGAAACGTGTTTTAAATCCTGTATGTTAGGGATACAAGTCTTAATCAAAATAAAAGTTTTACTGTTTATGATTGTATCGTTCTATAGATTTAAGAAGAAAATGAGGATTTGTGTAATGATAAAATCATATCAAATTTTAGTTTTCTTTACATTTATGCTTTTTAACATTCATAGATTCTTTTATTAATGTAAGATAAATCTTAAATATACTTATTCTTTAGAATGATGATTTATTTTATATCTATGGAAATTACATCTAGAGTATTGAGTATCATAAGGTCTTTAATAATCTTTCTATGTCTTTATTTGAGAAAATTACATCTATTCAGTGAATTGAACATATTATGTTTAGTAAGTAATTTTTGATCTGATAATATTAGTATTTCAAATTAAAGTAAAAAAAGTTTAGATTAAGTATACAATTATATATGTGTCAGAAAATATACTTAAAGATTTATTTAAGTTTTTTGACACATATTCTTCGATATCAAAATGTAATCATTTAATTCTAAAATATTGATATTGATAGAAGAGTTACTCAATACAAACATTTTTATTCGATATAACAACGTATTTGAATTTAATGCCTTTTAATATATGTATCGAGAAATTCTAACAATATAATTATTATTTCAACGAATAAATTGAGTTTCACATTAATGTCGATGACCGGATCTACATCCAATCTTGACTTCAGTTTCAATGTTAGAATCAAGATTAAAATGAATAGAAATCAAATGACTTTTAATACTTCCTTTTTTTATTGAATAAAAAATAAACATGTGAATATTAGATGGAGATCTTAATGAATTCAAGTTCTTACTCATTTATAAGTTCATCGTTAAAATAAATTATCCTGTACAGTTTTATCTTAATTCTAATAGAAATGTCTATACTATTCTGGAATAAATTAACAAGTGTTTCAAAAATCAAATAGATCTATTTGTTGTGAGTACAAATTTCTTTTTTGAAACTAATATAATAAACAGTAAATTGCTCTCATACAACTTAAATTGATACATGTTTCTTCTCATGCTACTCAGATTTTAACTTTAATAAACTAAATTCTACAATAAATTTTAGTTTTCAATCATAAACTCTATAACAGATCTTAAATTTTCTTCTTTTTAAAATCACACATTTTTACGAGCTCTAAAAAACACCCCTTTTAACCGAGATTCAAATGTTAGTTTTATAATTATGATTCTATATTTTAATCTAAAGTTGTAGATTTTAGTTATAATAGATTTTCAATGGTAAAAAGTAAATTCACTTTTAATGGTACCAGAGCAACTTATCGTATAATTTATAACAATTCGTTATATAGAGCTAATATTAATAAGTAAGTGGTTTTACTATGTATCCTATATGCAATATACAGAAATTATTTTAAATTATTAAATGAAACTAAAGATTCAAGATACATCAAATTAACAAAATCTATAGATAGAAGTTCCTACATGAAAAAGACATGATTATAAAATGTATAAATCGTTATAATAAGTATTACATTAAATCATTCTTATATTAAAAGTGGGTTTCATTACTCCGACATTACTAAAATCAATTTGAAGTTATGTTTATATAATTAAAATTTTGGAATAGCTTGAATGTACAGTTTTCAGAGTTGAATCTATAGTATTCAATCAAGAGCACTTGATTTTAAAATTCAGAATCTATTATATGAAATCCGAATCTAAGGTTAACTATAGAATTTATAATGAGAAATTAGAATCTAGAATCGAATCTTGCCTATTTAACTCAGGATCTATAGGAACAAAATTGTATCAGTTTTAATGATTCAAGAATAATTATTTGGGCTTTTAAGGGTATATGGTGATCTTCTGGTTATTTAAATGTTGTTATCATTTTTCAATAATAACATTATTTATGGTCAGTGTATATGAGTTCTTAAAAAGAATTTTGATGATTGAAAAAGAAACATATATGAAAACCAAAGAAATGAAGTTAACCAATAAAATCATCTATATCTTTAATTGCATTTAGATAAATTGAAATGAAAACTTACAAATCATTTATTGAGTATAATAAAAGTTCTTCTTCCAGATAATATTATTTAATTGATTAATACTTTCTTATTCAAAGTATATATTCTAACTATATCGACAAAAATCATATATTATATATCATATAGATTAACATTATCTCTGAAATCTAATATAATACGTGTTAGAGATTTCCCTTTTTTGGGATTTAAGAAATCTAACACATTTGAAATGATACCGAGAATGGTTCATTTTTATAATTACTAGTAAAAAGTTAAAATAACAATAGTCGGCTTTTCAAGCTGTTAACTAGTTCCTAGTTGAGGAAAACAAATATCAATGAAAAACAAATTGTCTCAATGAGGCTTTCATAGAATCTTTTCCTAAAATTAGTAGAATAAATACTTTGTATTTAAAGAACTAATTCTGATACACAATCAATGAATTTTATATAATTACAAGAATAAAGTATCAATACCGTTTTCAAGACTATTATCATTTAATTATACAAAACTCATCAATATTCATTATATTATAAGCTTCAATTAAATATGAGAATCCTGAGAAATAGATTGCTTTTTAGGTGTATGTACAAACACTAGCTAGGAAATAATCATTAGCCGCTTGAAGAGCTGACTATTGATATATGGAATTTCTCTTATCAAAAAATATATAGAAATATACACATGTAATTGTTAGTCTATAGAATGTCTGAAAATATACGTTCTGCTTTTAAAGGTATATTTTAAATATATTAATAACGAGATCTTAAAGTTACCAATTTAAAGGGATTTATTTTTAAAAAATTGAAGAAACTAGAAGCTTTAAACCAGTCAAGAAATGTGTCATTTTTTGAAAATTATAGAACTTCATATATATGAAAAAACGTTACTTTATGTTTGATGAAGAGATTCTATAAAAAAAAATTGAATTATTATCCTAATATCATATAGGAGTTTACAAACAAATGCTTAGAAGATTAATATACTATAAATAAAGAGCGGAGAAAGAATTCTAAAAACATAGGAATGTTATAGTTAAATATATTTAGTTGATTTTAACACTTTCTATCTATAAACACAAAACTGATACTTGAAAATGGATTACCATTCGACGTAAATATAGTTAATCGAATGGTCTAAAGATCAAAAATATATTTTATAATGTCTTTCAAATATATTCATCGGTAATAACTCTATATAGTATAATACTATATATTGATATTCGATCTGTTATACAAATTAATCTTTTCAATGTGAATCTTTATTCTCGATATTTAGTCTTTATTTTTCTTCAAAGAATTACTAACGTGGTTTATTATCATACTGCTCATATCATTATATAGCCTATTTTCATCTCAATTTGTATTCTTTCATTTTAATATGTTTTTAATCAATAATTCATGATATATTTGAACAATAAAGAAGCCTGTATATTATTATTTATTGATATTATTTATAAAAATAAAAAACTAAGCGTCGGAAGAACTATCATAATATATAATAAATTATACAAGCTTTTTCTCCAGTCCTTTGTGGCTAAAAGTAATAATGGACTTGCTAATACTCTCCATTATTATTTTTTGTGTTTTTTAGAATCTATATTTATAATTATATTATAAGATTTTTAGAATACTACAAATTTAAAAGATTTTGAATACTGTTTTCTATTTTAATTCGAATTTGAAAGTTATTAAAGATTTTAGATTCCTGATAGAATTATCTGTACATCAATTCAAATGGGGTAAGCTTTTTTGATTTTTTAGAATCTAAATGAATCTCATAAATCTAATAAAGTAATAAATCTTATAAATATTATAAATCTAATGAAGTAATAAATCAAAATCAAAATTTAAATATTAATATAAATCTATATTATTAATTCTAAAACTATCAAGTTCGAAGCTATTCGAAATTAAAATCAAAACTATAATCAGAATCAGATAAAAATCTAAATATAAATAGATAATTTTTATTTATTTACTTGTTTAGATTTTAATAAATATCAAAAATGCTTCTCATTCCAAAAGATACTTTAAAATGTTAAACTTTTAAATTTATATTTATATAGGAAAATTATTATTAAATTTAAAATATTCGAATCAATTAAAATTTTCTAAATCGTTTAACTCTAAACTTTTCCGAGAATTATCCAAACAATTAACAAAATAATAATTAAATAAACAATTATACAATAAAATAATAAAATAATATTATTTCATAAATCGCTTAAAATTATCAAACTCTTTTCTAAACTTTTCTATTTTAATAATTCCAAATTCAATCTATACCCAACATACAAAACATTTATACTTTTTCTCAGTCAATCAGTTTTCAGTTATGAAATGTGTTTTAAATCTTATATATGAAGCATATAATATTATAATATAGAACAAACAGTTTCATTCTTTGTATAGAATATAGATATAAGATTTTATAAACTTATAAAATCAAAAGAAAAGATTATCATTTAATATGTTTTGAATATAGGTTAAAAAAAGTTTTTATTTAAACTTAAAAAGATAGAAGATAACGTGAATTACATTCTCAAATAAAGAAATGAAAAAAACAATTAGAAAGCTTTGATTATATTGATTTAAAAAATATCCCAAAAAATATAAATATATTTTATTTATTTTAATAGCTTTCAAAAAGCTTTATATAAGGATTTTCAGTTTATCTGGGAGTTATTTCATATTATATTGAATATATAAACAGAATGAAATAAAATAAACTATAATATATTAAATTCCAGTAAAACAGGCTTTATAATGGAAATTACAGATACTAATATAATAGTTATTGATATTAAGAGTGGTAATAAAAGTAAAGCAAAATAATTGAACAATAAGAAGAAAAGCAATTGTGATTATATATAATAATATAATAAGGGAAATCATATCTTTATTCCTAACGATTCAAAGACAGGTACACCTTTTAAATTAATATATAAAAACTAATTTTCCTATAGATTAGATTACTAAGTTTATTAGCAATAGATAAAGAATTAATGAAATAATATAACAATAATTAAAGCATTTTGATAATTATATAAGGGATTATAGAACACATAAATATTGAATATTAATACTAAATGAATATAAAAGCTATTAATTTATAGCTTTTTGATTATATTCTAAGAAAAATAATATTATATGTATATGTATGTATATATATTATTATATTTAAATCATTTAATCCAATTATTTGATATCAGATATTTAAATATATTGAAAAAAACTATAATATTCAAATAAAAAGGTCTATAAGAATATATATATTAGTCATATTTCAAAAATCAAATTTTTTATAACTTTCAAAATTATATATTAATAATCGATTACAAATCAGAATATAAAACCTAAATTCCAAAGAATAGAATCCATCTTTATTGATTCTAAAGTAATGATATTAAAATTAGATATTCGAATATATGCATCTATTTCTTTTTTTTTAAAAAGAAATTTTTAAATTTCCTGAAAAATTCATAATCCTATAAAAACTTTTTTTCAATCAATATTAATGAAATTTCAAATAAATTTTATTAATCAAATTCTTTTTATATTTATATTTGAAATTACATTGGTATTAATTAAAGATAAAAAGAGATTAATATATCCCTAACATATAGGATTTAAAATATGTTTCATAACTAGAAGCTGATTGGCCAAAAAAAAGTATAGATGCTCTATATATTAAACATAGATTGAATTTAGAATCATCAAAATAGAAAAGTATAGAAAAGAATAACATGGTCTATCAGCATGCAGGCTATATCATTATATGGGCCATTTTTAATATTGGTATTTTAATAACCAAGCATTATTTTGAAAGAAAAAAAGAATATTAAATAATAATAAAAAACTAGCTTCTCAGATATTTAATATTTACATGGATATTTTTGCTATATTTTAAAAAAAGTAGAAATTGTTACGATTTTCATTACAAAAAAAATATTCCCATAATAATTACTATAATAATTCGAATTCCCAATAAATAATCAAATTTTCATAATATTTATATAATTCGATTTTAAATTCGTTACATTTTATAAAATTATATTATTAAATAAAGAAAGTGTATAGTTATGTATAAACAAATTTTATATGCAAAAACGGGTGGCCTATATAATGATATAGTTTGCATATTGATAAATCATGTTATAGTAATTATAAATGATTGATAAAATAATATTAAAAGACATCCAAATAAAAAATAAGTTAAGGGCTTTTAAATGACATTATTTTTATAGTTTTATATTTTAGAATTGTTTATTTATTATTTTATTAATCGTTTTAGTAGTTTTTGAAAAAGCTTAGAACTAGGTAATTGATATATTTCTGATTAATTTAAATATTTTAAACTTAATAATAATATTCAAATATAGATTCAGATATAGATTTAAAAGTTTAAGATCTCAAAATAGTTTTTAGAATTAAGAATATGTTTTGTTTAAGCCTAAAGCAAATAAAATAGATTTATACTAATATTTAAATTTAGATTCTAGAAAATTAAAAAAGCTTATTCCATTTAGATTGATATATAAATCGTTTCACTAAGAATCTAAAATCTTTAAATAACTTCAAAATTCGAATTCAAATAAGAAAGAATATTCAAAATCTTTTAAATTTGTAGCACTATAAAAATTATATAATATGAATATAAATATAAATCCTAAAAGGTATAAAAAATAATTACAGGAAGTGTTAGCAAGTTCATTATTATTTTTAGCTATAAAGGACTGGAGAAAAGCTCGTTGTTTAATAGTTTTAATAAAGGTAGTTTAGTAAAAATAATTCATATGTTATAATTAGTTCAAATTTATAATGTCCACGAATGGAATATAATATTATAATTCATTATTTTCTTCAGATTTAGGAAATTGTAAAATATATAACGTGGTTTATTATTATGCGGGCCATATCATTCTGTAAGCCACTTTCATCTCAATTTATACTTTTAAATCTATATTATTTAACAATAATTAAATCAATTAATTAAAACTATTAAGAATCTAATAATCTAGGATTTATCATATTATTTTGATAGATTCTTATATTATAATTTCTTTTTCTATATTTATTATAATATCGATTAGAAAATACTTTTTTAATAAAATTCCTTTCTTTTTGATATAATTAGATTTTTTTTGTATATCAATATTTATTTAATACTTTGTTTATTATTCGAAATATATAAGTCTTTATATTCAAAAGTATATTTTAATAAGCTAGTCTTTCAATGTATCTTAAATTTTTTATAACATTTTATAAATCAATATATTCAGAACTTTTCAATTGCCTTTCTATCTTTTAATTCAAGAATATAATTTGCTATATCTTTCACCTTTTTGACTTTAGATACAAAACTTTATGAATCTATATTGAATATATATTGAATAATAATTTCCTTTTTTAATTCTATAAGTTTATATATTTTATATTGATATTTAATATAAGAAATAAAACTGTTTATTTTATATTATAATATTATATATAGTATATTATATATTATAACAATTTTTTTAATGTTTAATTTTTTTTTTATAAATAATTTTAATAACTAGAAATATATAGGCTTTTTTATTATTCGATTATATTATAAATGATTAATAAAACATATATTGAAATTGAAGAATGAAAATTGAGGTAAAAGTGATCTACATAATGATATAGTCTGCATAATGATAAACCACATTATATAAATTAATTTATTAATTATTTTATAATGATAATACTGTTTATAATTTGAATAATTCAAGCAAGATATGTTTATAGTATTTGTATATTGAACAGATATTTTTGAATAAAAAAACAATAATAACCCCATATAGTAACATCTCATATATTGATATATCAAATATCAGAAATATAATTAAAATAATTAAGATAATTAAAAATAGTATTTTTGAAATTTCAATCTCGACTTTTTTAATAACATTATTATTCTTACTTCGATTTGAAACTTTTGAATTGATTATTTCTTTCTTTTTCAAAATATACCTTTATTGAAATCAAATATTTTATTAAAAATATTAATTATATATCAAAATTATATTAAAAGAAAGAATATCTAAAAGATATATTAATAGAAATAAAGAAAGTGAAGTAAAATAAAGTTTGTTTAAAAAACAAAAGCTTTGAGATTTAATTTGAAATCAGAATTTGATTTCCTAATCAAATTGATTATAATTTAAGCAGAAAATCCAAATTTTGTTTTATATTTAAATCAACATTATTTCTAAATTGAAATCAGAATATTAATTTCTTTACGATTTTGAATTAAATAAATATTTCCAATTAAAATTAGAATGTTAATATATGGAATATTAATATATAGGGTTATTATCATAAAGAAATTGTACTAATATAAAATCTAAGTAATACCCGTTCCAAAAGGAAAATTTAAATAATAATAATAATAGAAAGAAATAGTGTTTCGACTTCGTTGTAGAATCTATACATATAAATTCAATATTTATAATTCTTTTGTGTTTATTTACAAGTTTTGTTCTAATTTTAATTATTATTCAAATAATCAAAATAATTTATTTTCATAGAATTGAAACGTTCTTCTTAAAGTATTTAGAATTAATTTTTGGGTAAAAATAATAATCTATCGAAATAACACAAATATAGAAATATTATTATACTCATGAAGTAATTGATTAGAATTATTTGAAGAACAGATTAATCTCACTAAATTATTAGAAATCAAATATAATATTAAAAAGTAATATGTTTTTGAGTCAAAGCAAAACATTACATCAAATATGACGTGTTTGAACACATAATATCTTATCACGCTCACCTTATTCTAAGATAAAGTTAAACTAAACACTACTTTAAATAAAAAGATATTTGACCTCTATTGCCTTACTCTTATATAATCGTAAGAGATATTACTAATTAAAAATTGAAGATCATAAGCAATAATAATAATACTTTATTAAAAGCAGCTGTTGAATAATATAAACTTCCATACAACTTATACATATCATTTTTATGTTAATATAGATTTAAAAAACTATTATACAATAAGCAAGAATAAATAATGATATCATATCATTATTGATGTTATGAAATACAATATAGGTAATGCATTGTTCTTCTCCTGAAAATATATGGAATATGTAGATGACAATAGTTGTAATAAGAATGTTTTATAAATCTTCATTAATAATATATTCAAAAGTTATATTGTAAAACTTATTTCAATGTTAACATAAAGTAATTAATTTATCAAAGAGATCTATAATTAACTATCTTCTCAGTATTATATTATAAAATATTACAATGATTACGATAACCTCAAAATGTTATTATGTGAAATAGTTTAATTTTAGATTTTAAATTAAGTATGAGCTTGTTGTTGTTGTTGAAAAAAGAATTTTAGACAATAATTAGAGCATTGTAGTAATCACGTAAATATTCATTCACTAATCATTAAACTTACAACGAATACTAAATATACTTAAATTTGTTTTTACTATAATTTATTAATCAATAATTGATATAAAACCTATGTCAAGTTTTAACGAGATAGTATGAACTAATAAATTTTTGTTTATGTTCTGATAAAATAAATTGTAAATTATTTGATTATGTTCTTCTTGAATAATAGAATTAGAATTTGGATTACGTCTCAAAAATTTAATGATAATCAATCATCATGGAGATAATTTTAAAAATAACAAGAAAAATCAAGTACTCATCAGTTTAGATTTGTATATTACAAAAGCAATTGTTATAATACTTAAATTGATAAAAATTAAAAATTAAATTTAACCTTATTAGAATTTTACGGATTTGAATCTTGAAACTTTTTATTCAACCATATATGTTATCGTTATTTCAACATTCTTTACTATTTCAAGTAGTATGTGATTATTGTATATTTAAAATTTGAAATTTATTTTATAAGAAAACTCAAAATAGATATAAGCACTACTAATAATATTTCAATATAATAAAATTAGATTGATATCACTTTAAAAGAAATTTCAATCTTTATTATGCATTAGTATACACGTTAAATTCAAAGCAATCAAGTTCAAATAAATTATATTTATTTTGATTCATTTCAAAGTAAAATTTGATGATTATGAATGTTTCTTCAAATTTAAAGAAGAAGGCCTTTGATTATCATTATATATATATATATCAATATGTATCAATGTAATATTTATCAAACAATAAAATCTGTTTTCAATAAATTAAATAATATTATAATTGTTTCAATGAATATTATAATTGATAATATAATAGATGAAGAATTTCAGTTGAAACCCAGGATGGTTTATGTGATATGATAAAAATTGTCAATTCAATAATGAGAAATTTGATGTCTTCAAATATAATTTTGTAAGACTTTGTTTGATTTCATTGTATTTTATATGGAAATTTTGAATTTTATGACTACGAACAAATTGATCCGTTCATGGAATACATATTTCTTTTTTTTATTTTTACGAAAGAATACAGGTTTTTTCTTAAATCAGTTCAACATAAATATTCGATTTCAAATTTGCATTTTCCAAAAAAAAAAAAACAAGATTTATTCATCAAAATTAAAAACTATATAACACTAATAAAAACACCTCACAACCTGGCAGTATATAAATAGTTCAATTGACTTTAAGTACATAATATATTCGATTATTCTAATAGTCAGAATATAATAAAACAAGCTTTTTTTCAATCTTTTGCAGTTAAAAATTGCAACAAATTCACTAATACTTTCTAGAATTACTCTTTATATATTTTAAAATCTATAACCATAAGCTTTTTCTCCAGCCTTTCATAACTTAAAATAACAATAGACTCATTAATACTCTTTATAATTATTTTTTGTATTTCTCAAAATCTATATTTATATTTGTATTACATGGCTTTTAGAGCATTACAAATTTAATTTATATATCAATCCAAATAGAATAAGTTATCAAATTATTCTAAATTAATTGTTTAAACTGATGAAAATTGTATTAGTATTCTCTTTTTCAACTTTTCGATTTTTTTAAAAAACAATTAATAAATCAATAAATACATCAATAGTTACTATTATTAAAACTATAAAAATAATACTATTCAAAAGCTTTAAATCTAATAAATAATTCTATATACATTAATTCTTTTTTATATATCTTTCAAAACTATTACACCTTTTTCTAACTTTTTTTAATTTTGATAATCCCAAATTCGATTTTTGTTTAATGTATAGGGTATTCATACTTTTAATTATAATCTATCAGCTTCTAGAAAATGAGAGTGTTTTAAATCATATAACTTAGGGATACTTATATTATACAACTTTTAAAAGTCTTAAAACTCTAATGACTTTGTTTAGTATTATTATTCGTTTAAACTCAAAAATTTAAATTATTCAGAAACCTTAAATTTCTTGAAATTTCTCCAAATATCTATCTATTCAAGTAGAATTGATTTCTTTAAATTTTGAGAATCTAAATCTAGGTTTAGATGAACTTGAATTTAAAATTAAACATGAATCTATATTATTCACTCACCTCTCATCTCAGATTCAAAAGAAAGTTGAGAATCTGAATCTAAATCTTGACTAAATATTTAATCAAAATCCTAATAAAAACTCTTATTCCTACTCTCAATCTTTTTTTTAATACATTTTAAATTGGACTTTTCACTTTTGATTTCAAATTTAATAGAAGCACCGAAAATATTTTCAAACTCAAAAATGACTTCATTCGTTAAATCCACAAACTAAGAAACCGAAAACTATTTAAAGATCTTAGACTTTTGAATTTTAATTTTGATTTGAAAATCTGAATCTATTTGATATATTGTGATTTTATTATTATCTGTTCTGCTCTAAATAATGTTATTAAGCCTAAAACATCCTTAGATCAATTAGAAATATAATGATCATTTAATTCTCAGATTGTCTCAAAAATACAATAAAAAACTAATTATATAAGCAAATGAACAAAGTATCAATCAAAAAATGTTATCATTATTGGAAAGCTCTCAAATCAATAACAATATTTCTTATAATTTCATTTTCTCCATTACTCAGAACTATTATAATTATCTTTCAATTTATTTAGTTTCAATACTCCTAGTTATAAGATTTTAGAATAAGTGCATAATGTGGACTATTAGTATATAAGCTATACTAGTATATAGGCGACTCATTTTACACACAGAATTTATCTATATATAACCATAGACGTTCTTTATACATTGATATTGATTTTCAAAAATTTGTTGTTCAAAATATAAATTCATAAATATTATAAAAAATGAAATTATTTTATGAGATTTTTAACTAATATAAGATTTACTAATAAACCAATTTTTTGGTAGCAAAAAGATTACAAGTTTTTGATTTTTTCAAATAAATAATAGGAAATTTAAAAGAAAAACTAGAATTTCGAGCATGAATTTCTAAAATCTATTCAACTGGTCTTTTATTCTCAAGAATATCGATTGGTTATTGAAATAAAAATACTGAAAAAAGACTCATTCTGGTTTGATTTTGAAGTAGTCTATATGGAGATTCATAGCGAAATAAATATGTCTAGTTTCAACAGAATGATTATACTCGATACGTATCTCATAATACTGTAGAAATCCATATATAAGCTATCTATAATTTTGAATAACTAATAACAATTGGTTTTATACACTTTTACCAATAATATATATTCGATATGAAAATAAAACATTTCAGCATAGAACAATATTTTTTTCGAGTTCTTTTATACAAAATTCAAAAACTCTTCAATATGCACATATACAATGTTAAGTCCCTTAAATTTTTGAAATTATCAAAGATTTCATTTGAAGATTATATTACGGATATGATAATTACAAATGAAGTTTAACACGAATGAATTTGTTATTTATAGTACTCCACTTTTAATCTATTAAATACGAACCTTTTTTTCGAAACTTTAATAATCTTATGCATAAATTTTCCATGATTGCTTTGAAAAAAAAATTAATTCTTGCGAGTTTTGATATATCCAATAGTATCTTAAAATATCCAAAAGAATGATGTTTTTGAGAAATCTATAAGTTTTAGCTTTTTATATAAAATTCATTCTGTTTTCTTATTAATATGTTAAAGAATTTATTGAAATGAGTTGAAGATTGTAGCAAAATAAAATTAATTGAATTATTGAAAAGTAATTTATGTGTGAAAAACAGGAACATGATAATGTATGGACCATCTGACACGTTTTTTGAATCTGAATCAACGATTCTTTACGAAATCAAAATAATACTCTTCTGAAAAGCAATTCAGCATACATAAATCTAAATTACTATCTGTAAACTTTGATGTATTATAAATCTATAAAATAAAGTTCTCTCACATCGTATTACTACTTTCAATTTAAAATAGCTTATTATATCAAACTAATACTAATAAATACTCAATAGAATATTGTAACTTTATTATTATTATATATTACGGTAAGTCACCCTCATACTACTAAAAGTTCAAAACGTTATTCTCATAATATTAAAATCGATACATGTTTAATCTTAGACTACCTAGATTCTAATCTCATAATATAGATTTTAAATTTTGATCATATCCAATCCTGAATTCTATCTTGCTTACAGGTTCTTTTTTTAAAATATTATCATTTAGATTTCTTGAAAAGAAATGTTCTTCAATTCTTTGATGGAAAAGTATTTGGTAATTATATAATATATAGTTGAAACTAACTATTCATATTTAAAATCAACATCTCATATTGAAAATTGAATTTTGCCATCGTGCATCCTCGAAAAAGTTGTCATTAGTTCAAATTCTAATTCTCAATTATAATTCTAGATTCTAATTCTTGATTTTAGTTTCTCATTGAGAATCAACATAATTTATCACAAGATTTAAATAATACAAAATAAAGCATTATTTGATCTTATTCAATTCCATAGATTTGTTAATGTGATGACTTAATATCAATTAAATATTAAGTATATTAGCTAGTTTTATTATATTCTTTATAGTACTTTATCAATATCCTTTCTTTATATAAAATTTAGAAATATAAAATTCAGTTTTATTAATTTAATAACAATCTAATTATTTATTTTAATCAATAAAAGTAACACAAAAATCTATAATCTATCAAAACAGAATTTATTAATACATAGAAATTATATTGAAAACTAAGAAAATTGATAATAAATAAAGGACTGATATATTATATAATACATTTAAAAAATACATAACAATTATATATTAATTAGAAATAGTTTTCAATTTATTTTTCTTTATATAAATCATTAATTCAAAAAAAGAAAATTTTAATAATTTTATTTAATAAATACATCTAATAATAAATTAATAAGTAAAAAAAAGGATTGTAATTTGTGTTATTTAATGCAGATTTTCTCAAATTGATTATATTTATTGGTATATCTTTTATAAATAATAAAGATTGATTCTTTTAGAAAAAATATATTATTATATTAATAAAGAAGTATAATAAAGCTAATACTATTTATTAATTATTAATCAAATATGAAAAGATTATTAAAAAATATTAACTTTAGAACTTTATAACACAGTTTTGGACTTTATAATATAAGATATTATTAATTATATATATTAATTCCAAATTATTTTATAATTGTTTTATAAAGCTTAATATTATTAATAAAAAGAAACTAATAATTAATATAATAATGATTCGGGAGATATATAAGAAATAAGAGATTATAAAAATCAGATTCTATAAATATAACAATTAAATCAAAATTGTATAAAGTATTCAAAAATCTAATCAATAATATTATTATTATAATTAAGATTACAAAATAGATTAATAAGAACTAGTTTTTAGAATCTTAAGTAATATTACAATAGTGTGAATCATAGTATTATATTGACTTCATTATCCTCGTAGTGATATCAATACTTATTGATTTAATATCTTTCCAAGTTCCTTTAAATATGTAGAAATATTCCAATTAATATTTATAGATAATTAAATAGATAGAATCTGTTAAGTCTTTCATTATTATAATAATATTATTGAAAGTTAACTAAATATAATTTAGTTAAAATGATTTGAATATAAAGAATAGAAAATAAATAAAATAATATTCAAAAATGTATAAATATATTATACAGTTTTAAATACTTATTAAATTTATAAATATTATGGAGAACAATTATATAGCTTAATCACTTTGAATAAAGAATAATATGAATAAAATAATAATACACTGAATTAACTTAAGAATGGACTAGAAGAATTAGTTCTCATACTTATATCTCGAATAAATAATAGAATCACTTATTTAAATAATAGTTATTTTTTTATAAGCTATATAAATAATCAATTAAATAGAGCTCTATCATCTTCTTTTTATATAAAAATGCATACATCTATTAGGAAAATTATCGTAATCAATACATATGAGAATCATGTGAGTTACATGCGATATGAGATTTTCCGTGATATAATTGAATACTTTACTTCAGGATTTGAATAGAATTATTAATAATTCGTTTATTTTTGTTTATAAAATTGAAGCTATTGAATCTATATCTTATATAAAAACTAAAAAACTTTCCACAATATTCTTTAATATAATTATTGCTACTAAATATATTAATATATCAAAAATAAATTAAAACATATCAAGAAAAAACAGAATTTCCAATATATTTATTTTAAAAACACATTAGAAATCTAAATAAATCCTTGAAGAGAATAAGTATCTAATAATACACTCTATTATATATAATTTCTAAATATTATTAAAGGCTCAAATACTTATATTAAATATTATTTCAGTTTTGACTAGTATTAAAGTTTTTAAGGATAATTGATAAAAGCGGAAGAGCGATTTTGAAAGGATAGGAGATCATTTCTCGACAAAAAGTAAATAATCATTAAGATATGAAACAAGAGGTTATTGTTGACTTACAGGCTCAAGATTGTTAGAGTTTCAGTACAGGGTTTCTAAAACTTCTGCTCACCGTTTCATGTTCAGCTTACATCCAGCTGAGACTCACTTTCTTTTCTATATAGCTCATTAGTTAGTTCAGTAGAGTTAGGCATCAATCAAGTTATGCCTTCTGAACATCACAGAACCTAATAACAACTTAAATGAACGCTCTGTCAGCAAATCCAACAGGTAACAATTAGATGATTGCCAATTGGCCCCACGACGAACCCCCTTAGAATACCTCGCACCCCTTCATCAATTCTGGGCACCGGCTGTATTATTACTTGGAGGATAGGTATCCATACCTTGGCAAATACTTTGAAGCGATCAGTTGTCTTTTGGCGATTGCATAGATTCCCCTCGACATCACTTTTGGACCAAAAAACGTCCCAGCAAAATGGGTCACTTTTGGATATGGCGAACTAAAAATTCCTTTATAAAACTGGGAATTACAGTATTACGTACCATGCTAACGAACCTCGAGTCAAAAAGTTTATCTGGAAATCAATACATTTGACGGAGCGCTGAGAAGGACTTCTTTTTACTGGTAATCATATTTATATGGTAATTTTTCTTTTGTTAGATTTTTCTTGCGGTTAATTTTTGGTGAAAACTTTTGGTCGAGATTTCGATGAGCGACTCACTTCCCGGCACTGTTTTGCGAATCAAGCATAATCGACGAACTAGATACATGTAAATGTCATTCCTGGCGTTGGGGTATGCTTGTTCTTTTGTGAGGGATACTCACTAGGTAGGGTGTTGCGATAACAAACATTAGATGGGGTGGATGTGTGAGAGAGGGATGGAAAGATTATTATTGGTCTTATGTTTTTTTCAAGTTTTTAGAAGGGGATACGAGTGAAAACGATTGGAATTAGTTTTTGAAAAGAAGGGAACGAGTGAATGGAGGGTGTGAAAGGAGAGGAGGAAGGAGAGTTTCTTGAGTTATACAATATTCTATACCACGACATCCTTAACATTCACAAATTTTCTCCTTCTGACTTTTTGTCACTTCCTTGTTTCTTTTGGCCTTCTCCATAAACGTCTATGATTCTACAGTTGTATGTAACTCTTGTATGATGGAATTTAGGATCCTTTTGTTCATACTGTTTGTCTAAGTAGATGAGGAGTGGCAAGGGAAGAGTCACTAGAGTGAGAGGAGTTTTATTCGGCGGCTTAATCTCTCAAGGTAGTCTATATAAAGAGTGGCGACGGCGATGATACTCTACGGGTATCTGGCATGGCTGAATACAGAGGTTTCCGCATTCTGAGGTTTTCTTGTCGCTATGCTCTTGTCTTTTATGAGCGACGATTAGACTAAGAATGGGGTTTCCGGGCTTTCTGGTAGCTAAATTTGTATATACTTAGTTTTGAAGAGCTCCCACAATCTTCGATTACCTCCCATCGCTGAATAATAATTAAACAAATCTTCAGCCCAAAGAGGACAAGCAGATGATATTACCTACTATCCCTTGGATCACTCCACCTATCCGACTTACGCTCCTCCCACAGCCGTGCTAATATTTCTTTGCCACCTGTGTCCTCGAGTCGCACCGCATCCCACATAATATATCCCCAATGGCGGATCTCGTCTTCCAGATAGCCTCCATATCTATTGCTATATGTTCCCCGCCATAATGTTGTCCAGGCTAGCTGTGGATATAGCTCCTTATCTCCTTCGAAGGGAAGCGGGTCGCGCCGAAGCTCTTTTTGGTCCCGATGTGAAGGATTCTTTCGGCGCCGGTCCTGTTGTGTCCACTCATCAAGGACATCGGTGCCTTCAATCTCCAGAAAGTCACCGAGTGGCAAACATATGTGCTCTTGCATCACCCACACCCGTTGCTCGTGGTCTCGGGTTATCAACATACGATGCAATATCTTGAGACCAAGAGAGATGGTACCCATTAAATAAGCATCTTCATCTAAATCGAATGCCCCAGTGGGAGTTGGCGGCCTCCCTTGATCATCAAACTTGGGGTTATTGGCATCCAGATCCCAATGAATTTCCTTGAATATTTGTGTATACGTCTCCTTGCTGAAGGTGTAAACACAGAGTATCTCCTCAATCTCCCAAGGCTCAAACAAACAGAGGAAAATTGTCAGGATGTCAACAGATTTGAAACTTAATCCTCGGAAGCACCACCGCGAGCTATCTGTGTTTTTGCCAAAGAGATTGCAGCAGAGCTGGAAGCGATACATGGCGCGCTGGAGCCGCATTTCCTCCGTCTTGCTGAGCGGTGCGATGCTTCGCGTACCTTTGGTCTCATCAGCGAGTTTGGTCAGCGCCCAGTCAGTATACTGCCGTGTGAGTGGCTTGATAATAGTAGAGTGGAACGCAGCAATCTGTGAAATATCGGGAAGTCAGTAGTTGTCTGAATGAGGGTATCTCAGGACACCTAAAAAGTAACTTGGAGTGAGACTACGCCATCCGTCACGTGGGAGTAACGGTTAAATGGCTGAAAGTTACTTACCTCCACGATCTCGCTTTCAATAAGGCCTTCACTGAAGATTGAATACTCGGTTGAAGAGCGTCGATCCTGGTAGGATCGGAGGAAGTGAATGACTGTATCATGTTTTCGCGCGTCAGAAAAGTCAATTAAGCCAGTGCGATAAACTGCGCAAGCGTCAATGATGATGTTGCTGCTGTGCAACGATGTCTCCAGACATGTACAAAGCAGAAACCTGCGATCAACTAGGTACTGCTGGTGGAAGACGGGAGATGCGTGAACCAAAGCGCTTAGGTCTTCAAGTTGTAGTTTAGATAAAAGATTACGCCGGACTTCACTTGGGAGCTTTTCTAGAGGCGTATTGGCCTGAGTATTGCTGACTGGTTCTGGTTCTGGTAGCACTGGTGATAGTAATGGTGATGACAATGAGCCTGTAGGCGCTGTCATTCTATTCTTGGGAAGCAGGATGTCGCTAGCCGTCATTGTTTTTGATACTTCCGCTGCTGATTTAGGCGTGGGTTTGGATGTGAACGTATTGGCTTGCGGTGAAAGAGTTGGGTTTATAATTTGTTTCATTTCAGATATTCTACATTACTCTTCCTTCCAAACATGAGCCCTGTATAAGCAAATTAAAATAAAGAAAGAACTGTGTGTGAGTTTTGCCAGGAAGGTAAGAAGACATTAAATTGTAAATTGTGAATGTGGGTGAAGTTAGCCGGCCGTTGGTCGTGGATTGTTGGCTATTGATTGTTGGATGACATGTGGGGCTACTCTGGCAGATACACGTGACTGCTCATGTATCACGTGATTCACCAGAAGAGTTCGCTTAAATATACGACATACTACCAAAAAGCAGCTGGAAGGAGAAAAGAGAGCGTGCAATTGATGCAAGTGCATCGGCCGATGTTGCTTTAAGTTTTTATTGCCTCTACTCCTTGTACTCTACGAAGTTGTACTTATCACGTAAAGACTGTCACGTAAAGACTGTCACGTAAAGACTGTCACGTAAAGACTGTCACGTAAAGACTGTCACGTAAAGATTATCGCGTAAATACTAGCGCGTAAAGATTATCGCGTAAATACTAGCGCGTACAGACTATCACGTACAGAGTTTCCAAACTCCCTTCCTAATTCTTCCTCATCATCATTCTATTCTTCGAACATATGCATTTATTCTATTCCTTTTTTTTCTTTTTCGACTAGGGGGCGACGGTGAGGTCAAATATTTAGTAGGAATAGTTCTAAAGTTTAACAAATTTATAGCTTTGACCCATCCTCCCCCTCCTATTCTATAATCTTCTATTCTTCGAGTTGAAGGAGCCGATTCTATCCTCAAGTCGAATTGAAGATAGGATTGGAGTTTTGAAGCGCTGAGATTCACGTAACTTTAAATACTAAATGAGGCTATTCGAGGTTGCGGCCTCAATCTTGAAGTATCAAATAACCTCAATTCTTCTCTACCAGGTGTAAATCATGCTATTGACTTGGAGGCTTTCTCGGCCTCGTCCTTCTGAAGGAACTATCAGAAGTTATGGTTTGAATCTGGGAGTGTCTATGAACCTGCTATCGACCTGAAGGCTCTATTGAGTTGACTTTGTTGGATTGATTTTTCGGTATAAATGATTCAGATTTACCAAGATATCTTTCTATCTTCAGTCTCTCATCAACCTTGATAATAACTACTACACAATTGCATTCTATCACAAATCTTACTTGTCTTCTTTCTGATTACTATATATCACTTCTACTCCTTTTCTAGCTCCTCGGTTTTCAACCTCAGTTTTTTCAGTATGTGCAGGAAGTGTGGAAAATCTAATTGCGAATTTGCTCAAAGCAGCAAAACCACATCCTCATCCAATAGAAGGAGCTCTGGAAATAGTTCGGATGGATCACAAAAAATCAAAAGACTCAAGAAAGTCAACAAAATCAGACCATTCGCAATCTTCAGTTAAAACAGCCAGCTCTGGACTATCGCAACTATCGACTTTAGCCAAAACCATCAGCCAGGACCTTAAACTAGCAACCGAAGTCTTAGAAACTCTTGTGAATAACTGGGATATTGATTACCAGAACTTACAAAGCTTCATACCGGACTATAAGCCTGCCAAATGGACCAAAGAAATGCGTGCAAGACACAAAAAATATCACGATTATGATAACCAACGAAAGAGCCGTATGAAGAAATTCAATGATCATTTCAAAACCAATTGCCAAGGAGTTGATCCTACTGCCGAAGACTTAGAAAAGCTCCGAGTGCTGGCTATCGAATGGGCCGATGATGCAGTAACGTATGCTATTCAAATGCTCTAGTGCAACTAACAATTAATTACATGTAAAATATGCTGATAGTTTTTCTTCTCTAGTGTGGCCGAGGCACGATTGCAATTCTTAATTGAAAATCAAAACGCATATAAAGATCATAACGCTGTGAAAGGACATCTTAGTCAAATAAAAGATATGATCAACAGTGCTAATAAGGCCCTGACACGTCAAAGGGGAATTAGGGATGATATTAAAGCTAAGAGTATGAATATTCTTGCATCTTAAAACTATATACGTATCGTTAACTAATTCAAATTTAGCAGCAAAAAAGTAGTATAAGAGAGTTATAGTCGTTAAGGCAAAGAGAGTAGTAAATGGTATGAGTATTCTCTCTTTTTGAGGCTCCATGAGTATAGCTAATGAAATTCAAACATAGAATCTTCCGGGAACAAGAGAGAAAACGATCACATTTTCACAACGAAAATCACTAAAATGTAGCCGAAGAGGACATAACTCCTTATTGTTATTGGGCTAGTATGCTTTGATAATTTGGTGTTTTGATTATCAGGGTTTGTTTGGTTATATTTGATTTTATCTGGTCTTGATTTATTGGATTTGTTTAGACTGCATTGAATTTATCGGGGCCTGTATTATATAAAAAAGAAGAAATAGACCATCTAAGTTCTTTTCATCTTGTAATATCTAGGATAAATGCCTTGAGAGTTACTAATCTGGAAATTGAACTCTAGTAATGAAGCTATATGTTTGTATGAGAAGAATACGAAAGACGTAGCACTCACGAATTGTGTAGGTCCTGATTGTCTAATTGTATTCTATCTAAAGAGCTAGCTATGTACAGGGGATAGTAGACTTTATATAAGGTCTACTAGAAAGAGCTAGTCTCTTTCGTATTCGCTTAGGGCTTAAACACAGTAGTCACTGAATTGAAGTCATTCACTGCGCTCACACACTATAAGACACAGATGCCTATCTAGGCAGATATATTTATAATCTATATATCTGGGGATAACACAACAGCAAATTCTCTTCTCGATTGCTATTCCTTCTACAAATTTTCATTTTCCACCTCTATTACCTCATTACTAGTAATTCACATACCTGCAGCAACTAACATCGACTCCCTAACTCCGTAATAACTAATCGGCTCACAGTACAATCAACGGCCCCTTATCTCACTGTCAGCTACCTAAGTAACCAAAACACAAGTGATATATCATATACTCTGGATCGGAGAGAATGAAAGCTTGAAATTATGACACAATATTATCATATAAGCAATACTGTCACGGGATCATCCGATATATGTCACTACCGATAAGTGGATATAACCTTATTTCCGGGTTACAACCTCATTTCAATTCTCCCCATGCACCCAACACCTCTTTGCGTGTATATTCCTCTCAATCCTTACGATCCTCTTGCTTCCTCGCTTGCAACTTTCTAATATAGACATTTTTTACCGTCCCTGACAAGGTGCCTTCGAGGTAGGAGTATTCTTTGCTGATTTGTAGAATGTTGTATACTGGCCAGTACCACTAGTATCCGACATATCAATCTGATACTTATATTCATTATTTCGGACGGCATTACAGAAATCGGTATTCATATACTACACTACTGCACAAAGTCGTATAATTGTAGTTGGAGAACTAAGGGAGAATTACTAGTCAGCATTTTTATGAAAATAAGCATCCTCGTGATACCCCTTAACGGCCGCCTTACAAATCTCGTGATAAATTATACTCAGTTTAGCAGTCATTGGAGTAGTGTATAGTGTATTCTCTATATGCCCCACTCTAGTAATGTGTATCCTATTCTTTATTATGTATTTGAATATGTAATATTGAATACCGTACTATTAGAATTATTAAAGCTATTACTTAATATTGCATATCATTAATAGGATACAGAAATATTAATAGTTGATTGGCTGAAATGTATGGCTAGTATATACATACCCCTTTTTCCAAACCTGATTTGAATTTTCAGAGATATCACTACTTTCAAATATATTGATTACAATAATAAGAGTAAACTTTAATAGAATTTATTAAATATTTTGATTTATGATATTAATAAGATATTAATTTAATAAGTTGGAAGTAATATGAAATAATAATAATAGATTTCATATTTTTTATTTTTATTAATCTCTTTCTTTATTCTGTTTTTTACTTAATTCAAAGCCTTGGAATATTAATTCCTAATTGGTATTAGATTCTATACATCTGTTTAATCATTCAAAGTGTTTCAATATTTAAATTGTATTTTAGTATATAACCACTATAGCCTATAAATTGGTGAATCTACAGCCTGTTACTAATCCGTTGTAACATTGAGTTTATAAACTTTAATTTCTGTTTCACAAACGACAAATGTTATATATCTTTTCATTATGATTTATTACGATTTCATGATCATTTTTTATTTAGACTTATAGCTAAATTTTTACTTACATTTCTCATTCAAATTCTCGTTCAAATATTGACTTAAATAAATTTTTATTTAGAATCTAATTTAGATTTAGATTTAAATTTTAATATATGTTTTAGAGTTTAATACTTCCACCTTCAAGTACACCTCAATTAATCTTTATAAATTTCAACTAATTAATTTTATTATTATTATTATTATTATTATTATTATTATTATTATTATTATCCTATATCCAAGAATTTATGACAGATTGAACCAAAATTCATGAAGATTTTCCTATTTTGTTTCTAGCAAGCAGATTCTACTTTGAAGCAAATTTTCTTATTGACGCCTAACTCTAATATTAGTGCCCCTGCTAAACTGTGGGTCATTAGGTCCATTAAATTTTTAAGCTAGACTTGCTTTCTCCTTGAGCTTGTCCCCAGCTCCCTTTGCAAAATTGTCATACATTTGTTTATTATTTGTCTCGACGTTACTTGATTCTGATCTGAACTCCACACCTGTCTCAAAGTTTAAAGAACTATTGCAGTGCTTATACAAATGTATACAGGAGAAATCGGCCTGAGGAACTTGGGTTGGAAAGGGAGGATAGCCAGCTTCAATTCTATAGGATGTAGATCCGACGGAGAATCACAACTTCTTAGGGCATGATTTGGCCAAGTTCGAAGCAGTTATTGTTGCGTATATAGCCCCCCACTTGGAAGTGATAGTTGGATCTTCTCAAATCAAGATGCATGATGAACGATAGTAGGCGATCGAAATACTGGAGATGATGGATTTGCCTTTCACTAAATGCCACTAAATGTCGCCAATTAACACCTAGTTGCTAATGAGAAAGGTTTTGAGTTAGATTCCTAATTATAACTGCATTAGCGACGGGTCCATGTTTCTTACTGAGCCCTGTAAGTAGTTTTATTTGTTGTTCTTCATCCTCCATCTCCCATCACGCATTCCATGTTCCCAGAATCTTTAGTCCTCACTCTCTGGCAATCATAATTCTCATAATCATACCCCTGGCCTCGTCTATCTAGCCCTTTACTACTCTCAACTTTCCCTTGCTCTCTTTCATCCATTTCTCGAATCCCGCAGTTTTTTTCTTGGACGCTTCAACCGCCTCCCTGAGCCTCAGTCTTTCACAATCAACACGTCCCATCTTCTCACCAATATCATTAATTTCTGTCTTCAGCATTACAATTGTCATTCTCTCCCTTCCCCTTTTGATATCGTTAACTTCTTTTGTTTCCTCGTCTTCTTCAATTCCCTTCACACTCTGCCCGTCAGCACGTCATTGCTTTTTTTCCTTCCCAGATCTAGTAAATCTACTCAGAACCTTCCGTTTCTTCTCCCTTTTTTCTTGTAACTCTTGAATAAATTGTGTCATTTCCTCCAAATCTTCATTCCATAGCTGCATCACAGCATTTACTCCTTTGATTTTCTCCCGAGTCAATACTATCTCCTCCCTCAAAGTTTTTACCTTTTCCTCGCTCTTCTCCAGGAACTCGTCATAATTAATTTTCGCTGTATTCATAAGTTTCAAAGGGTCTCTCAAATTTGAATCATCAGCTCCATTCACCTCTTCACTTTCCTTTACCGCCTTCCATTCGTTCGTTTCCCCCCTCTTCTCTTTATCTGCATTCTCATTTGTGTTGTTGTATGAGTATCCAACTGATACTATTGTTGGCCTCAGAAGTGCAAAAGAACCTGAGATGTTTGCGTAATTGTCTGTTTACGTATTAGTATTCGTGGTTGTGATCGTGGATAGCGTATCGTTAACTCTCACCTTAGTTCCTAACCATCCTAACTTAAACTTTCTTTGAGCTCTCCTTGACTTGCTTTGGGTATTTTTATATCAACACTACCAGTTTCTCCATCTCCATCTATACCTACATCTTCACCCTCTTTCGATACCAAATGTAACTGCATATATTCCAGCTGTTTCTCTTGTGTAAATGATGGAGATTTTGCTGTCTTACGAGCATTATGTCGTGGTCTCCACGGCAATAAAATTTCTAGAATTCTATTGCTACCGTTACTACCATCGATTCATTTTCAGCCTCCCCATTCTCTATAACAGCCGCGGGAAGCTCTTCTCGAAAATCCTGCCTCGCCCTCTCTGCGTCGAGTCTAACTCGCCTCTGTCTTGCTCTCCACTGGTTTTGGAAACAAAAGCAGTATTTTGCAAAATGATAGTGTTGTTTTTGACTTTGTTCCATTTTGTACGTGCCTTTCCTTACTTTGGAGCTTCAAATATTCCCTTCACAACAAAATAACATTAATTGTTTAGAGAAAAGAAATTGAAATTTATGAATTCGAAGGATTTCAAAGTTGTTAATATTTAACTAGAAATAAATAAAAATTCTACGAGTCCGTAGACCGAAAATTCTTTTCCCCCTGCGCGGAGAGTATATTCACAGGATATTGCTGATCTCGAGATTAACTATGATATGCTTATGCCCGACAGAACCAATACAACCGATGAAATAATCAAGTGTTAAAGGCACTTTGATTTGCATTTGGCAAGTCAAGACACAGAGCTTGATCACCTCCCAAACGCCGCGTAACCTTTGAGTATCATGTCGAATCCAAAGTAGTCTTTTGTGATGCTGACCCAGAGCGAAGGGCTTTTGTCCAATCTCACTATTGTGGATCTTGGGATTAAAGAATCGTTCAGAACTCCATCGAAACAAACAGTACTAAAATCTCTCCAACAAGCCCATTAGTGTAAACATCCCGAGATTGATCGTATCGCTCCATCAGTGCTGCCGTATTTCTTCAGCATGAGGATCATAGCAAGAGAGCCCGATACCATTTAGCACGACAGGTAAATCATTGTAAGGTAACTCCTTTCGGGGCATTATAAAATATATCCTGTTTATTCACATACTCATAATACTACAATAGATCGAATAAAACACAACGTTCATCAGGATCCCATAAACTTTGAGGCTAGCGTTTTAGAAAATCATGAAGATATTATACGGAAGATTCAAGAAGATAACAAGAATGGAAGAGAAGCCATCCGAACTAAACCCCGACGAGTCTCCACTGGCAGCTCTGATAACCCTATACAAACGATGGGATGAAATCAAAGCCCGAGATGGTATACCTCCCATCGATGTTGATAGAACCAACTCATACCACGGTCAATAGATCAAGACGACAACGGGTCTCGACATAGTTTGGAAGGAAATAGTTGCAATAAGAAAGACTATAGGATTGGAATCAGATAAAGGGAAAGGAAGAGAGAGAAGATGCAGATGGCGTGCTGAGCGTGAAGGGAAGGAATTAGAGCACTGGTGTTAAACAAGGATTGATTGTATGCGAGTGATCCCAAACTTCTTTGGGTAACTTTACAATAATTTTGGGAAGCAGGCTGATAGGATGGCATTCAGATTATCGATCGGGGATAATTGTAGATACTAGAATGATTGACAAGGGCTTTCATAACTTGGGATCTCGAGACAATAATAAATACCATTGGTTATTAAATTTGCAAAAAACATGTGATTGCAATGCACAGGTACACGTAGAGTGACTTGAATCTTCTGAATCATCAAAGTAGTTTTCTTCTCATCGTTCTATAATAGGTTCGAGTTCAGCCCCTTTTCTATTCTACATTCAGCGGCCCGAACAATAAAGCTATCTAGTGCTCCCAATACCACATCGAACAAGAATAAAGACTCAACTGAATATCGAATACAGCTCAATAACCAGCAGATACCAGGTACAGACAAAAGAAGCAATGAACAACCTAAAAAAGTTACAGCTTACTGAATTGGAAAACTTGGTCGAGGAGGCAGCACGGATATTTGCTCGGGATGGAAACTGCGCACAGTGGCGATATCTGATGAAGGAAGTAGAGAAGATGAAAGATGCCATGGGCTGGAACAGATAGAGGAGCACCGCGTTGTTAATACGCATGGAAGGCTTGGATAGAGGGCATCGTTTGGAGGAAAATGAAGCTTCATCATTTGAAGTTGCAAGGAAATGATGCTTGATCGTGCATAAATGATCAATTGAAGGATGGGAGAACAGAAGAGCCTAATAGTAATATAAACCAAGGTTAGGACACAGGAGATTTAATCAACTGAATCACATCAAATAAATTATATGCTGAACACAACTTGATGTTACATTACTTTCGTTTACATTATGCCTGGCTTGCTCTCAAGCATAACCGTTATTGTAAGATATCGATAGTATCGATAGTCTAAATTGCGACGCTGTGAATAGTCACTAGACCTGCGAAAAAAAAAGGACAAGAGTCGTGACCTGCAGTATAGTGACAGGATACTATTTCAATATAACCACCCACAGAGTGAAGAGTAAGCTTTTGCTTTGACCCAATTCTTGGTTAACAGTGTTGATTTTAGAACAATATGATGCACCCACTCCACCTGCCTGCAGGAACCAAATCCTGATGTGTATTTTTCTTAATTTCAGCTATGACGATCTCCCGCATCAATTGACATGGAATTTGTAAGTGATGTGCATCTCTCCAAATTGTTTTCAGTGGCACAATTGGGAATTTTTCTATTTGATATTCGGTCGGTCGCGTGATATGTAGCCTCTCGCCAACTCACAGTTCATCCTACATGAAGCTGGGTTTAGATAAATCTCAGTACGAGTGTTGCATTAGGTAGGTCAGAATTGTAATGTTAGTGAGTTGTGGGGGAGAGGAGGAGGTCTGTCTCGAACGACATAAATGTAAACAGCTAACGTTTGAAGCGTGGGGAGTCGTTTGGAGGCATGACAGCTCGTGCTTGAAAACCTCTGTATTTAGAAGAGGGTCCTCTCTCTCTGATTGTGCTCTTGCCTGTTGACCGATCTTTGGTGAAGATTTTGGAAATTGTAGATGTCGTCGATAGATGTCTAGTAAGCTTACACGTAGCATTTGCAAGATTTTGTGGAATCGAGGCCAAGTTACTCAAAGAACATATTATGTGGATCGCGATCTCCATACTGTATTGGGCGAAGATCAAGATGTGGAAAGAAATCGTATTTCGTAGCGCGCGGGCCATGTCGTGACCTTTCTCTGAAGGTCTGAAGGAGTCGTGGAATCGTTCGTCATTGTGGCTTTGTGTTTGACAATCGGGGCGACGATAATGCACGAACTGCCGGTCCCCTCGAAGTTTGGCTATTGGTTGCTAGCTGGATTGATATGTTGTGTTGTGTTGTTGTTGTGTTGTGTTGTGGCTGGCATTGGGATCGTTGTGGTTTCGAACACCAACATTTACTTCTAGGCCAAGAAGAAGAGGCTGGAAATATTTGTTCACTGGGGATGGCTGTGCAAACTAGACTTGACTTGCATGTACCACCCACCTCACGTGCACCAGTACCGTAAAGGGACACTAAATCCTTCCCCAGGTTATTGCGAAAACTAAATCAAATTATAATTGCCTTCGACAAGATCGAGGTTACATCTCTATCGAGTCGTCGTAATCAATGTTCTTGAATCCCTCCAGCCAAGTTATGAAAATGGATTCTCAGACCCATCATTGTACACCATTCACGAGCCTAGTGCTCGGACGTGCATGCCTAGCAAAGAGGTGTATGGGTAGCTCGATTTCAGTATTCGTATTCAGAATCATTTGCGCTTGAGATGTAGATGCAAGATTACAAGAAGTCAAGATTCAAAATCCAGATGCAGGAACACATGTGGAATTCTGGATAATCCAGGAATGGACCAAGGGATGAGAAACAATGCAAATCAGTCAGATTAACATTCTTACTGCCGCATCTTATTGGATGCACCGAAATTCAACGTCGTATTGTGTTTCCCGAAGAAGCCGGATTGCCATGGCATCACACCACCAAGAATGAAGATAAATTTAATTGCCGCTGCGGATGGCAGATGGTGAAATTATGTGTTACTAACTGAATTCCTCTGTGATATTCTGTTTTGATCGAGGAGCTATCTACTATATACTACTGAAATTCGAGGAAGAATCTTCCGGAAGAATTTAATGGATGGATATCTCCTGGCTCCAATATATTTTGTTCCAGGTGAAGAGTGGTTTATCCATCTCGTGAAGCCAATCATCGCGTAGAAAGGAACGAATAGGGTGGCATCTCCAAAGATTGAATGGTTGGTAAATAGCTGATGGTTGATGAAAGATGCTTCCCAGGTTCATGTCGCCCATCCATGTCCGGCGCAAGCATTATCAAATCGTTGGATAAGATGGACCAGTGATAGCACCCAAGAATTCACTCAACTCCTGGCCTCCCGAGCTCTCTAGCTTCATTTGTAGCCCGAAGCATCAAATTCCCATGCACACCAGGAAATCTTATCGTTGACACTGCAGCTCTATTTTGTAAGCTTGAAAGTTGACGCTGGAGCGTCTCAGAGTACCATCATAGTCTCCGAGTCTCAGAATCGCATAGTCTCAGATATGTTTTTTGCGCTGGTGGAAATTCCTTGGTAAAATGAACACAGACAGTATGATGTAAACAATAAATATATCAACGCCAATTCAATTCTTCTTCCATTTCTCGACTATCACTTCCCTAAAGTTAAAGTAGAAGAGATACGAGCTCGCTGTCTTACCCCTGGCTTTGCTTCACGGTATCATTATCACCCTTGCCATTCTTTACACAGACAGATACAAGTTTGGACCCAAAGAGTCCTCATCACCCGAAAACCCCCCCAAGCACTTGCGTTGCGTGCTCTGCTACCTACTTATCGGTTTGCCGCTCTGCATCGTACCTCAAATATCTACGGACTGCGGACTACCTAATACCTATCACCTACTACCTCCTGCCTCTTACCTACTACTAACCTTCATCGTACCTATTTCAATCTCAACATCTCTGGACCATTGATTGATTGGCAGGAAAGCTAAGCAAAACTTAACATTCTGAGGTGTTCAAATCAAGAGAACAAGGAACAAGCAGAAATACCCAAGTCAACACTAATCAACTGCTTCCGACTTTCCGATACAAGACTATCGAAAAAAAGACCAATACCCAGAACCATCCAAATCCAAGGATTCTCCATTATTCCAGTTATACCCACTTTGCTACAGTTTCTGAGCTTGTCTCCACCAAGATTATCTTCCTTTCTCTTTCTACCCACCTAAATTCTAACACCCTTTAACACTGCCGTATCTCTACCTACCTCTCTAGAGATATACCACCCCCTCTGTCGTTCTTATCCACGGATAGAAGCCGTGTGTGTATCCTAATAGATTTGCCATTGTCGTTCGCTGCTTAACGCTAAGATGAACAACTATTAGGGAATCATTGAATATGATACCTGATTATCTTGGCTACAATCCTCTGAGTTGTGGTTGATTTATTAATTGACATTGCTGGCAAAACCGCGCGGATTCACATCTTCGGGCGAAATACCTCTCATCAAGATTCGCTATCTTTTCGCAACATCTTTACGATATCCTCTACTGCTACGAGCTCGGCCATTGATCTACGTCATAAGGTGCATATTCGAGAACGTTGATCTCTTGATCCATTGGGTTGGAGGCTAGGTGAGCTACGACTTTACATTGAGGGGTTCCCAGAGACAGTCGATCACAGTACCTCTCTCAACCACAAATACCAAACCTACTCGTTCTCGTCCAATATTCGAAAACACCCTTTGACACGGGAGTTTCTCATACGCCTGTTTACCTGCGAAAGTGTCCATATATTAATTAATTCAGCCGTCTTGACGATGGCGCGAAAATCTTCCCTCATGACCTCATGGTCCACCGCGCTACTATCTGCCCTCGCCATTCTTAATACCATTTCTCCAGTCGCTGCGGATTCAAGTGACACATATGTTACAGGGACAAACTCAGCAGGAGAGACAGTTGAATTACTTAACAGTCGAACACCGGCGTTGTTTACAGGGAATTTTGGAGATTGCATGGGTGGACAGAGTTTAATTAATGTTACGACATTCGACGCGGCTTACTACGCCGATAATATGACTGTTTTATTTCATCTCGCTGGTAACACGAATTTACAAAATGAGTCGGTAATGAGTAGGTTGCCCTCGGTGGTTGAATGATTGGAACCTGGCTAATCTTGAATTTAGTACATATTGGTGTGCAAGCTTGTAGGTAGAATGACCTTTCACGAAGATGCCATACTAATGTTTGACTCAGATGGAGAGGACAGGTTCGATTTGACCTTCAATCCATGTAACGCAAATTTCGCCAGGTAAGTACGATTTTCTTGTACCCTGACTTGACTAACCAGTACAGTCTATGTCCCATGAATAGCAGCAAGCCAATCAGCGGCGAGGCCATTATTCCAGTATCTGCATCTGATGTATCCGGAATTCCTGCTATTGCACTGGTGATTCCAGACTTTGAAGGATCTGCTACTTTACGGGTATTTTCGAATAGTACACAAACTGAGATTGCTTGTTTCCAAGCTGTCATGAGGAATGGAGCATCGTTTTCCCACCCAGCTGCTGTCAGCTCAGTCCTAGGAATCTTCACGGCAATCGCTGTGTTTTCCTCGTTTGCCACAGCTATATATGGAGTCAGCGTACCACATATTCGAACTCACTATGCGCACTCCCTGTCAGTACTGGTGGTTTTCGAAGTTTTCCAGTCGATCTTCCTATCTGGGGCTTTGTCAGTGGCTTGGCCAAGTGTTTTACCGGCATTTTGGAGTAATTTTGCTTGGTCCGCAGGTTTGATTCACACCCCATCCATCATCAAGTCAGTCAATAGCTTCACTGGAATATCCGGAAATTCAAGTCAGGTCGGTGGTGCCGGGTCTTCCACTATCAACAACAACGGTGGATTGCAACAGCAAATCTATGGACGGTCTTTGAAAAAGCTGCAAGAGTATAGTCATTGGTCCAAGATGGCCAGGGGAAATGAGATGGTGAAGAGAATGGGAACGCTGGCTAAACGTGCTACTAGCGACAATGCTACTAAAGGGTATGATTGGAATGGAAGTCCCATTGGAGTAGGGTTGCCACTGCCTGGAAGCTGGTCCAATTTTACCGGAACACTCGCCAACATTGATATTCCGGCACAGGATGCTTTCTTAGTTAGTTTCCTATGGTACCTAATTTTGATTGTTATTCTTGTTGCCTCTGCAGTTGCCTTCAAGTTTATCCTGGAAGCATTTAGCAAGATGAAATGGATAAAGGAAGATCGGCTTGCATTGTTTAGGAACAACTGGATCAAGATTAGTGGACTAATCGTTCTACGATCAATGCTTATTGCATTCTTCATGATAATGACTTTGTCGCTCTATCAATTTTCTTATGGGGGTACAACAGGCATAATCGCAATTGCAGCCATCATCTTCATAATATTCTTCTTCGGAATTCTGGCACTTGCCTTTTACGCTTGCTACTTCAGGCTTAGATTCGGCAATTATGCCTCGGCTCCTGATCGAATACATTTTCAACGAAAGAAAGTGATGAAGTTTCTCCCATGGTATGGAGCTGTAAGAGAGAGTAGCATGGAGGAGAGCGAAAAAGCAAAAACCTCCGGCTCTATATCTTTCTTCCGCTTGCACTACGTTGACCTAGACAAAGAGAGACAGAGTGTACATCAGGACGAGGAATACACTAAGCGATTTGGTTGGCTCTCAGCTCGATATAGAAGAACCCGTTGGTGGTTCTTCGCATTCTGGGTTGTATATCAATTCGTCAGAGCTTGTTTCGTTGGAGGTGCTCGTTCTAATCCCGCAGCCCAAGTGTTTGGAAATCTGGTGGTCGAGATCATTGCCTTCATTGCTATTATATGCCTCAACCCCTTCGAGGGTGCCCGCAATACAGCCTTGGCGGTTTATATGCTTGGTATCAGTAAGGTTGCTACTGCAGGTCTATCGGTCGCATTCCTCCCACGATACAATGTTGCACGCATTCCAACCACAGTCATTGGGGTCATTATAATTGTTATTCAAGGTTTCTTAACCATTGGCTTGCTAATACTTATCGTTCTCGGAGCCATCTCAAGCTACATGTCGATCATGCGTAATCGTGAGGAGTTCAGGCCACGCAATCTACAAAACATTCGCACAAAATATTTCGATCACCTGGAACTGAAAGCTGTCGATCTTCCACCCCCACCCCCACCGGTCCCCGAGGAGCCAAAGGAACCATACTTCAGCGTTACCCAAGTTCGTCGAGCCCCTAAGATCGAAGATGAGGATACTGTGCCAGAGATGCCGGAAATGAGAGGAAATAGGGATCTAAATACATCACAGCCCTCATTACCTACGGCCGCTCGAAGCAGAGCCGCTAGTATGCGCAGTCAGCACTCAGGATACGGCAGTGTGCCATATGGAGCGCGTGTCCATAGAGCAAGCTGGAGTTCCAGAGAATTCCAAAACTGGCAGCAGGATGAGATTGCCAGAGGTGACTCCCCCTTCAACGCGCCATCGAGACAACCGAGCATGCATCACACTATTAACAACTCGACTTCTACTGCCCCACTTGTGCGCCCTAAGATGTCGCAAACGAGCTTAAGGTCAAACACACCGAAAAGGGAGAAAATAGCTCAATATGCCGATCAGAGAGTGGGCAATGCCAGTTAGACACAGAATTGATCTGCAACGAATTTATGACAGGTGGATAGGGAAAATGAACAACTGCACTGGGTGTAGTTTAGGCGTTAGGCGTGTAGCCTTCATCGAAATTTGCAAAGATGAAGGCATGCTATTGAAATTAATTGGTTTTGCATTTAAGCTAGCATCACCGAAGGATCATAGATCTTATATTTGTTGAAACATAAAGGCATAGTTATAGCGTGGTACGAAGGGAGTTATAAGGACCATAGCGCACAACCAATCCTTGTGAGCTTCTACTCCGAGCGAGTAAATTCATTAACAAAAATAACAAGCAACTTTCTACAATTCGTAACTTCTTTTGTTGATGTGTGTGCTTCTCTGATGAATGATGTGCTGGTGGATATACCAATGCTACCACGCCTTGCTCCAAACGTCTTTTGAAGATTCTAACATTTTCACCTTTCGCGAAGGGTTTGTATCTTCACTTTTCAGGCGGGTGATCTGGCCGCACGCGAGCACATCTTCCTTTGCTGGAAAACCACTTCAAGTTCTGAAAATCTCAAAGATATGTAGTCACAAACTTTGGTTTCTCCTCTCCATTTCTTTACTTACTTCTTTACTTACTACAAATTCACTTACTTTGTTTTCTATCTTATTCAACCCGTCTCGTAGTTGTACTTTCTTCATACTTCTCCATACCACTTCAGACGAATCCTCAATTTGACCGAAACAATCGAGGCATCGAAGGCCACTGAAGTTCTTAGTACGCTTGCGCATTCGCAATCAGTAGTAAACTCACGCGTTGTGAAGTGATCAAAATTGAATTAAATTAGAAAAGATGTTCTACAGCCATGAAAGTATGTATTCCACCTACGCGCAACTCTTCATTACATATCTCACCATTCTTCTACATATTTACTTCTCTCTCATCTCAACAGCCTTTTTATAATCTAACACCACTACTAGTTCTCACCTCTCGAAAACATGGTATCGCAACAGTATGGCTTGTTGCGACCCTAGGTAGTAAATCGTCGACTAAGAAAATCACCCGAAAAGCCATCCTCGATGTTGATGTCAAGAAAGCCTGTAATACAATACTCGAACCTGATGCTCCTATGGCATTACGTCTACAGAGCAATCTATTGTATGGCGTTTCTAGAGTTTATGGTCAACAGGTTGGGTACGTCTTAAGTGACACTATTCATGTTGAGCAGAATTTGAGAGGACTTGAAAAAAGATTAATAGGAAGCTTGGATTTGGAAAATTTCAAGGCCAAGTAAGTTTTGTGTACTGTGATCCCAATCTATGACGGGCCAAGCTAACTTCTTTTATGAAAATAAGACCAGCCCAGTTGATGCTGATGGATGATCCTGCATTTGATCCAAATCTTCCACTTCCAGAATTGATTTTAGATCACAATTTTGATATTGATGCCCATCAATCGCAAAATCGGGATTCGCAAGTTTCATTATCGATTCACTCACAACGCGGGCGAAGTAGCTCCATCTCCTCTTCCCAAGGTGCTTCTATTATGGGCTTGAATGTTTCTTCGAGTCTCAGTGCGGGCGGCTACCAGCTTCCTCTCAATGATCCATTTATGAAATCTTCCGTGCTGAAATCGGGCACTCAGAGAGATGAATTTGATGACGAAGCTATCTTGTTCGAAGACAATGATCTGTTTGAGATTGATCAGAACGGAGAAATTAGAGACTTGACAGCTCAAGATATTGCCGCTCGAAGGGCAGCGAATACAAGTGTGGCTCCGAGATTTGGTAGTGACTCGGCTGCTAGTGCAAGAGTTCGCAAAGAACATGACGATGCTAGGCTTCAAGCTGGAGACAACGGTCGTATGTACGACGAAGATGAAGATTTGAACATTGTATTTGGAGACGATGACGGCAGAATTATGTTAACTGAGGCGGAGCCTTTCGAAGCCTTCATGAGTGGTGCTCTACCTGTTTCTTTGCCGGGCCGCGAACAGTCGCTCTCACAGCCTGAAGATTCGTCATCTGAAAGCGCAGCCGCACCTTCGCGTCTCAGGAAATCTAAGACCAAGAAACAACTTCCCATCGACCAAACCCAAGAACTCAAGAATTCAGTCCTCTCAATCTGGCAAAGAGAGTATGTCGATACTCAAGACAGTCTTCGTGCAGCAAAGTTGGCAGCGAAGGGCAACACCTTAGCCATGCAAAATGCTCTCATGTTCGTCATTGGAAATGGTATCAATGGTGCTGGAATTGGAATTGGTTCAACAAAGCTTCCGGGCCCTTTGAGCATGTTTTCGGGCGATGCACTTCTTGCAAAGATTACAGGGCGAGTATCGAGTTCTGCTAAACGTCAAGCGGAACTCGAAGGTGAAGACAATGATCCTAATAAGAGACTTTGCCATTGTTCCGACGAAGAAATTCCTCGTGATTTCAGGGGTGGCGATGATTTCGCCATTCAAGTTGATGACGAGCCATTCGGCACTCCGGTTGAGGTGGAAATGGGCAGAGATGCAGCGGAGGGACTAGCCGAATATCCAAGCAGTGCGATGATGCCATGGAACTTGTCTGCCAGTCAAAGAGCTCGCTCTTCAAGTTTACGCCCCGGTTCTTCACTTAGACTTGGCAGTAGAGGAGTCTCTGCCAGTCCATTGGTAGGAAGAGGTAACATTTTGCCTGGTGGAGGCGAGTTGGAAAAGTTCTCTTCACAGCAAGATGTAATTATGTATGGAAGAAGTGATGATGTCAGCACCAATCTAGATGGGGAAAGCATCGATGGAACGAATTTGGGAGCTTTTGAACAAGCAGTTAAAGAGTCAACTAGGGAGTCGAGTAGGGAGTTTGAAATGTTCGGGCCTGCCGCAAATGTGGATACACAGACAGCAGGACAAAGCCAGTGGGCTAGAGACGTCATGGATACAGAAAGTGAGAACTTCTTCGAATTTGTCCGACTATCCATTGCAGAGAAACATGGTGACGAGGAAGATCTCTTTAATGAGAACGGGCAATTGAGGGATAAGAAAGTGGGATTCGAGGATTTGTTCAACCCGGCAACGAATAGTGAGGTTGTAGCAGCTCAGGCGTTCCTACACATATTATCTTTGGCTACTAAGGGAAAAATCTGGGTTGATCAAGATGAGGGTGAGAGTATGGATTTAGGTGGAAATGGATTGGGCGGGGAGATTTGGTTGACGTGCTTGTAGTACTGTTTTGAAGGAATTTAAGGCCGTGGCGACCGCTAACTCGAGACCTGAGCATATATATCATGATCTGGTTAACGAGAGAGATGTTAATGACATTTGTTATGTTCTAAAAAGGGTTGATAGAGGATTTGAAGGGTTATTGAAGGCATTGACAGGAATCGAATTCTTTTAATGGTTGCTACAGTTTGCTATATTGATGGATATTTTAAAGGTACTTGCGGTGGATGAGTTTACGATTCTTGAATCATACGAAAACAAAAAGGAAGGATATGTAATGTTAGCTCATATAATATTTGCTCGAAAAATCTATGAAAAGGTAGATATGAATACATCGATGAAAAATAAAGGTGCTTGCACTTCAAAGTGACAATCAATGCTAAAGTGACGTAAGTCATACAACGGAGGAAGTATTAATAGTACACGAGTGAGAAAATATCATGTGCTGGCACCAAGAAATGGGGTTAGCTTCACAATAACCGTCAAACAACATCCCGTACTGCCTTTCATGCTCTTCTCAAGGCGAAATCTCTACTCCTCTCCAATCCCAACACCGCCCTCTACTCTCAATCCCCTTCGCCATCGCAACATCCCACAGCTTCTCCACCGCAAACTCGGGACTGAACAATTTCCCCTCCTTGACACCTCCCCAAAACTCCTTTGACAAGCCCGTCTTCACCGTCCCCGGATGATACGAAATAGCAAGCGCATTATCCCCATGCCTCGTTTTCAAAAAAAGATCAAAAGTCTTCGTTAAAGAGTTAACCGCTGCTTTCGAAGCGCGATAACTATACCACCCCCCGAGTGCATTGTCCGAGGTAGAACCTACACGAGCTGACATGTTGAGCCAGAGGGCGTGAGGCGGCAAATTCTTTGTGAGGGGAGAGGAAGAGAGATCCAAACGTTTTGGCGGGAGGAATGGGGAAAAGTGTTTGGTGAGAAGGAGGGGGCCGATGGTGTTGACGGCGAAGGTGTGTTGGATTTGGGATTGGTCTAATTGGGCGGGTGATTTTTCAGGGTAGAGAATGCCGGGGATGGAAAAGGCGAGACGGAGATGATGGGTTGAGGAGGGGAAGAGAGATGAACACTTTTCTGCGGCCGAGGAGATGGTGGATTCATCTGGACTGTGTTAGCATTTTGAGATTTTATATTTGGGGGATATCATAATTAGAATTATAGATTTCCAATACATGAGTCTGTTTTGAGTGATTAAGTGAGACAATGAACCACTTACTCGTGACATCGACTTCCAATACGGTCAATCTCTTGGGATCAACATCTAAGTCTGTCAAAATAGATTTCTTAGCTCCTTCAATATCCTTCCTTGAAGTTGCCACGACAGGAAGTTGTGTGTTTTGAAGGAGATGTCGAGTCAGGTAGAAACCAATTCCTCGGTTTGCGGGACAAACTAGTGACCATGCCATTTCTTTTTTCTCAATTTCTTAAACTGTGGTGTAGTATTTTGGAGATTTGCATGAGTATGGAGAAAGATCATGAAGAGAGGAGGAGCATGGCCTTTTGTTTGACATCAATAGCAATGACAATGACAGCATCATTGATATATTTTAGAAGAGCAATCCTTACAAGTGGCGGGTGTGGCTTGACGATCGGGCGGTCGATCTTTCCATGCATCTATGTTGCATTTTAGATCGGGTGTGTGGGGTGTAGCTAGGCTAACTAGAGATTAACTCTAAGTTTGAACGTTCGAAAGTTTGAATTGAAATTAGTCATTGGATGAGTTCATGATGTCAAAAAAAGGGGGATCTTGATGTTCTAGCGAGACCATATGAACATTGCGAATCTATAATCACAAGGATGGCCAGAGCTCATTACATATTCATATCTTCAAGCTATTGTAGAAAACACTTTTAAGAAACGCTGAAACAATGCAATAAATCTCTCTTCCCATTCCAACACCATGCCCTCCAACAATTGTTGTTGCTAGCCATTCCAAAACATTGATTATAATATAATAGTAACAAAGATAAAATATCCTTCCATCGTCGATCACAAAGCGACATCTTGAAAGCTAGCATTTCCTGGTGTCTGGTTCCCGGATGCGTTTTCCTCACCCGGTTTGGTCAAGTCATCTGCTGATACTCCGAATGGTGCTGCAGGTCGGAGGGCAAGTTTCTGTTGTTCTACATCTGAAGCTCGGGACTTCTGCTCTTCGGACACTGTTGTCTTTTCTGTCTCTTGCTTTTCTTGCCCTTCTCCCGCGTCGCTATTAGAATCACCATCTTCTTGTTCCTTCTCTCTCTCATCCTTATCTGGTTTAGGTGTATCTTTTGCGGGTGGAGTAGGAGGAACAGTTTGACCATTCGTGCCATTTGTGTTCGTGGGTGGTGGTGAAGTAGTTGGTGTGGTGACTTGTTCTCTGAGTGGTTCAGCCTGTGCTGGCTGAGCTGGAGGTACATTTGAAACCATTTGTCTCTGTTTTGGATCCGCATCAAGATAATATTGCCTAACGCCTACGATTCTTCCACCTCTCTCACAGCCTTCAACCCATTCCGGCCTTACAACTGGAATATTCATCTCGACGGCTTTTTCCCAAGCTATACCTCTTCCCTCTGTTGTGACAAAGTGTGTTGTGTCGATTCTCACACTATCTGCCATCTTCGCCCCAATCCTCTCAACTGCTTTGACAAGACTATCCCTCAATGAAGCGGGCAGAATACCAGGCGTAACAGTAATACCACTTAGATCCGTCATTTTGTGTGTCTTTACGACCACCTTCTCACTACTAAAAGTTCCAGCACTTGTTCTTAATACCAGGTGAAACGTGTATTCCGTATCAACAGCTAAACCACTGATCTTTGTGCTCAGCATTTGACTCGGCCTTGGGATGTTTCCAGCCTTCTGTCCATTGCGGAAGAGGGAAAGTGAGATAACATCTGCGGTTGCTAACTCAATATGATCCCATTCTAAAACGACAGAAGTCTGAGTTGCATTGCGACAGCGAAGGACTGGAGCAGAAGGTTCTGATGCACCAAAAGAATTGAAGATAGAATCTTGGAGAGCGATGAATGACTTTTGGGATTTTTCTTCCGAGACGAGGTTTCGTGCAACGGTGATATCGACGATACTACCGGAGGTGATATTGGGTGGAAGGAGAATAGATGGGAATTCAATCTGTGAGGGGTATTGTCAGTTCTGAAGGTTGGGGGAAGTAACATGTGCAATGACCAAGTTGTACATATGTAGTCGATGTACAGTTGATTGAATCATTGTTGAGAGCATAACTTACGAGTCGTTTATCTTGAGTTAATAAGACTGCCACTCCGGCATCGACTTTACCCACGGTAAGTGAAATCAACATGGCGAATACTCTCTTTAATGTGCCAAAAGGGAATGAAATTCTTCAAGATACGTTGCGACAGCTTCGCGATTGCGATCGTCCCAGATTAGCTTGAAGAGCTCCAGCGTGTGTTCAGGCGGCGCTAATTGGTTGGATCTGGCACAGCCGCAAATTGATGAAACATTTTTGATGTGAACTTCCTCATGATACTATGGTATGTGTGATAGCAAATGCAATATATATATATATATATATACATATTAAATTTCTTGAATAAATTGTGAAGGTTACATAGTCTGATTGTCAAAACGTGGTAGCTTCTAAGATTTTTGTCTATTTATAATCTTGCATTATTTTCCATCACTTTTGATAAACTGTTCCACCAAATACCTTATTCTTGGTGTTTTTCTTTTTCTTTGGAAGGTTCACTGTTGTACCGCCCTCCTTTTCCCTTGTCCTGCTTTTCATTTGGACCCTTTTCACTTCAATGGGCGTGCCCTTGTTTTGTTTGCTGGCATTCTGATTTGAACTGTTATGTCGAGCTTCACGCTCCAGCTTGAACTTTCGTATCAATGCGGTCACAGCCATCTCCGCTTGATTTTGTAAAACATCCATTTTTGCAGTCAAGGCCTTATCTTTGGCAGATATTATCATCGTACCAACTAGGTCCTCGCCTTTGCTACCCCTTCCTATACTGTTGGATAACCTTTTCCCAGACAAGTCATAGTCATGGTTCTTCAAAGCTTCTCTAATTGCAGTTCTGATCCTCCGTACCATATGGGTTCGTATGACTTTCTTGTTTCCTCCATTAACTTTCGCACAAAAAACAGAGAGCCATAAAGGCGAGGGTTTGTTGACTAAAAGGTGCTGAATGTTATAGTGGTCTGGGTTGTAGGTTTTTGATACCGCTGGTGCTTGATGAGAGCCATAGGCGTGGAAGGCGGAAAGCTTATAAGAAAAACATTGATCGTCCCCTGTGATACCTTTGAATGATCCATAAGCTAGAGCATCTATTGACTTCAGTTGGCCGGAACGTATCAGCTGCGAGAACTTCGATTCCACAGCAATTGCAGCTGTTCCAGTCACTCTAGCAGCCATCTCCAGTGGAGGAGGATTGGAAGAGCCTTGAGGTGAGAATAGTGTGCGTCAGAATCATTGGCTACTAATTCCTTTTGTTCTTTGTTCTTGTAACAGTAGACAATGACTTTGAAGACGGGCGGATGTATTGGACATTGTTGATTTCTTGGGTATAATGGTCTCGATCAATAGCAATGGAGCCGTAACAAAGCGAATTCATCAATTTGGTCGGACCGGATCTCTTTAGCGTGCGCCAAGACCCCACCACTAGTGAACCACAATTTATGACACTACTCCAGCCCAGAAATAAATTATTGTCTGCTACTTGGTCGCCTTCTTCTTCCTTCTTCCTTCTTCATTAATCTTACTCCAACACCACAACCAAAATAATAATATAAGCCATAAACACCCTTCAAATCGAAATCCAAAAAATCGACAGTAAAGTAAAAAAACAGCAGACATGCCTAAGAATAAGGGAAAGGTAAGACATTGTCGCATTTTTTAATTGGAATTATTCCACCCCACTATCTTGATCTAGGCTGACACAGTTGCGAAAAATAGGGAGGAAAGAACAGGCGTCGTGGAAAGAACGAGAACGATAATGAGAAGCGTGAATTAACCTTCAAGGAAGAAGGCCAAGGTACATACTCCCCATTTCCTGTAGCTACAATTTGCAGCTGCCGTCTACCTTCACCTCTTCTTTACCGCTTCTTGTCATTCAAGTCATCTTGCTCCGCAGACGGCCAACTAACGACTTCCTGCAGAATATGCCCAAGTTATCAAGATGCTCGGAAACGGTCGTTTAGAAGCTCTCTGCTTTGATGGTACTAGACGTCTTGCACATATCCGTGGAAAGCTCAGAAAGAAGGTCTGGATCAACCAAGGAGATATCATTCTCCTTTCTCTCCGT
>JAHXJL010000082.1:0-244502 GCA_019395255.1 Botrytis medusae
CTACTACCTTCTTATGTCTCCTCCATTCCTCTCCTTCAAGTGTCACAATGTTCTTCCCAAAAAATTCCAACACCTTATAATTCTTCACAGGTTTGACGAAATCATTTTTTCGCGTTGTGAATTGTGCTATCAACTCTGCGTTTGTCGTGCGTAAGAGATTGATGTTCGAGGTCGCGAATATGTAGGTGTCTCCATGTAGATCATAGGAGGAGCGAAGATCGAGGAAGGAGTTGCGGTGGTTGGCTATACTTTGAGGATGTCAAATGGTTTGATGGACTAATCTCTGAGGGGTGATTTTGGGATGAGGATATGGAAATAGTTGAGAGGAGAAAAGACTTACTATAGCCATCCCCAATGCTTCGTCCCAGGTAATCTCCTCAAAATCGGAACAATAAATTTCAATGCAATAATATTTTCCAGTCCAATTGGCACAAGAGCTAGGTTCACCCATTTACATCAGCTCCTCTATTTCCTTTCACCCCAAACATTGAATACACCCACGCGTCTCAATAACTGGAAATCCAGTACTCTCTGCTCTCCCTCTATGTTTCAAAAACCCACGATACGCATTCCCCACTTTCCACAGCAGCAACGTCCATAGTGCTAATCCTATGAACAGTGTTCCGACCATTCCGACTTCCTTGACATTCAACGCGACGCACAATAGTTTGGCAGGGCGACAAATTACGAATCACGACTTCCCAAAATGCAATCAAAAAACCGACATGCAGTTGAAGAATTATTGATTGATTGATTGATCAAATGAATGATCGACATTACCACAATCCTGACGCGAATAAAAGGAGCAGGTAAACCGAGTGAGATTCAATACATGTAATCCCTCATACATGTACATATGTAAGATACGGAGCTGTACCCCTCATTCATAATCTCGACGCCTATCATTATGACTCGTAATAGATGATCCTTCGTAGATGGAACGCCTAGGCACGCATGAAGATGGAGGAAAATATGTGGATATAGATAAGCATAAGCAGAACCTCCATTCAAAAACACTATCGAATTTTATATGGAGGCATGGAGCAACTTTATTTGTTTATTCGACCATGATGCTCCAGAAATACCCTCCAAAACTAGGGTCTCGTATGTAGGTGACATTCTTTAATCATAGTCCTGTGAATGGAAGACATCCTCTGCACTCCGTACATTTAATTATTCCATTCAGGCGTTTGGCATAGTCTAGACTTCGAAAGCTCAGCTGAAACCCCACTCCTCCCCTGAAATGATAAACCACCCATGCCAACCATCATCAACCACTCTCCCTTGTCCCCGCCCCCATCAATCCTACCACTCCTGATAACGTCCTTGTCGTCTGTTCCCATATGGCTGATTGGACCCGCTGTAAGTATATAGAACTATGCTTACATATACAAGCGAGGTCTCCCAACAAGGTACTCGTACTTGAAGAGGTAAATATTTCAACCTACCAGAATTAACTATGCATTCAACGAATATTGATCAACTACCTTTTGAAGCTGCTTGAAGGCGGCTAGAACTGACGTGCATATAAATACAAGGTCTATAAGTTACATGGCATCCAAATACCTCCGGAAGATACACTCAGGTACACACGGAGTATAGCTTAGCTATAGCCTTTTGGTAGCAGCAACTCAATAAACAATAAGCAATAAATCCATAGAACCTCGGCATACAAAAATCCAACAAGCTTGTCATTTCTTTTATTCAATCAAACTTCCCTTGGTCCTTAAATCCTGTTCAATTGAACTTCGATGGCCTTACATCATTATCGATATACGAGCTCCGGAAACTCCAAGCTCCCGAGACTCCAAGCTCCAAAAACAAGCCTGACACGTTTCGTTTGGATAAAGAATGTCCAACAGACATGATCGTACCCAAGCACGTATTCCAGAAGGCAACCTTGGATTAAGTAAGACCTGTTGCATGTATCGATATCCGTTCTCATACATGCAGTGCCTACGCCATACCATTGCCGTTTCCATACCTCGCCAAGCCGCGCGTACCGCACATTTCCTAATTTACCCCCCATCCGTCCCGATTGCATAACCACCCATCACTCGATGAGACCCTTCCATAATACCCATCCGTCTCATCCTCACCCCTTCACCCTATCCCTTCGAATTTTTTATCTATTATCCCAACTCCTCGGTCTAGGTCGCCGTCCGTCGCTAATATCCGAGCACACCGGGCACCAGCAAGGCAAGCACGGACACCCGTACGGGCACCAGTGGAAGCCATTTTTCGCTTGCACGCTACTATCGGCAATTAGATATCAAGTTTTTGACCCAGTATAGGGGACCTATCCATTATAAAGCTCTTGGCTCCTCGAAGATACTGATTAACCTTATTCTAAGAGAAATATTGAATGAGTACTCTTCAAACTTGGAAAATATTGATCAATTAACAAATTAGTAAATTATCGATGGATTAGTGCGTGAATAAAAGCTGCATGTGAAATGCCCAGACACATTATGTATCCCTCCCTTTCTATCCCCAGCCTTCGCACTACTTACTTACTGAGAGACAAAACTAAGATCTTACCTCACTGGTACGTCATTTCAAATCTGTCCACTCCACCCCAGTAAAGTAGGTCTAAAAGCAGCTCTCCCTCAAACGAATCCCCAATTAATTTGTACCCTTATGGAAAGGAAAGCCTACGGAAATGCTACGGAATGGTCACTGGAAGGGATACTGTAATGGTAGCCAAGAAATCGCAATGCAAACAAAATTCAATACATTCAAACCGAACGTAACAAACGCTCAAAAAATCATTACCAAACAAGTATGTACTGCATAAACAAATCAAACCACCAGTTCAATTTTCTACCCTCCAAAAGCTTCTTCGTCAAGCTCTTTTAGTCGCTTCGCATACATCCATCCGAACTTCATAATCATGCATGTGCGATTCTACAAACGGGATCAGGTACTGTAAATTTTTATATTATCCATATGGACAGGCAAGTAGATGGGTAGGTATCAAGTACATGCACATGCAAATCATACCCGTCTAGCCACCCATTCAACCACACTCAAATCAAAAGAAGTAGGTAACAATATTCACTGATTATTCCAGATCTTCTTGCATCTAGACCCGACTGCTGACTGTATACATACTCGTCTCATTTATTCTTCTTGCTTTGTCTTGCTTCTCTCCAATTTGCCTGATTTCGTTCCCCGCATTTTCATGCTTCTTACCTCTCAATGCCATATATGCAATATAAGGAAAGGCAACGAATTAATGAGTAAATAGGTAAATAAAAATATTCAACTCTCGTAACCATAATTTAGCCTGACTGGATATGAAAAATCCGTCTTTGAGTTCCATGCTTCAAGTAACCTCTGTAAGACGAGAAACTGCATCCATAATTCCATGTACAAATTCCCTTCATTCATGTATCCAACCACCCATCTCATATCATTACCCTCATAACACCAATCCATTCCATAAGATACTATCCCGTACCAATGATTCAATCCATCAACCTCCATTAAAAATACCGCAAAGTGCAGGGGGGAAATGAAATTCGTCCACGTATTAAATTTCCAAACCCGAGTGAGTCCAGGTTCAAAGTCCAAAGGTTCCATCCAAGGTCGAGCGCAAACTTTTCCACCACAAAACTCTGCCAACCAATTTCAGTTCCACCTCCACCCATTCAATAATATCAATAGAACGCAAACGTAAGTCGAGAAAATGAAAGAACAGTGAAAGGAAAATTAGCATAAAGCACAAAACGTAAAAGACCTGATCCCAAGAAGAAAAAAAAAGAATAAAACACCCAAATCGAACGCTTGCACCACCACTATCTCATCTTATCTTAGTCTCTGTTGGTTTTATGCATATGAGAAATATGCCAGTCACTCATGCTATGATATGATATTCGCTCGCTTGCTCAAATGAATATATGCCATCGTCTCACGAGGAGGATAAAGATAATCGAAGCGCCAACACTCCCTCCCAATTGCTTTTGGATAAACCTAAAGAGAGTCTCTCCTTAACCTTGATGAATATTGGGATCTTGTTTAAGATCTGAATCATGATGAGCATAATTGTTATTGTCGAGGAAATCGAATCCTCCATGATGTTGGTGGGTGAGGAGTTGATGTGGATGACCGAGACTTCCTGTTCGGAGTTGACTTCCTAATTGAGGAGTTGTGTCGTATTGAGATCTATGAGGAAGTCCATCGTAGCTACTTTGGACGTTGTGGCCAATAGAATGCGACGGTAACACGGATTGAGAATTGGGCGGGGGAAGTTGATACGTATTAGAGGAGAAAGATTGCGGGGAATTTGATGTAAAAGATTGGGACTGCGGTGATGTTGTGTAAAAGCTTGAGGCCGGAGATGGATTGCTGAAGAAAGATGGTGTCCAACTCACACTTGCCTGTTGGGAATTCTGGTATTGAGCTGGAGACATGGAAGTGGACATGGAACGTTGAGGTTGATCGTGTAGGCTTGAGCTACTGGGATCAGCAAAGTTAACACGTGATCCATATCCAGTAGCGGTATTGATGTAAGAGGAATTCTGCATGTGATCTTCGTGCTGTGGATTGTATCGAACCGAGACGTGTCGAGCTGGTGCATATACATTATCATGTTCTCTCTGGTGGTTAGATGGTGGTCCTTGTTGTGCTTGTTGAACATGAATGATTGACGGCGAGACCGAACTGTTTGGAGTAATTATCATTGACGAGGCTTCTATTTCTTGAGGTTGTAAATCGTCATCTTCAAGTTTCATTCCCTCATCTGGTTCGTCGTCTGAAATTTCCCCCCCGTTTCTGTCACCATACATTACTGAAATGTAGGTATCAGGGTCTAATAAATTGTTAGCCTTCCGATAGCACTGTCTCCGAAAAAGAAAAAAAAGAGATACCAACCTCGCTCGCCATTTTTGTACTGCTCCTCCATTCGAGCAACCTTGAATATCTCCTTCAAGAAAGGTTTCTTGGCAGAATTCTCGGGATGATCTTTCTCGGTAAACCAATTCGACATAGCTTCCATCGTAACTTCTTCCAGCTTCTTGACGTTGAGGTTTAACTTTTGAACAGCTGAGCATTGCTTGTGATATGGCTCGATAATCATCCTCAAAATATGTACTAACAAACGTATTCTCTCTAATCAAGATATTAGTCACGATGTCTTTGATTTACATGGTGATTTCAAACTTACCAGGTTTCAAGAGGTGATCTGGTTCTCTGTGTCGAACTGAGAGATCTCCACTTGTAGCTGGCCACCACGGTGGAGCTTTATCAGCACCCTTAGTATATGGGTAATGTGTCTGCTTCCTAGGCTCCACTAGCTTTACAAAAGCTTTTCCCATAACCTTACAAGAAGCTTGCTGCATATCCTTGAAGCGACAGCTGTAAAATTTCGTAACCTCTTCCTCATCACCTATTCTCAGTAACATTGTCTTTCTCTCTACGATGGGACTTGGCGTATCTTCACTTGAGTCATCATATTGATGATGATATCTCTTAGTCTTTTTCGAACCTGTCGAATCATTATCGTCAGAATCCTCTGAACTTTGTCGAAGCTGACGGTGTCTACGCCTCTTTCCAGAGCCCGAAACGTTTCCTGCAAGTTTCCTCATACCTGGTGCGCTATCCATGCTAAAGTCACTGTACCCGCTCTCTGGATTGTAGGCTGTAGAGGCGGGCATTAGCAAGGAAGATATGGAGACCATTTGGAAGGTGACTGACATGATGAATTTGAGAATGAGGCATCCAGAGCAGCTCTTTGTACAGATTTGTGAAAATCATTCTTCAAGTGTGGCGAGAATATTCTCGGTTGGAAATTCTTTAAAGTTTGAGAAGTGTAATTTACTTCCCTTCCATCGTCAAGAATGGCGATGACGGCAAATTCTTTTACTGGAATACGAGCGCAGGATCTCAATGCTTCTTCCACAGTCTAGAAAAGATGTTAGTTGATTCACTTTCCATGGAATTAATTGATTGTCACTCAACGTACAAGAGCTAGTTCGTGTGGGTGAGGGCGGTGTGGTGTAATTGATGTGAGTCGAGGTTCGGTCAAGGAAGGTTGGCTGCAATCGAATGGTCTCTCCGCAGTATTGAGCCATGACTCACGGCCAAAACAATCCCTAGATTGCATGGGATTCTCATGTTGAACCATAATCAAGAAAGGTATTCAGATGATGGATAGAGTAGGTAAGGGCTCTAAATCTTTGACTCGAGGCGGTGAGGTTACAAACCGAGCTATCGTATTGATGATATACTTGACAAGTCCGTGAGGTATAAGACGTATCAGGAATTAAGAGGACGGAAGTCTGCTTTAATGACTGCTCGACAATCTACTGTTTACCAAAACTCAATGTTAGCGTATTAATTTACGCATATGCATGATAGAGATCCGAGTCTGTAAGGAGATCCAAGACATGGAGATGGAAAAAGTAAATCAATGAGGCTTACATCGAAGCCAGGGTTATCTTCGTATTAATATCATAAACTCATGGCAACTAGAAGAAAAATCCACAGAAGGGAAAAAAAAGTGGCGTTGTATCGGTATTCAATTTCGAAGGTAACACAAAACCAGATAGATGGGGAAGCTGAGCTTATAGTCGCAAATTATCGATGGAGGCGTTAAGTACCCAAGCATGAGACCCAAGAGTGACTATCTTACCACCGTCCCGACCGAGTATACTCTTTCCCGATACGAGACCGTACAGACCGAATCTCGGAATTGGGCACCGAAACACTTGTGAGTTGACGTGAGATATGAGATGGTGTATTATTAGGAATTGAGGTTTTTGGGGAGCGTTGAGTGTGTATCTGGTTACACTATCCAATTGACAATTCAATCGCTGCTATATCAAGGAATCGTATGTCCAGAAAGAGGATTTAAGACACCCTAATATTGTTCGGAAGCCCGCAGTGGTGATTGTTTCAGTTGATTAATTTTTCGATTTTCAGGGACCTTTTTGGGCCTTAAAACGCCGTTTGATCTTCGAACCCTTGGAACCATTAGACGCGCGGGGATTCTGGACTGAGATAGTAAGTGAGACCAGAATAGATTCTTAGATCAGTGGAGATACAATCGATTGAAAAAAGTATCAGGAATAGATATATGATCGATCCACAACCGTGTGTAAAATGAGCAACTAGATGATAGATCTAGTATCCAGATGAAGGGGAGAAAAGGAAGAGAAAATGGCAAGAAAGAAAGAAGTGTTTTAAGATAAGGACAGAAGGTTCGAGTAAAGTCCCGTAGGCAATGTACGGTAAAAGGCTGCTGCATGTATGAAAGAATGGGTGAGGGGATATGTATGACGCAAAAAGCCCCCTGTCGCTTGTAGGACACCAAGCTTAAACGAAGCACTGAATTAAATTCGATGCGCTGTTCAATATGTTATGATTCACGGTTCGTTTGACTTTACAGTCTTCATTTCTGTTGTGTTCCTATCTGTACATCTAGGCTTGCGTTGCGTTTGCCTTATTCAGTGGTTCGTTGAATAATAAATGTCGTGCTACCATTTGGACGGAGGGGAGAAGGAAGGAGAAACGACCAAAATCGCGACCTACAACAATTGAAAATAAATTAATTAATTCTGGCGAATGTTATAATTTATTTTTTGCAAGTCCTTGAAGCAGCAAGCCAGAATTTCCAAGAGGATTTGATCATCACGGAGCACCCAGATTGTTGGGTACAGCTTTTCAAGCCTTGGAAAACCTATTGACTTGATGATTGAAGGAAATCCATGTTATCCATGTTTTGGTGTAGACACATGGACCACTACAAATACCAGTAAGGAATTATTAGAGTATACCACGCAACGGTTCCTGGGGTTTCAAAAAAAATCCTTGAAGGTTGCCTTGCCGTCTTGCGTATTACTCGGCTTGAACTAATTAATTAATGAATTAATGGACTAATGGACTAAGGGATTAAATCGAACGAGGGTGGTGTTGTGATACTCTTACGATGCGACGCGATGTGATGCTGGTATAGGCTGGATAATAAGCGATGATAATCTACCTATGCTTGCTTTGGTGGGTAATGCCTTCGGACTAGATAAGATAAAGATTGGTGTTGTGATATCTTTACTGTTATGGTATATCTTTGCAATAAATATAATATGCTATATGCTCACTTCATATGCAAAATTCGTATTAATAACCTTTTCAGTTTAGACGTAAAAAGACAGTTGTCGGTTTGTCGGTTTGTATCCGTAGTTTGCTGCTTTCTATGTTGTTACTTTCTATCTTCCTGGATTTGTTTCTAATATAACAAATCAGCTGCAGCCTTGATGCCACCAGGAAGCAAACTTTTCGAATAAAAAGTCACTTGGTCGAGGCAGATAGTTCTATGGAATTAAATCGAAATACGTGGGGAATCGTGGGGGGGAAGGGACCATAATGATGACCATTAACGGCCCTTTGAGGATTGAGAAGTCTGGAATTGATACCAGGTGTAGTGTTCTATACTTGGAAGACGTGGAGTCGAAGAGGGGAGGGCCGAGGCGCATATTGCGGGAAAGGCAAACCGTGTGAGAAAGTAATCCTGCGATGAGAATCGAGAGGTAAGCCTGAACTTACATGCTTCCAAGACTTGTGGCTTTCTTGGTGTTACTATGAAGATTAGGGTCCATGTGCATAAATATATGTACACAGTAGACTAATCTGGGTAATAATTACTGTACATCAAGAATCGAGTTGAACTTTCTCGATAAGATATATAGATGGATGTTTAGAAGCTATTCATCTACTCGAGTAGATGAAGTGAAGTTATCATTGAGCTCGAGCTAAAGCAAAATCAGGTCTATGCACTAGGTACCAAATTCATTAATTAGTCAATAAGGCTACTAGTTCCTCTTGATTATTTTTTCCTATTTTCTTTTCTCTTTTCTTTTTCATTTTTTTTTCATATCCGTATACCCTTTTCTCTCCTTCGGTAACAAGTACCCCTCTCAGATGTAATGCGGTACGTCAAGAAAAAACCCCTCAACATTTTGAGCCATACCTGCATCGGTACCTAGATAGCTGAGTGAAAAAGCCGTCTTATTGGATTCCTACAATGTTTCGTAGTATTCAACCTCAATGCAGATCACTCCTGGCCCTGGACCTAGTTTACAATATAGTTTGCGGGGTCAACGACAACCGAAAGTTAATTAGAGAGGTTCGATCAAGCTAACAAACGACACCAGACCTAACATATAATTATTGGAAGCCCCCTACCAAGACACCTACCGTTGACCTCAACTCGAATGACTTAAATCATCTATTGGATGATTTCAGTTGCTCAATCATGAAGCTTGTGTGGTTTCATACTACGCTTGGTTTTCAGCTTTGTAATAGCATCATAAACAACTCACAATCTCATCTGAGATCCAGGGTTATATCCTTTTCTTTCTTTGATTTCGCTGTTCCTTCTTCCTTGCTTCCTCTCGTGAATTTCATTTACACATTGCTGATTGTATTACCAATCTAAGATCGTACAACATCAAAACAGTAATTTCTAGCCAATGACCAACTAGAGGGTTCAATGACTAGACGTCAAATCCTACGGAGATCGTCTGATCTACCCGACTCCTGCTTATGGTAAGGATGTATCACGTATATCCACCACTCATTAGTTTAAAATTCCAATGTTCAATTTATCTTCGGCTGGAAGATTGATTGCATATGGCAACAAGAAGTCTCCGCCAATAGCAAAGTCCTACATAGTATAAGTGTAATCGTCCGACCTCGTCATCCCAGAGCCGACAGATTCGGAGAAAATACCTCCCGATTCAATCGAACATCAAGTGGATATGATACAGAGCATTACCAAATCACATCACCAGTGACATGATGTTTGAGGGCATATTTCACTCGCACAATCGTTATCAAAGGGTCAATTATCATCTCGGAAAAAATGAGGATGTGTGAGATCCCGACCGAAGTTGCATATCAGGAAGCGGTGAAAATTGGTGGCATTTGACTGCGCATATCAAGATCTGCAGGAAAACATTCGCAACGATTCATATTCCGCCATTTTTCAACTCTAGATATTAACAATCGCCACGGATATGAGAAGGTAGCGGTCAGGAAGAGTAGTGCTCTTTTTAACCAAGTGGTCTAGTAAGGTCATCGTGCAGCTGACTCTAGGTCACTGATCATCACAAGCTCTCATTTCAAAGACTGTATGAAGTCTGTGAGTGATCCGGTTCTTGAAGTCACCGGTAAGAATATTATGATGTTCATCATTGCATGTTACTCTCGATTTGCGCCCATATCAGCGTCGTGGTACAAGCATACGCGAAAGCCCAAAATAGGTTTGCATTGTCGCGTGCCAGGCTTATTAATGTCTGTCATACCTCTACAGCAGTCTCTCTCATATGATTTAGATATAATTTCGAGCTAGCTTATCATACACACAATACTTAGCAAGTATATGCTCTAAAAACCATGGGTTTTTGATGCTACGCGACATCCCCTTTGATCTTTTCCTCGAATCGGTAATTGGAGTATATAATTATAAATGAGAGATGTTCTTCTCTTTATCTATTCAGTTAGTCGTATTACATATAAGTGAACTATTTTACGCTTCCCCTGATATTACTCAAGTTGCTCAACGATGTTCCTAATCAATGACAAAGTCAAGCTTCCCATGTATGCTTCATACTGTGGCAGCCAAAGCTTTTCTTATGGATTTCACCAAATAATACTATTCACAGACTTTGGTTACTGTGATATATGCTTGCAAGTCTCTTCTGGCAGTTGAAGTTGCACACAATGACGTAGTTGTCATGTTCCCCGCATGTTTCCGTGGCATGAAAGAGTCAAGCCGACTCAAGAAATAGTCGCACGTAGCTTCGAGGATTTACATGATGTCATATTTCTGTGTAACAGCACTAGATCTTGAAGAACATACTTGCATAGAAACCTCGAAGTTGATACAAATGTGTGTCAGCACTTGACCAATGTTAGATACTGTACACGTTTGTCCATTATTACTATAAGCACTGCCAAATTAGTTCGGATTCAATCACATGCCATGATGCTTAAAAACCAATCAACTAAACCATTTCTACTCTCTAGTTTCTTACAGCACCATCAAATGTCACACAAAGCCCTTCTAATCCTCCATCAACCCTTCGTTATCTGAAAATTGGTATCCAATCAAGCCCGCAAATTATCCCAGCTAAATTTACTTACACGTTACAAAGTCATCAGATGTCACCTTGATCAATATTCAATTGAGCTAAAGATTTAGTCTTTCCGCGTTCTCTACCTTCCAAACGGTGAAACCATATAAACGCACAAGGCCCAATTTAACACTCATTCAAGCGCGGGACCGGCTCACACTCCATCATGTAGCACAACGATCTATTTCCACAATGATACTTTCCACGTTTTACGCTCGATTTCTACGGAATCTACCTTGTCTGTACCTCCTGACACGACATCGGCTCTTGCTACATTTAAGAGTACTTCATACAATCAGCAATGGAACCCGAATTCGACTCAACAAAGAGCATAACACATCCGAGAATCCTCGAACTCAAGCTTCCACGAGGGGAGATAAAATGCCTCACAATGCTTGAAATTCTAAACATCAATTTACACGGTTCAAGATCTTGATTTCAACCTCGTGGTGCACCGAGCCGAACTTTTCCCTCCACGCTATTTTTTGTTCCTCATCATTCTAGCCCATGACCATCTCTAATTCAGCCCGTCTACGTAGTTTGTTGAACTTCAACTTTGCATGCCAGACACCAATTATCCCAGCCTTTTTACAACCTCACATTTCACAAAAGCGACAAGGTAAACTCGAACCCTCCGCAGTTTTCGCATGTCAAGAAATGGTCTCCCAAAATCTTGTTTGAATTAAGGTTATTTGTTGTGGTATACAATATGTTACCCTCATTACGTCTTTCTGCAAGAATGGGCTGATCCCCTTTCTCAAGGAAAAGTCAACACTTTTTTTCCTGTCTTCCATAGTACAACATATGCAGTTGGAGATTGCATATGTTGAATTGCAGATTATATGAATTTCTGCCGAGTAAATTATTTTGCCTTGTTGAAAAAGAAAAAGCTGTGTCACCCTAGCTTTTTCTCCATCTCTCCCCTAGATCCTGATTCGCATCTTACACAGCAAGTTTTCCTTAGAATATCTATCTATGCATGAATTCGCAACTAGCAGATCTTCCTTGTCGTATCTATCCCATCATTCAACACCGTATACATAACCCCCTATTACCATTTCACTATCTTAACCAACCATCTAACATCTATCCAAGGCTAATGCACACATCATACAGCGGCAACTACGGTAACTACGACCCATGAAAGAACATACGATCTACTATCGCCTTAAAATCCATCTTCTTACCCAGCCAAACAACGTTTCAGCCATCATTTCAGTTGGTTCAACTCATTAGGCCACTTTCACATCTAATCTGATTGTTCACACCATCTTTCTTCAGAATCACCACATCGCTATACCAACACAATATCTACCATATTTCACTGTTTGACGGTTCGCCAAAATTTCAATATTTCTTCTTATCCATTCTTTGGTTTGGAAGTATGAGAAGCCTCTGCATTCAATTTCTCATGCATGATTCAAATTCGATCTCATTTAGAACACTGACTCATTTCTTTGTCCGTCCCACAATTGCGTTCGTTGTGTATCAATATAAGGAAAAAAATTAATTTTGTGAATTATGCTCTGCATACCTTAGAGAAACCGGACGCACTACCGCATATCCTCAACCCGGTCTCAACCAGCTTTGAGCCCCCAATCTTTTCTTCAAACTTTTCTCTTGCCTGCTTGCCACAATTCTATCCATATGCCAAGTTTGACCCGCTGCAAAACCACCAGTAACACATCTCACCATCCAATGTTTCACCACATCTCCATAGCCCTCAACCACCTCATCATCCACAACTTCACCTCTTACACAATACCGCATATACGCTCGGACTACCCCGCCATCCATTGCATCTTTTTCATCCATACATCTTATCCAAAGTATTCCCTCCATCTCCACCAGGCAGCCCCTTTGCATATGCTCCACATCCAATCATTCGAACTGACTTGAACATCATATTTTCGGAGCAAAGTCCGCTTCCATAAGGACCCTAAGTTTATGCCCAAATATCTGGATGAAAAAGGAAATTAACAGACTATAAATGCAGCATGCAGGCTATACAATGTGATTTGGAGTATGCGATGCAATATGTTGTGTTACGCGAGGTGGGGATGTATTCTTTACCTTGTTGGGTCTATCTGTCTGTATAGGATTTTCCTCGAGTCATTACTGTGATGGGGCGATTTTTCATGACGGTGCATTTAATTTAGCTTCGTCACTGCCTCATAGCTTCTTGAGTATCCACATGTTAATTATTGTGGTTGACGAATTGAGGATAATGGATGCGACTCAATACTAAACCGGCTAAACAGATGACGGGATTCAAAATCTGATCACGAATTAGAAGTTTCGGATCGAGAGAAGAAGATTGGAACTAGGAATTGTTCATGAAAAGCGGAGGCATCTCCATTCACTTACCCATGTTGCTTTTAGATCCCCCATGTATGAAGTGAGATCGATGTGTGGTCTTGGCGAAGTGATGGTAGGGGGGAGGAAGGTATGTTTTTGAATTGACATCAGATGACAAATAATGACTTTAAATATGGGTTGATACAATGATACTTATTGAACTTCTATAACCCTAATCTTTCAAGCCAAGGCAATGAGTATCTCACAAGGCCGAAGAGATTAAGAGTCAAGACTTTGTCTTAACACGGAGTCGTTTCATCTCTTTTTCGAACTTCAACTTTTCTATAAAAAAATCGAATCATCATTATGATTGAATGCCTTCTACTCGGCTCTTCATTTACTGCTACATTTCCTTCTCCATACATCCTCCTCCGCACTTGTAATCAAGTTAAGCCTTGGTCTGATGTCCTTATCACCGTAGGCCCTTTGAGACAAACGTCTCCAGTCCAAGGCTTTCCCTTCCTCTCACATCAATCCAAATGCTCCCTCACTAGACACGTGTGTAAGATACTCAATTATTATCGTATCTGATCTCGTCAAACAAATTTCCATCTTTTAACATGTTATATAACTATAACTTGCCCTTATTCAATCAATGCTAGTATTGACACCCCGTCAAATCTTCGCTATCTAGACACTAGTCATACGTTACCTCTTTCTTTTCCAGTTCCACTCCGTTTCTCCCATAATGAGTCCCATTTCCATTTCCTCTTTGCTTTTTCAATCACATTGTCTTCCTGTTATCTCATTTTCGCTCTCGAATAGACACTGCCTTCGTCAGCAACCACGCCATCATCTGTTCCTCGGATGCCTGAATCTTACATGCCTTCAATTTAGCCCAAGATCAAAGAGCCTAATACCATACCTAAATTTTTGAACCCACGGTGCCCGCCCATACTACTACACTTCTTGTGTGTCTTTTTTGGCAGCCAAGCACTTCAAAGGGTTTGATTTCGTTTATCTTTATCCGATTCATCACATGTGTGGATATCAAACAAGCGCCCAAATGCCTTTGGAAATGCATCGTCATCATCATCATCATTATCATCAGCTCAAAAGAGATCCACATCCTGATACCCATGATCGTATATTGAGATTTTACAGCTACATCTTAAATTTACACATACATCACCACCAATCATAAATGCATCATGGCAAAACCCATACAAAAAGTTTCATAATATTCAAACTTTTCAATACACGATTCCCCTCTTCTTTCTCCACGAGCATTCACCCAGTTAACACCCTCCAATATTTCCCCTGCATCTCAACTCTTCGTTTTACAATTTTCCCATGTATAATTTTCCTTCCCACCCTCAAACCCCCATATGCGAGACAGGACAAAGAAATGTACCTAAACCATGTACAAAACAATTATGCAATTTCAATCTTCAACTAATCTTTTGAAAAGATGTGACCTAAGTTTTTCTCTGACTTCTTTCAACCCACCACCTCTCCCTTAATTATTTACTCGGCCACAAATTCTCTCACTTACCCCTAATTTACCTTACACTCCCCTCCAGTCCCGCCTCTCTGACCAACTTCCAAAAGAGACCCCTCTTCTCCATAAGGTTTTTAGGACTATCAAATTCCTTAACCTGTCCCTGCTCTAACACTACAATTCTATCACTATCCAAAATTGTATTAATGCGATGCGCAATCGTAATAATTGTTCTCTTTGCGAAAAGTGGAGATCGTAATGTTGTCTGCAATAGTGCATCCGTTTCCACATCTACCGCCGCGGTCGCTTCATCTAATACTAGAATGTTAGAAGGAGCAAGAAGTGCTCGTGCAAGAGAGACAAGTTGTCGTTGGCCTTGAGAAAGATTGGATCCGCTATATCCGGCAAAAGATGTGGTTAGCTTATCTCTGTCCTTAGAAAACCAGGCTGAATAAAATTGTGTGATTTTTGTGTTGGGAATTCAGATTAGGCTTGTGTTGCAAATGGTGCTGTGATAAATGTGGTAGCAATTTCATCGAGTTTAGGAGAAGAGGGAAGAAAAATATGGAAAAACGGGATCTTTGAGCGAGGGATTAAACAATGGAATAAGGAATCGCAAATCAAAACTGGAGGATAACGCAAAAGAATGGCATGTGACGTTTAACATTCGTGACGTTGGGCAGTGATGTGGTGAAAGGTTTGGCGAGAAGGACGAAAGGAAAAATTATGGAAATAGGAGGGTGACCGCGGAAAAGAGTTCAGCTTATGAAAAGGAGATGGTATTACGAACCCTTCTTGAATTTTAGCTTCCAATCCACCACTCATAGTTGAGACGTGATCTTTTAACCTTGCATGTTCTATAAGGAAGATTGGTCAGCGAAAGTGTCTGTATCACACGCCGCTTGCAATATATGATCACTCATATCTCACAAACAACGCCGAGTATCTTTGTCTAGAGCTACACTTACCTAGTACGCTCCACAACTCTGTATCATCATGTACATGACCTGGATCAAGGTTATCGCGTACTGTACCCTCGAACAGAGCCGCATCTTGTGGGATAATTGCCAGTCGACGTCTTAGATCGAGCAGCCCTATTGTTGACGTATTTAGTGCATCAATGCTGATATTACCCTCACTCGGTTCGATGATCCGAAATAGGGCTAATGTCAAACTAGATTTTCCTGCACCTGTCCGACCAACTACTCCAATCTTCTCGTGTGGCTTGATGTCAAGGTTGACATTTTTGAGCACGAGGTCTAAGCCTTCACGGTATCGTGTGCTATAATTATTGAAGTTCACTCCGCCCGATGCAGGCCAACTGATTGGTGGTCGATGTCTGTGAATCACTTCTGGAGCTTCACTTGGTAATCTAGCATACTCGAGGACACGTTCGACAGATACGATATTTGTTTCCACTTCAACCGTTTGACGAACAATCCAATTTAAAGATTGTGTGATTTGAAGAGCATATGACATTGCCAGTCCGACAATACCGGAAGATAGGGGACGTCCAGCAGCCACAGTCGCGATAGACAATCCGGCGGCGGCTAAGATGATAATCGATCCGAGGAATTCGAGTCTTACAGCAAGCCATCTGCACATGAATGATGTCAGTTTAATGTCATATCCCAGATGTTCTCGAACGCCGAGCAATTGGTCTGTGCTTGGTGATCCGATTCATGGAGAACAAGTTTCACTTTGATTCAAACGGCCAATCACGTGTGGCGTATTACAGGTTGGATTGAAAAACACGGTTATGAAGGGTTACTTGACATACCGATTGCTGTTGATAGATGGAAAGTAAGCTCTCAAATTAGCGTCAACTCTCCATTCGTTTTCTTGTGTAAATCGTTTTTGTTGACTAAAGCACCGACAAATTAGTACCTTGAATGTCTTGAATAATCTCCGTTTCCAAAATCTCAAGCTTCGAAAACGGAGCTGGTGGATTAGGCAGGTGGGAATGTCTGTCAAAAGTCCTTACCGATAAGCTCGGATGGTGCCGATTCCTCCAAGAGATTCCTGGAAATGGGCGTAAATTGGACTTCGGCTGACGCTATCCAAGCGCTTCAACTCACGGGAAGTGCGGAGATAATAACGCTGCACCCAGTAATACACGCCTGACAGCGGGAAGATGAAGGCAATAAAGACTGGGCTTGCTACAGAAATGACGACTAGGGTAAACAATGCCCGAGCTGTGTTGACGAATAGCATGTTGAAAGTCCTCGCAAGTACCTAACACGGGTTAGAATATGTCTGAATGTACGGTTGTGCTTCATAGTTACCTCATCTATCCGATAAACATCACTAAATATGACCTTGTTAGCCTGTATTCTTGACAGATCCGATCTCGGGTACGAATGCAACACAGCATTGAAACAAATACAGAAAGCCAGGATATTGATAGAACCGCATGTGCACCATACTGACAAAAGCGGGGTGATAAAATAACTATCAGACTCAAGGAGAAGCATAAAACCCTCAAAAGAGGTGCCGATAGACGGATGCCAATCGGAAATATTCTGCTACAAAGAAAAATGAAAAATAAAACGGGCTTTCACTACATACCTCGAAAAGCGATTAAGAATACGGCCTGCGGGAGTGGTTTCGAAGAAGGACATTGGAGATCGGAAAATGGCAAATGCCATACGCTCGTGAAGTTTCCTAGATGCCTGAGAGGTGCCAGGTTAGCTTTCGTGGCTACTTTGCATCATGCGAGAACCCGCTTCCTGGTCGGGCAACCTTACCTCGATAGAACAAAATATCCACAAGATCAAGGTTTGAACAACCACGAGAGCGGCAGATCCAATACCAAAGGCAAAGTATACACCAATGTACTTGCCGACATCTCGGTTAATGCCAAGTTTGTCATTGGCCTCAGCCCAGCTTTTGAGCCATACACTGCCACCTATGAAAAGTTAGTAAAAGGGATTTGTGTGCAAGACAAATGAAGTAAACCTACTGATCTGTGCCGTTTGTGCGCCAACCAACATAGTCAAATAGATCAAGACGGCAGCGAGATTGCTAGTCTTAGCATATTCAGCATACACTAATCAAAGTTAGTAACTCATACAGTGGTTGTGAATTCATGTATGCCCACCATCCCATTTTACTTTTCCTTGTTCAGAATGTTCTTTGCCCTGCTTAGATTTCGAACCATCTTCTTCATCGCGTAGTTTGCCTCTTGGACCTCTGAAAGTTGCTGTACTAGCACGTCTCAACGTATTAGAGCTACCCTTCCTCTTCTTAACACCTGATCCTCCAGGTCGAATAGGTTGAAGTTGTGTCAAATGTTCTTGGGCTTCTTCAGCTTCGTCCTTTTCTTCCTCTTCTCCTGGTTGCTCGAAGTCGAGTATCGTTGAAGAATCGCTAGTTTCAGTGGTCTCGGAATCTGTGGACACATCCTTGTTTTCAGATGTGTTAATCAGATTTGCAATCTCTCCTCTTCTAGCAATGGCCTGATCATATGTACCGCGCTCGATAATTTTAGTATCTCGAATCAAGCAAATGAGATTCGCTTCTTTGAGAACGGGAATAGAGTTAGTGGCAAGGACTCTAGTCTTTCCACTGAGTAATCCGGTTGAACCAAAGACATTATCGATTAAGTGTCTGCCAACATGTTGATCGACAGCAGATAAACAATCGTCCAATAGGTACACATCAGCTCTAGCGTAGACTGCCCTTGCCAAAGTCAACCGTGCTTTTTGACCTCCACTTAAGGAAATACCACGCTCTCCGACCTCAGTTTCATCACCATCTGGCAATTGAGCAAAATCCTCCAAAAGTGCGCAGGCCTTGACAGTTTTATCATAAAACGTAGGATCAAAACGGTGACCGAATAGAATGTTTTCCTTGACACTAGCATTCATAACCCATGGTTGTTGCGCTACATAAGCTGTCTTTCCATGGACGACTACTTGTCCTTTAACTTTCCAAAGATCACCGAGAAGTGCTTGTAAGAAAGATGACTTTCCAGCTCCGACTCGACCAACGATACAAGTAAGTTCTCCCTTATGTGCAGAGAAATGAATGTCTTGCAGGACATTGCGGTCAGAGTTTCTGTCCCAAGAGAAGGTAGCATCTCTGATCGTCAAAGACTCTTCACCGTCGTCCTCAATAGGACCCTTCAAGATTACCGCGTCAGATTGTAACTCTTCGGCTGTGAAGAACGTTGTCAAACGCTTGACAGCAACGGAAGCTTCAATGATGGAGGTAATGACCATTGGAAGGATTGCCAACGGGAATGTTAACAGATTAAGCAAAGTTAAAGTAGGGAACACAATATCAGTGGTTAGTGGAGTATTGGTAGTCAGAACGAAAACAGCGAATGTCGAACAAGACACCAAAAATGGCGTGGTAGACCAGGTGAAATTGGCAACTGATTGGGCAGCACCAATCTTTCGTAGAGTTTTAAGTTCCTGGTCATTTCTGACAAAATTTAACTTGGCCATGAAAGCAGAGCTCCAGGCATAAAGCTTAATACTTTTCATATTGTTGATAATTTCCGCGATCAATCTTGTTCGAGAATCCTTATTCTTCATCTGCTCCTGCTGTAACTTTTTCATTAGGCGAGCGATGAGGCCATTGATTGGAATCATTAGAAGCATAGCAGCGACACCAGCTAACATTGATAGCCCAACTAACTGATATAAAGATACCATGCAGAGAATTATTTGATATGGAGCTGACCATAATTGTTGACCGTATTGGGTAAGATCTTGTAATCTTTGAGTGTCAACAGCCATGTAGTTGACAATATCTCCAGTGGACTTGCTAGCTCGTCCCTCGTTCGATAATTTAAGTGATTTCCCGTAAATTGCTGCTGTCAAGGCGGTCTTAATACGCATACCAGTTTCAAAGGCTCTCTGGAAGTATTGATGTAAAGCCATTGTTTGTCCTACAGAAACAGAAAACATGCCCAAAGCTATAGCTGCTCCTCGAATTACAGGCTGTGGCTCATCAGTCGTACGTGACTTGACCCATTTGATCAATAGCTTCAATAGTTGCGGTTGTATGAAGGCGAGCGAGTCGCTGACAGTTTTGAAAAGAGCGCCACGGAAATATGGTCCACTGAAAGATCTGAAGATAGCCATCCAGAGAGATGGGCTTTCTTTGTGTTCGATTTCATAATCCCAGGCCTCCTGGAATGTCTCGCTACATGACTTGGTGGTATCCCTTTTTGCCAAATTCCATAGATCATCCTCTGTCAAGTATTTCTTATAACCCTGTTTCATCATTGGAGTCATCCAACCGAATGTGAGGATCGAAAATACAGTGGCATATTCGACAGGGCATTCATCTTCATCTTCCAATGCCGAATATACGCTCTGCTTCTTTGGCACAAGCCACTCCAAGCCAAATTCAATCAACGATAACCCAAATCCAACACAATATGCGATGAAGTATGGAAGATGCTCGTGGTATATTTGTTGAGATATCAACGACCGGAGCTTGACTGCGTATGCGATGTTGAGAAGCAGCCAGTAAAAGAGTACAACGCCGTTTGGATTGCGTAGCCGGCTATGTTCGAGCCATTGAATGGTAAAAATAACACCAAGAGATGCGATCTGTAGAAGACTGGTCCAGAATCTAAAATCGCCCGCCCACACATCAGGGTAGTTAAGTATCTGTATAACGAGTTGTACTGCGACTGAGGTTGCGATTCCTAATATGACGGCCTATTGAATGTTGGATAAGCATTTTTCCATCAATTTCCTTTCTTTCAATCACTCGTGAGAATCATACCTGCTTAAGCCAAAAATGCCAGTTTTTCTTTACTTCCGCCGTGGTCTTCCTTCTTACGAGCCACCATATAGCGATCGCACCTCCAAGGATTCCAAAGGCGGCCACAGAGCTCACCCAAACATCCATAAAACACGGTGTGAAGTCATAACGATGAGGACTCAAAGGGCCCCATCCCTCCTTGTTACCGCATAACGGTTGAGATCTCGATGTATCTGCCGCGAGATATCCGCTACCAAGCTGCTCCTGCAATGCGCGAAAGCCAGAGAAGGAGCCTGTCTTGAGGATGCTCTGCGATGAGCTAACGACCATGACCGATATGTGGTACTTTGTGTACTGAATCCCTCCTTCGATAGACGATAGAGGTTTTCAGAACTAGAGATATGGGTGTATGGAAGGATAGTTCATTCGTTCTGTAACACAATGACAGAATAAATGATGGAAGTGGCAGAGGTTCTGGACGGATTTTTGTCTGATGGGGTACGAGTTTACAGTACGGGACCGACCAAAATTGTCCTAATTATTTAGTAGAAAGGTACGGATTTAAGCTATGACGGGTGCGTTCAATCCGATTCCCTTGACCTTGACCTTGACCATAATTATTGATTAACCTTACAAAGCAAAGCAATACGAACAGAAAGAAAAAGAAAATCTACGAAATGATGGCACAGGACAGAATAATGCTACGTATCACTGCAATGGATTCTCTCCATCTCTTTCTTTAGCAGCAGATCTATATGGTTTGAGAACAAGTAGTTGAGCATTTAGATGTTCTACGGTGTACGTACTATGCTGTAGAAGTAGTCAATATCTCTGATCAACTATATTGTGATAAGGAACTCCCTAGCCACCACCACCTAGCTACGCTACTTAGGTCGACGTCATTGGATCTTGACCTTATATGTGTACCTATCACATACGATCTATTTCAGTACACAAAATCTGTGGTTACTATTATCTGTATATAACTACTGCTGCCGGTAAATCTGTGTGCTTTTATATTCATGATAAAAGTGACTGAGTGAGTACCCAAGTATCTATCTATACTCGGCGTGATCATTCTGTTTGATTAATGCAAGTTACAAATCATCAGGAGCTTCAATCAAAAATCTAGAAACTCTCCTGCATGCATGCATATCACCGTCTTGGATCTCCATAAATAAGTAAGGATGTCAAGTACTGCAGTGGGGCAAGATTATGTACCTAAAAACCGAATAGCTTTCTATCTGTAGAGTGCTGCATTTGAGATGAAATGAAAATTTGGATTCGGTTGTTGAACAAGAAGCTAGATAAAAGAATCATCTCAAACGCCATGAATAAAAGAATAAGGGGGGGGGAAATATGATTCCTGAATTTTTCACTCAAGATCGTTCCTCCAACCGGTCCCGCATGAAAACAAGAGGGACCATAAAAGCAAAGCTACCTGACCATCTCCAAAATCCCTACTTCTCCCAGAGAAACAATGAAAAGTGATAAGTCGATACACAAAGGCTCGAAAACATTGTCTTTAAAGGGTATCATCTTATCGCGTTGGGACCAACAATATAGGAGAAGACCGCCCAATATTCTCAAGACTCCATCATCATCTAATTATCCGAAGCACCAGCATCTTCCTTTTTGGGTGCTAAGCCAGCACTTTGACATGTCTTCTTCCATGTCTCAACTTCACGCCATGCTCTTTCACATTCTGTCTTCAACTTGTCATTGCTAGCACTGAGTTCCGCAATGGCCTGTTCAGTGAGAAGCTTCTCAAGTGTCCACTTCTCAATGTTTTGAGTCTCATTCTCCTTAAGCTGGGTGATGAATTGAACAGCTCTTTGTAGAATAGATCCCTTGTTTTTCTCACATCCGGGTACAATCTTGGCCAACTCGTTGATACCTTCATTGATGGTTTCTCGGCGACGTCTCTCGACTAGAAAAATTATCAATATAAGAAATTTAAATGTGGCACGCATAGAATAGATTTACCTTCTTTGTGATTATCCTTTCGGACCTTATGCCATTCATCGGATCCTACAACAGGTTTTGAACCAGAACTTCGACTTTGAGACTGATGTTGCTGTTGCGAATTGTCCATGAAGCTATTGTCGGGTTGCTGACTATTATCCATAAAAGACGAATCCTGGTGACGATCGTTCTCGGAGGCTTGAGAAGCAAAAGAGACATCTGTTGGTTGTGGAATTGTCATGGTTGGATAGATTCCAGCAAGTGCCGCAGCGGCAGTAGATGAGGCGTTAGCATGATCTGCGGCACCATTTTGATGATCGGGATGTATTTGTTGATTGTGTTGAAGGTTGGCATAGTTTTGCAGGGCTTCTACATCACCGATCTGCTGATTGACCATCGATTGGTCACCGGAGTCATTGACAGAATTCGGGGAAACACGCTTGTTGTTAAGGCGCCTCGTGTCATCAGCTGATTCGGAGTCCCGCTTCCGCTTTTGTGCAGTGTTGCTCATATTAGCATTCTCTTCCCGCATAGCATTTGCTACTTCCTGCAATCCTGAATGTTCAAGGTCCATGTCTGCCATTGCGATAATCTGGTGTCCTCGTGACGAGCCTTGCACGGTGATTTGTGGGGGATTCAGGAAATTAACAATCGTAAGGCGCAGATGACCTCGAGGGGTTGGTAGATAGATTTAAGGCTGAACTTGATCTTTCGCGATTTAATGACGTGTCTACCGAGGTTGGCACAAGTGCAACGACCGTCTTCTTCTAGTGCAGAGGGTACGGCTGTTACGGAAGCAATGGAGACGTATCGGTGACTCGCTCTGATGCTTCGAGGCGCTCAGCTGCAGTAGTTCGTCGCCGTGATCTTCGAAACGAACGTTTCTGTGTCCTTCAACGTAGTACCTACAAGGTCAGCACGTGTCATTGCAGATAAAGTATCACATAGTAGCTCAATCAATCAACAAGCGCTTGATAACAAAATGAGATGTCAATTGGAACATTTGGGTAATGTGGTGATGTTGCGCTTTTCTCTTCGAAATGCTGCGACTCCCCATCGACAAATCATCCTAAATGAAATCAAGCATTTCGTTGGCAAGAAGAACAACAATATAATTGCAATAATTAATTGTTGTGCTTCTTTGCAAACAAGACTGTTGTTATTTTCTGGGTAGAGATTGCAGGTGGTAGTTCAGTTACAATATGATATTGTATGTTGATGCTGCTCTGCGAGATATGACCAAAATCATGGGCGGAGGCATTTTGTGTGTGTGTTGCGATCTGGTGATTTATGAAGTGCAAGATATTTTGGGCCAGCGGTAATGTCCGAGCAATCCTTGTTGCGTGGAATTGGAACAGTGTGAGGTTTCACGAAAGATGAAAGATAACCCTTTTCTTCTTCTTTTTTTTTGGTCTCTTTTACCCTTTCTCTTTTCCTCTCACAAATGTGCAGAGGCGCTCCTGACAAGTAACGGATGGATGCAACGGACAGGCACAGATTCGAAAATAAATTTGATCGATCTTTGGGGCCTTTTTGGTGAGGGGGAGGGGAGTTTGTGGAACTTGATTATGAAATTTCACGCACCTTGCTTTATTATTATGATCACCTAATGATTGATCGGTTGGGTGGTTGGGTGGTTGTTATCTTTCGTTCCTCCCTTGCTTGCCCGAGGCTCTTATGAGAACGCGACCAAAGTAATAAAATATGGACGAGGGAACTTTTTGATATTGTTAAATCACCAACCGCTCGAACTATTGATGGGGGAAAAAGAGACAAGATCTATGAAGTTGTTAGTAGATGGTTATATTGAATAGAATTACCAGATCAATTTTAGATGATATCCTTTTGATTGAGCGCAGGAAGGGGGGGGGGAGTCGAAATACTCACCAAGGTCAGATGATGTTGTTAAACAACCATTCAATTGATCACGAGTGATCAAAACTGCAATGTCACGAAAACAAAGCTTGACGACCCGAACTAGGTATAAAGACCGAACTGAGACAAAAGAGACAACCCTCACAACATTGACAGTAATGCGAAGATACCGTGAATTAAGTACTTCTTTTTGGAGAAGTTCGTGTGTTCTTGTTGATGGTTGATATGATACACGTGAAGAGAGGATCATGTGGGAAGGAAAAGAGCAGAGGCACTTTTACCGGGTGAAGAGATTATTGAGGGGCTTATGGCGACGCTAGGTGATAATGCGTTAGACTGGAGCTGTCTTGGTGCCTTGAATAAAAGGCCTTTGACGCGCAAACAGTCGAGATCACACACTATCAAACTCTTTTCTCTATCACATGTCTGTGCAGAGCTGTCATGATTGGTCAGACATTCACTTGTCTTTCTACTCGTGTTGTTTCTTCACAGACTCACAGAGTGTATTCAACTCCGTCATTGTACTGGGTGATGGCACTACTCAACATTTGACTTTGAGATCACATTGATCGCGCATTCAATTTCAATTGGTATCATTAGCGTTTGGTGAATAGAGACCCAACGGCTGCTAAGATCTTTCAAGAGCAGAATCCTCCCTCAGTCGTTGACGGCAATTTCACAGCCAATTTGTTGATTGGTAGATGGTGTTCAGGTAGTAAGTAAATGTAGTAAGTAGTATGTATACCTAGAGATAGGCAGGTATTGAGCGATGGCCTTTTCAATTACATTCAAAGACAAAGTTGCTTTCGAATCTCCATTTCTAGTCCACCACCTAGTTCACAACCCCTTGATTCGTCACAAAGTCTCTGACAGTTATCGAGTCGAGGTGACAATTTTTTCCATCCTCTCTCGTACAAGTCTAGCAGACATATGGAAGGAAAGACAATGTGTGAAAAAAGAAGAAAGGGTAATGGGATGACAAAGTATATAGATAGTTCGGCAGTCACAAGAGGGGGGTGGGGGGAGGGGAGAGAACGAAAGAAATTATCTCAGGGCTGGAAAGAGGCAAGGTTGCAAGGGCGAGAAGATCTCCTAGGAACAGGGAGAAGGGGATGAGGAACAAGCTGGTGAGGTGTTCTGTTGAACATGATGATGGGAGTAAAATGGTAACTTCACTCATTAATGATAATTCCTAATCCTTCAAACTTCACTGTTTTGCTTCAGACCTAAGAAGACAAAAGACAGAATCTAGGTAATACATTACAGAGGAGTGAGAATATCAATAATTTAGATCACAAAGCCGTCTCATACATCTTCATTCCCTTGAAACCCTTGAAATATTGTTGGAAGAGAGGTAAGTCTTCACATCTACGTTGGAATGAACAAATTCAAGAGATAACATTTGTCCAATCTGGCTCCGAAAACGCTAAGTTGAAAGCATCTATATTGTTTGTTGACAATTTTGTTGCGTTGCAAAGGGGATAGATACCTCAATGCATCGACATGGTTCCGAAATCACGAGAGTGAAATTCGGATGGAAATGCGTACGGCTTGTGTTTTCATGCTTTTGCGGAGAATCACGGGGAACATACATCAAGATCAGCCGAGATTGTAGATCTCCAGACGTACTGTTAACCGGCAAGGACAACACGGCATAGCTGTATGGAGCGAATTCTTGACTCAGTTCGCTTGCGGATACGGTACGACAGATGTATCGCGAGAAAGGCGGGTTCATGCGATTAAATATGCCCCTTACCCTCGGCAAGTTCCAGAAGTCTACACGGGGCATGACCATGGTGTTTGAAATTGAACATTTACGGACCGTCAGAAGGTACGAAGCTTTAAAAGGAGGAGCAGCATATCCGTGAGGAACATTTCGCGCATCCAGAGCAAGATATAAGGAGAAGCAAAAGAAGCATGAGAGATTTGGCGAAAAGGGGTCCAATACAAGTTCTATCCATCGCGCGTTCAAGAAGCATACCTAGCGTTATAAGTATGGTTGAATGTTTGCCGATGAACAGTATGCTTTGTATTTTAGCATCAGTCTTCGAGAGCGCCTCGTAAAATGTCGAGTTCTAATGATCATTGATAGTTCTTGTAAAATACCAATATTTATAAGTCCATACATCACATCGAAATCGCAAGAATCAAATCAAAAGTCTCCAAATACTCTTTTCATGACATGACGGTGCATGTGCCATTCAAAAGATGAGAGCCATGTGATCATACTGATATCATACTTGGTTGTAAAAGCAACCGTAGTTATCGGTCCCGTACAATGAAAGCTGCAACGCCAATGTCACAATCCACATCATACAGATTCACATGATTGTAAGCTTGTAAGAACATACACATTAATTCTCGCGCCTTGCTGTATTCTCATACAAATTTCTACAAGATTTTGTCTGAATCAGGATATGTGATTATATCCTTAACAACTTGTGATTCACGAAAGAACAAATCCTTCATCAGTCTGAGTATTCATTGGCTTTGACATTCACTACTGCCATTGCTTCCGGGGCACAATTCATACTCCTCTACTTTCTCTGTTCATCTGCCCTAAAGCTCATCACTTTCTCTGCATTGTCGCGCATCTAACCTTCATTCAACATGGCTGATTTCATAACTACCAAGCTAAATCCTGAAACCCATCTAATCCTCGTAAGTTTCCTTTCCCCTCTTCCCCTCCAGGAATCTCTCAAGCTAACACTCTCATAGGATCAACCACTCCTTCGACTCCCCCTCGAACTCCTCAAGAAAAACTTTAAAGTGGTGCATTTCAATCTCGAAAAAGAATCTGCAACCGTTAAATCTGCCTTGAAAGAAACCACTGACGCCTCCCTCAATGCCCATGCTTCTCCCGACGATGTTCTCAAAAATGTTGATTCTATGCTCACTCGCATGCGCGGCCTAAAACGCAAACTTCAATCGTGTGCCGAAGAAGAAAAGAGACTACAAAATCAATCTGCTGCGAGAATTAAACATATAAGTTCCCTCTATGAAATAAAGAGTTTAGAGGACGTGAAATATGAGGAATGGAGTCAAACACGGTTAGATCGGTTGCTAGTTGATTATTTGCTAAGGAATGGGTATAAAGAGAGTGCTACTGCTCTTGCGAAGGAGAAGAATATTGAGGAGCTGGTGGATGTAGAAACTTTTGTGCAGATGAGCAGGATTAAAGACAGTCTCTGTAAAGGCAAAGTTACGGAGGCGTTGGCATGGTGTTCGGAGAATAAGAAAGAGCTGAGGAAGATGGAGGTAAGGACTCTAGGCACCTACTGCAGTACCTCTACTGATATATTGTGCAGAGCAATCTCGAATTTATGCTTCGTTTTCAGCAGTATGTCGAGTTGGTACGGACAAAAGATGAGGCGAAGTTGGTTGAGTCTATCGCACATGCGAAAAAGTATCTTTTACCATTCCGGGAAAGCTATCCTAAAGAAGTTCAACAAGCATGCGGACTTCTTGCATTTAATCCCGATACAAAAGTTACAGGTTACGGAGTATGTTATTCCCTTTGCAATCTGCTCCACATTCCTAACAAAAATCGTAGGAACTCTACAGTCCCGCCCGCTGGACACACCTCGCCAATCTTTTTACGCAAACGCACAACGAACTCCTTAATCTTTCCTCCGTCCCCCTCCTGCACATCGCTCTCTCTGCCGGTCTCTCGGCGCTCAAAACCCCTGCCTGTCATTCCTCACATACCTCCTCCATCTCTCCCACTTCCACAGCCACGACGACTACATCCGTTTGCCCTATCTGTAGTATCGAACTCAACGAACTAGCTAAAGACATGCCTTATGCACAACATACTAAAAGTCACGTTGAAAATGATTTGATGCTTTTGCCAAATGGCCATGTGTATGGTGAACATCGATTACACGAGTATAGTCGGAAAGTGGGTTTGGAGGAGGGAACTTATAAGGATTTGAGGACAGGAGAGGTGTTTGCGAAGGGCTTGGCTAAGAAAATATTTATTTCATGATGCCAGTGGTGGAGTAGTATTCAAGTGTTTAAATAGATGCGTGTTTTCCAGAGCTTCGTTGCGTGGATTGGAAGTTAGGCATTCAAAGAATGGCACACATACAAAGTTTTATGGTCAGACTGGGTGATGTCATCATTTATCTTCTGAAATGCTTTGTAGGGGAGAGAAGCAAGTAAGAAGTGAGTGAGAAGTGAGGAGCAAACACTAACATACATAATAAAATCGTACAGCCCATCCATATGCAATAATCTTTGAGCGGGTGTGCAATTTTTGATGCGGTATTACAAGGGAAAGGTATCTAGTAAATTGAAGGGGAAAGAAAAGGGGGTGTTGTATAAGAAGAACTAAACGGGTGAGAATCATAGAATGAGGATTGGAGTGAGGATATATATGCTCCTTTATAGCATTGAGTAGGTAGCTGTATTTCAACACCATGATCACATCATCCATTTCGCACTTCGGCACTTGCTATAATATATGAAGTAAACGAACGGATATTTCATTAGACGTAAAAGCATTTCAAACCGTCAAAAGTCTGCAAAGTTCCAAATTTCGAAATTCAATCATTCATCCATCATTATCAGCACCTATGCACAAGTACCTATTAAATAACCCTCGGGTCTTCTTTCTTTCTCTCCTCCCTTCAATCAAACATACTCCGACCCTTTTCTTCTTCTTCGTATTATCCATCACCAATCCTCATCAAACATAACATGATATTCATCGCTCCTTTTCTACCCTCTCTCACATGCCATTTCTCCCTTGTCTTCTCCATCTATCCATCCATCCATCCTCCAACAATCCTTAACAACCTCACCAGAACTTTCCTAACGCTAGCCTTGATCTTGCAATCAATCAGTATATAAATGCATGCAACTCCCGTCTGTCTTCTCAACTATGCCTTCCAATTCCAACTCCAATTCCAACCCCAACCCTCAACTCCAAACAAATCAATTGTTCTTCCATTTCTTTCCCTCCTCCTTTTCTTTCTTTTCATCTCCTCTACAAACCATCCTCTTGTTCGATTTCTCCTAAAACGCCTGTGTAAAAATGAAAAAGGGGGTATAAATTGCATCTCTCCTCGCTTCCCGTCCTTCATCCTCCAATTGTCTTTTTTCTCCTTGTATTTTACACCTCTCATCGTTCACCATCACCTAAGAAACGGCATCCACATGGTCACTTTTCTGACTTCTACTAGGTATTGTAGCTAGTAACTCATTTTCTGGTGGGATATCCATGACATGTCCTTGCGATATCCCCGAATCTAAACGATCTGATTCGGGTATTGTGGCGGGATATGAAATTTCCGGGTCTGGGACTTGGATATCGAGCTATTTGATGTAAATCAGTAAGAACTTCTCCTTCTCACATAGAGGCGAGTTGAAAGATATCTGCTAGGAAGAAACTCACATTCATGTATCCCGTTCTCCTCAAGCTCACGATTTTTGGAGCTGTTCCCGGCTCCTTTGCCCTGGATTCCATATCTCGATTCCATTCCTCCAACCACATTTCCACACGATTCAGTCGAGACTTCACACCCGTCCAACCTAAATCATCCCACACCCAACCCGTCACCAAGCCCATCATTCCGTCGAAAATATTTCTCGCGCTCCAAGGATTAAAAGCCGGTATCAACTCATTGTTAATCCTCTCAATCAAGCCTCTAAAATCCTGTTCCGTAACCCCAGCCGGATCCAAAATCTCTGGATACAAATTTGAAAATGTAGGCGCGAGATCTCCCTCCAACATCCAATCACGACGAATACGTATTATACGTGTTGTATTATATAAAGGCGACGAGAGTGGAACATGCATGTTCATGTGTGGAAAACATGGATGTTGAGGACCCCAAGCATCATCATCTCCCTCCCCTGGCTCTTCCCCAACTATCGATGTGCCATTGGAGGATAACGCGGAACCGATACCACCTGGTAATGATATGTTTGAATCGTTCGCATGTGGTATTTGTGATGTGCCGGATGGATTATATGGATTGAGAGTATTGGGACCGCGCTCGAGATCAGTAGACATAGCTGCTTTGCTGAAATCGAAAGAGATGCCCGAGACGGGTGTCGGAGTAAGTTGTCTACCTTCTGGAATCCTTCCAGTAAGCTTTTCCAATGTTGTTGCGACAGTGATAACAGGCTCTTCTTCCGCCGCTTTCCCTTTCCCTTTATCAAGTTTTTGTCCGGCAGTAGGTGTAAGAGGAGAATCACCGCTTTTTCGATTTCGCGCAAGGTCTATGCTAACCGTTCTTGGTAAAGATATTCGATGCGAACTTAATGAACTTCCACTTCTATCAACCTGTAAACTTGCCCTCGTAGATGCGGAATGTCTTTGTTGCCGCTGTTCCGGTAATGTTAATAATGGATAATCGCCTCCAGCACTGGCTCCCTCCCGTAAATTCGATATGTCTGGATGTTGAAGTGGTATCGCAATAACCGGTCGTTCTTCTGGTGGTGACTGATGTCTCTTTGGAGATGACTGAGGATATGCTCTCGGGGTTGAATTTGTCGGATTCCACAATCTAGATGTACTTGGCCTCCTGGGTCTCCCCCTTGAAGTACTTCTTGAGCCAGCACGAGGTCGAAAGGGATTTGGCAGAGTTTCGGTTGTGCCGGGATTCGCAACACCTTGTAAAGCGTTCCTCCAACTATACCTCGTTGGACTACTTATTCGCACTTGTGGTTGATCGCGATTGGTTGGCACTGGACTTGGTGACGGATATGGAGGTTGATGACTTGGGGATGGAATTCTCGCGTTTCCAATCGCTGATGGAGGGGCATTGGGTCGATTGGTATTTCCTATGGTGGATGGAGATATGGTGGTCGGTAGGATTGATGTGTGTGACGCCGTTGGGAATTTGCGGCCGGATTATTGGCCGCTATTTTTGATAAGCGCAAGTCTCTCTCCTTCCTCTTCTCCTTCTTCTCCTCAATCTTTTCCCCTTCGTCTTTCTGTATCGTTGTAATTATTATTATTATTATTGATTGATTTTTATTTAGACGACCTGGTAGTCGTATGGAAATCGAAATTTTGAAATGTTTACCCTTCAATCGAAAGGATTCTTCGTGGGGAATTGTAAGGGGATTCGTACTAATGCAAAGTGATGCAGTCAGATAGGAGTCCTGCAAGAATTGAAGTTTTTGATTCGCTTGTTGAGCTTGGTGTGATGAAATGCCTGATATTTCAGTAAATCTCTTTTCCATTTCGATTTTGCATGTCTAATTATGGTTTTGGATTGGAATATCTTTCGAAAAGTATGACATATATATATGTTCGTGTATGGCTCAAAATGTTTCGAAGACTCGGCTTGATGTGAATAGATGTGCTTTGTGAAGAATCAAAGCGAGACGGCTGAGGAGTAGGCTCGTCGCTCGGTAGGTATACGAAGTGGTATGTATATAAATATATACAAAGTCAAAATGTAACACTCTAGTTAGATCTCTGCCGTCATCAATGGAAAGTTGGGGGAATAGAAGTAGGTACAGTAGTACAGGAATCACAGGCTAAGAATTGAAGCCCAAGATATCTCGGTGAAGATAAGTAGAAAGTAAGCAAGCAGATCCGAGTGAAGCTCCAAGTTCAAAGTTCAGAGTTCAAAAGAAAAGAATCAAGTCTCATATAAAATGTGAGATGAATTCAGATCTCAAAAGTTTACACACATCAATGATATCTTATCATGTCAACCACCTGGTGTGCCTAGTATTCCCATCCCAACTCACGTCTTTCAATAAAATTACTTGCCTCAACTCATTCAAACCCCTGGGTCTATACCCAGGCAGTTAAAAGCATCTTTGTGTCCCAACCTTGGAATTTTGGGGACGTAAAGCCTGGGTACATTAAATTTCCTATTCCTATCTAGCTACTTGGTACCAACGTTTATGGTTCACACCATTGTTCATCTCTATTCGCCTAAGTACCTACTTGTTTGCCTGCCCATCCAAGGACCTCGAAGCAATGGCAAGCAATCAGCGAGCAGCTACATACTCATAGCACCACTAAGACACATTTAAATTTACACTACGCCATGGCTCACCTCCGTGGGAGGGAAAAAGACTTCACATTTGTGCTCTGTAGCAGGCAGTTTCAAGCATGCTACAAAAGCACCAAAATCAACCAGCTATAGAAGCAATGGCCAATCCAACCCTCAAGGATTTTCAAATATTGGTATTGACTGGCCATCCAAAAGAAGCCCTGAGTAAACTTCCTTCATCTAATTTTTTATGCCAACTTATCATTAGTTGACGAAGTCGAGTCTCGAAATTTCCAAATGTCTGAGCGTGCAGGGCCCAGATCTAGGGATGGGATGCCACCACTGATGTTCTCCAAGTATGTCATCACTGATAATATGATAGATATGATTTATTTTCTTGCTTCATGGGGAGTTTCTACTTGATTCGAAACTACTGTACGTTGTTGAAACTGGACTCATATTCAATCATTTTTCAACTTTCAAGATTTCCCCCAATCCAATCCCTCGGAAATGAAATGCTAGCTCGTCCTTCCCGAGTTTTACCCCTGAAAGCCTACATATCGATAGCTTCGAGCTAGCGCTTTCTAACCAATAAATAACTTCTAGACCCCCCCCAAAAATTAGGTTACAAGTCAAATAATGATCCCTAAGATCTTCAAAAGGTTGGATTATACTTTCAGCCTCGTTGCACTCGTCAGCCCCCAGCTCAACATACGAAATTGCATTTAAAGGGCATGATGCCACCATATGACGTTGATAATTGAAGGGACCACCACCTTATGCTTTAGTAGTCTCATCTATATTTATCACAGCAAGCCTTGCTGAGGCTCCAAGTTTTTCATCTGATCTAAACTTAAAAAGAAAGGACTTTTGTTTAAATGCTAAATCCCTGATACTGTCTGCATCCATGTTATGTATGGCATGGCGATATAAATTATCATAGCCACTTTTCCGGTGTACCCGAAATGTGAGACTCGATTGACAGCTTGTGAGACTAGATTGACCGACTGTAAGACTCAATTGACAGATGAAAGTTACAAGACTAGATTCCCGTATCTAGGAGAATGGGCATTTCCAGTCATCGTATTGGAGATTATTTCCTGATCTATGCATCTCACAGTAACCTTCCTGGCCTCAAATAATACACAGCACACTGCCAACCAATATTCAAATCAAATCAATACTTTCCTCCCAGCTTTTCTCCCATTTGATCCAATAACATTGTACACCTACCATCTTCTGCCCAATGCCTCCCTCATACCTCTCAGACATGACACATGTGACATTCCTTCAAGCATCAAGGATCACCGACTAGATCACCAAATGAATATCAGTGGACCTTATGCATGCTTCTAACTGGTAACCATGATCCAATTTCCTTCCAGAAGAATATTCGAAGCATGCGGGTCCGAAACAAATTACAAATTGAATGATCGGCGGAATGGCGGGTGATGATCTGTTTTTCAACTTCGTGTACGATGTTTCTACTCCGTACTTTACTTCGTAGTTCACTACTTGTCTTGTTCAGTGTTGGGACCTGGGGAAGATGGGTTGGATTTGGCCTAAGATTTTGCTGTTTCAATCTAGTGATCTATTTGTCAACAGCAGATATCAAGAAGAAAATCGGGAAAATCAAGATTCACGAGTTATAATGAAGTGTAGTAGATGATTGAATCTTCCATTATTAATGAGTCTATCTATGCCTGTCGGCTCCCAGATATCTCTCTTTCTCAAGACCGATCACCAGAATAGTATATCCAACTCTGTGGCAAATGCTATACATGGTGGATCTTCTCCTATTCCCGCCCGTTCCATTTCCATCCATAAGGGGCTCTGCCAAAGCAGTACATGAGTAAAATCCGTATCCAGTATCGTTGATCCCGTTGTATTCGATAACACATGTTTTCCTGCTTTCCAACTCATGTGTCGTGTATTCATCCAACACCGTTCCCAATCTGGCCGTCAGATTATCTCCCCAAACCGTAGATATACATATATACAAGAATTTAATCTCAGCCGTGTTGTCCAGCAAATTCTAGACGTCTAGTTTTATCTCATCCATCCAAAAGTTAAACCATTAAGAATTACCCTTCACTTTCAGTCCTATATTTTGTCCCTCGCCACCTTGATGCCCAAATCAAAGCACCTTCCTCGCCTCATCTTGCATCCGACTCATCATTTTTCTATGCAATTCTTCCATCTCTCCACCACCTGTCCTGATTCTTCCTTCCCATCTCTCTTCCCTCAATTCCTTTGCCCTCCTCTCCCCATCTTTTCTCATTTCCTCCGATTTTCTCTCCTGCCAAAGTACACTCCTCCTATTCTCCACTGTATCCATTACCCTCTTCTTCTGTACTTGCAAATCATTTGCGATACTGTTTCTCCACATCGCCAATTGCTGCTCTCTAACCAGTGGAGTTTGGATTTCCGATGAGCGCTTCCGTTGATGAGAATTAAAGTTTGTATTAAGTGCGGCTAGAGGTTGAGACGTAGATTGACGGATGAGTTCGCGACGCTTGGAAAGTGGTATATCATCGTATTCAGCAAGGATTGGAGCTGATTTGTTGGCGTGATAAGACCGCAGAGGGCTTTGAATTGGCCCGATTTCGCTACCCATTTGGGAATGTGACCCAGATGGAAATCGTGAGGGGGAATGTGGGTTTGGTTCAAGTATAGGCATGGAATGCGTGGAAAAGTTTCTTTTAGGGAAGTAAGATGATCTGTTGCGGAGCATTGTGTCTCGTTTTTCCATCAGTGTATTAGAATTTCCGAATGCAGGGGAAATCGATTGCGAAAAGTGTTGTTGAGAAGATGTAATTTCTTCTCCTGGTGATTCGGCTATTGGCTCTGGAAAGTTTGGATTAGAAGCATTGCGCAATGTTCGGTGCACTTCGGATCCTCCTATTGGTTGTTGCGAGAAGTTTCGTGTCGATGCATCCTTTCCATGAATGTGAGAATCCTCGGGTATCGTCGCAAAAGGCGTGATGTTTGATTGGGTTGAGCTTGACCGGATAAGACCTGGAGAAATTGATTGCTGGGAAGATGATCGTACTGCCGGTGGCGGAAGAGCATTATGAGCTGTTTGTTGAAGTGCTTCAACATCCACGGGAACAGCCGATTCAGATTTGGGATCCTCGGAAATACTTTCGGAAATTTCTAACTCTTCCAATTCTGGTGAGTCTGCATGACTTAAATGCTTTGCCCACTCGTTGGTACGATATGACATGACAACTTTTGAAAACTGAGCAGGCAATTGATCCTTCGTGATTTTCGTGGCCTTTGTGTCAGGCGCAGATGCAATGGATGATTCTGTCTTTAGTTTTGATTCAGCTCCATTGTCAGCATCTTCAAGACTTTCTCCAACAGTGGAATTTGACGTGTTCGGTACCGGATCACCACATGTTGTTAAAGAGTCCTGTTGTTGCATTGCCCCATTCAAGGACAATTCATTTCGGGGAGTATTGAGAATGTCAGTAGCAACAGTAATTCCCGACTCTGGCCGGAGCTCGGAACTCTGCTGCACATCAGATGTTCCGCTAGCCACCTTATGATCTGTGTCTTCAGCTGTAGAATTCATTGGAGACGAAGAAAGTTGTTCGGGTGCAGTTTCTTGTGATTCAGTCGTCACCTTCACCGTCACCAGCTCTGGACTCTGCTCGTTATTTTGATCATTCTGTGCTGGGAAGTCCACATCGGGTATAGGAGTGTCTTGGCTAATAATTGACGATCGTATACTTCCTACCTCCCTGTCTTCATCATCGCTGAGATCATCCACAGTTGCCGCGATAGAACTTGCGCGATCAGCCTCATCGGCATAAGGAGTCACCGAAGCTTCTGTGCTGATGCCTTGGTCTTCTGAATAACTTTGTGATTCTCTTTTCGATCGAGCAGAGATTTTGGTCGGCAACGCTGAGCTGCCACTGGGTGTACGTTTCAATGTTTCGGCGTTGGCCGCTAGCTCTTCGTCAGGAGAAGTAGCAATTGAAGATCGATTATCCTCCATCTCATCTTCGGGAATTTTGAAAGGAAGAGGCACTATCTCTGGTGCGACTGTCATTGGTGGAGGAGGGGCTTTACTTGTAGGGCGTAGTGAAGGTAGACTTGCTAGGTGGGTACTCTCATTACTAATAACCACGGCTTTATCTCCGGTTGGATTTGCTGATGGTTGAGACCTGGAAGATTTTTGACTGGACTGACGCGATGGAATAGTAACCTTATCTTCAATACGCTCAACTTCGGGTGCCGCATCTCGAGCAACGCGTACTGTGACCGCTCCAACGTGCCCTTTTCCACTAGGCATAACAAGACCAGTAGCACTGGGTCGAGTAGGTAAAGACTTATCAGAGATTTCAATCTCTGTTCCATCAAGTTCCATAATAGAAGTAATCGTGTTGGAATGTCCTCGTTTCGAATCCTCCAAATCACCCACTACAGAATCGTGTGTTGATTCATCTCCCGATTTAACCTTCTCGCCGTATACTTTTTCCCATCTTTCTTTTTCTTCAATATTTTGATCTTCAATTCTTCTTCCTACATTCATTTCCTCCTCTTCTATAGCCCTTTCGATTGCTTGGCGCTCTTCCAATCTCTGCGCACGGTGATCTTGGATCATCTTGTGGACCTTTGATTGTGACACTAGACCAGCTAAGAAGATGACGAAAATTGCGGCGATCTCGACACGAATTCCTTTTGTCACGGGGTATGTAGTCGCGCCCAGAGGAAAAAGGTTCTGATTCAAGTTCCAAATGTAAGCCCAAAATTCTTTTAGGCCTGCTCTACTAAAACAGTCAATTCCGAGAACAATCGCAGTGGAACCCGCGAATGATATACATGCGACCAATCCATAAGTCCTAGTGTGGTGACTGAAGGATAGTGAGAAAGTAGCAATACTGATTGCCGCAATTAGAATCGATTTCCCGGCTGTTGAAGTGATTAGCCCACCGGCTTTCATCACAAGCAGCCACATGCTGAAGCAAAACCCTCCCAGAAGACATCCAAGGCCCTCGGTAACCTCTGTAAATATCAAAGAGCACCCGCCAATTATAAGACCAGGTAGCACAATTGCAACGAGATATGCTCCCTCGACGGCATTGCTAACAGGAAGATTCATTACAAAAAGAATCAGTACCGTGATTGCAATGCTGACAAGATATCCTGCCGAAAGGGAAATATGTAGCCATCTGTTCTTGAATCCAATGAAAGTATATAATATTCCGGTTGCGATGAGAATAATTCCTGCAACAGCAAAGGCTGGTGTGATCTCGGGTTGGAGAGGCAACTCGCCGGGCAATATTGTAGCTGCTTCAATGTCAGCATCCTGTCAAAGTCTAATGAGGGTAGGCGTTTCATACAGTTGAAGGCCGAATCCGTGGCGGATATACTTGTAGCTGTTGCGCTAATTGAGGATGCCGAGGCGGTCGAAGTCAACATTGCTGTATTCGAGGTTGATGTAGTCATTGTCAAAGAAGTACTTTGCGAGTGTGTGATGGTTGAAGCGGACGTGAAGCTATCACTGCTTTCTTGCGACTCTTTCACACTACTCGAAATCAACGATGAGGTAGAAGTGATCGTCGAAGATAGATCTACTGAGCTGTCGCGTTCCTGGACCCGAACATCCCATGGTGCAGCGAAAGCCCATTGAATCGAAGCTCCCAAAACCAGCAACACGGACCCCTTGATCTGCATTGTGTAAACTCTTAGAACTAGTCCCGGATATCTAGCACTGGATCATAAGATAAAGAAAAGTAGTCCTGGCGGGACAGGAGACTATTGCCAAAGCTCCCCTCAATGTATAGACGTGTAGTGTATGGCTTCGAAAATTACATGGGTAGTATGGAAATGAAACACGAATATTGAGAATTGAAGAAAAATAAAGATTATAGAACAAGGAAAGGGGGGTGTAACGAATGGCTAGAGCGAGGCGTGATGTAGTGTGCCAATAGCCTTGATGGTTCATCTGAATACAGATAAGATATGAGGAGATATATTATGTGAAGTCATGTTAAGACCCGATGAAAATGTGGAAGGTGAAGGTACTTAACTCTGACGAAGATACTAAGTGTAGGCGCGAAGGCGTTTATGAGAGATTACGCTATCCGATGATGAATCGACTGGTACAAAGTGGGTGGGTTTGTGCATGGTTGGTTCTTATGTGTATTTAGAAATCAGTGTGCATGCGATGAACGATTCGACATGGAATTCTCAACGGACCGCGGACCGCGGTGATCTACTGCAAGGTAGACTCTTCTTGGGTGTTGGTTTAAAGCAGACCCATTGACGGATACATTTGTCCTGCAGCTTGACATAATCCCCGCCTTAGAAGTTAACATCCTGCACTTACAGGAAGGCGTCTGCAATACGAAAAATATGATGCATGAAAGTAAATATTTGGGAGTGTAGGGATTACAAACAATGCGACGCAGTGCCACGAAAGTATGTATACCAAACTTTTTTTTTTCTTTCTTCTTAACGTCAAAGCCACATCCAAATTTTATGGAGGGGAAATGAATAAATCTGTTCGAGAGACGATACTCGGTGAATCGGAGAAAAAAAGCTTGGAACTCGGCCCAAAATTATGGGAGTTCATTTGCTTGCCGTGTCTGTCAGATCCGTCTGAAGTGTCTGATGGATTTGATTTGTCTAGTCGAGTTTCATTGATTCCATTGAATCCAATCAAGAGATTTGTAACCTGAAGTAGATTGAAAAATCGCATTAGACTCATTGTAGCGAGATTAGGTTACTATCAAAAACGGAGCTGTGGGGAGATCTACCGATCATTCTGAGTGCTGTGGCTAGCATTGACCATACTGAGGCTGACTTATAGTAGATCAATTGATCGCCAACTTTCTTTTCTTTCTTTCGTTCTTTCATTCTTTCTTTTGAATGATCTTGACCTCCCGTCTCTCTCAACTATTTTCTTTTCCTCGATTTTCTTGCTTTTTTCTCGTTGTCTTGTTTGGTCATGACTAACCATATGACTGAATGCTTTCTTTTTTTCCCAATATTCGGGATGAGCTAGAAGGAAGAAGGTACAAAATAAGCTGTGCATTGCATAGCCGGTACATAATGCTTGGACAATATATATTGCTAAACGATATTTGCTTGACGGTACATATTGCTTGACCAGCATTACTACCTAGCACCTAGGTACCTTTCGTATGCCGGGAATGGGTATCGAAAGCACAAAGTACACCGAACTAAGAAACCTGAGCACAATCAGCAGATGGTATTGTTAGGTTGAAGAATTAGAAGCTAGGTAGGTAGTGTAGTAATTCCGGGAGTTGTTTCGATATTTTCAAGGAATCAGTTCTCCATAAGGAATAGCTTCAGGTACAAGAGTGTTTTTTAGACCTTCCCCCTTCATTTTCCGGTTTTTTTCGGTTCACTCCGTTCCTTATCCCGCTCGCATACTGTTAGCTTTCCGGTGTTCATCCGACCTATTATACTTCTGGAAAGAAGTCTCCGTTTTGTGTCAATAATTACTTCGTTGCATCGATGTAACATGCCGCACTTCTTGGAAAGGTAATAGATCCAGGATGAACCAAAGTTCAAAAGAAAATCCATTCGAACTTGTGATACAAAGACTTGTAATGTTTTTAGGTGTGGGGGTACGGGGGGTACGGGGAGCGGGAGGGCGTTGGTGAAGAGCTGTAATCCTTCATGCGAAGTGATTCTGATGAAGCATGCAATCCATACCACGATTTTATCATCTGCAGATTAGGAAAGTCTGGAGTACATCAACAAGTGATACAGGAACGACCATCTAGAAATTCTCCAACCAAGATGATGGTGATGGTACAGAACATCATCAGTAACACCATCTCGGGTAGATAAGGTTTGTGTCAGTGGTAGCTGAGACCAGCCAGCATATAAGGCATTAAAAGAGATGGCTGAACTGAAAATCTCTTGGATGAAGAGATGCACATATGATGCTCGTATCCGTGATGACAAGACGTTATATTTATTTGGGGATCTGCTGGCATGATCTTGAACCTTTCGTGTTCGAGCATTCAAAAGGATTGAGTGACCATAGCGGAAGTAAGACATCGCAAGGAAACCAAAACGAGTTGGGTTTGATCGGCGACCTCCAAAGCTTCCAAGATTCCAAGATGTCAAGATATCAAGATATCAGGATATTTCTTCCTGCAACGCTGCATTCAAAGAAATCCTCGTTCAGGTGTCAATGAGCGTACGTTCAACTGCGTAAATGTAAAGACAGACGCAACATTCCCAATGATGTCAATCCTACTTCAGTTTGAATGCCGTGTGTTTGTTTATCAATCGGAATGCCTAACGTACTAAGTTGAGTTAAGTGATCTCAAAGGATTCAACAGCGAAAGGCGTATATCTTCCCAATTATCATATCACGCAAGGATTCCCAATGAAACCGAGGTTCCTTTACATTCAATGCTGTGTTATCGGTCGGAATTCTCCCTTGGTAGACAAGTGATGCAGATTCCCCCATCTTGACTTAATTAATCCCAATGAAATTATTGCTGCTCGTTGCTTGTTGCTTTTTGTCTTCGATGCTGAGCTTTCAATCGGAATTTATACCTCAGTACCTGGTAATTGCAACGATCTCAAGATGTAAAGGATCAAAGGCAAAGAATCAAAGGTAAGAATAAAAGCTATGTCTTCCCCAGGTTTTTTTCATCAGTTGTCTCAGTTGATAAATAGAAATCCCAATGGTATATATGTCCTTCTTATGAACCTCGAAATGCTCGTGAGTGCACACACGAGGGGAAGAGTTGATATATGTGCCTCAGGCATACACTCCAACTCATCTTAGATTTTGTGCCCGCCAAAACACAATCGCGATAGGAAGAAAAAAAACCATTATCGATCAATTCACATTCATTAGAATCCCATATAATTTCCACAAACCAGTCCCAAAACTTCCGCTCCTCCAAATCCGTAAAGATGTTCGCTCTCCGCCGTAATATTCCGTCTACCCTCTCTCGCAACTTCTCCACCAGCGCTCGCAATAATTCCTTCGCCAAACTCACACTCATTGGTCGTCTTGCTGATAAGCCTGAAATAACTGCTACAAGCCAAGGACAAGAAATTATGAAATATGCGGTTGGTACTAGCACTGGCAGAGGAGAGAATCAGAAGACTAGTTGGTTTCGGGTAGTAAGCTTCTTGCCAGAAGGACCACAGAGAGATTTCATCTCGAATCTGGAGAAAGGGTAAGTTCTTTTGGTCTCTTGATATCCGGAGAGGAAATTACCTAGAAAGAAACCTCTCCAGTATAGGTACATCTCTTATGTCAATCCTCGCAGAGGCATAGGCAGAGGCAGAGGCAGAAGCAGATATTGAGCTCGGAAATTCAAAAGAAAGAAGGATGTTTCAAAAGTATGCAATGCTGATATGCGTTTAGAACCTTGGTATATGTAGAAGCTGAGGCACAAATGAATAACTACCAAGATGCCGATGGGAAGAATAGAAGTGCTATGAGCGCAGTTCAGCGTAAGTACTTCCTTTCAAATACCTACCAAAGCACTAGCTAACACAGATTAAACAGAGAAAATCGACGTCCTGCAATTCAAGAAGCCTCAAGATGCAAGCGCATAGAGCAAATGAACATGAATATATGAATTCTATGAAAGATAGGATGGATGATAGGATGTAACAAGACTTATTTTTCGATTCGCGTGTGTATCTAATATCGAATTTGGGCGGCGCAAAAGGTACCATACTTCCAAGACAGTGTGCAAGGGAAAATGTCGATAAGAACATTACTAGTCAAAGCACCTTTCTTAATGAGGGTATCACAAGTCTGCTACTATCTCAAATCATGAATTTTATTTTCTTCACTTCACATTCGATCCAGTCATTTGTTTCAATTTTGATGATTATAAATTACTAAAACATGCATTAGCTAACATTATCGTTGCGCTATCCTCTCACATTTGTGTAAAGAACATGGGAAACTCTCCTTCGGATTTCGAAGGAGCAAAAACCATATCCAGAGGCTGACACTATTTAAGAACAAGAGAAACATACAAGAAAATGAAACAACGCGCTGTGTCTATCAATCTAACTGCCATCATATGCATCTTTTCCCAGCACCAACATTGAAAGAACGGACACTTCAGGGTTGGGGTTCCCTATATTGAGGCGTGCCGCTTCTCTCCAATTCATGAAAAAAAGATAATACTAATTGCAGACACAGGAAGCAAGCGCACAAAAAACTCCAAAGTGCTATGATTGTGCCGATATAATGCAGAGCGTTGACCATGAAGTAGGAGCCACTGTTAACTTCCTCCCATTCAAATCCCAAATAACACCATCAAAAAATGGTGGGAATCGAACCCACCGAGGAAAGAGGGAAAGAAGTCGTAGCTCGAGGTCATGATTTCAATGATTCTACAAGCTGCTCCAGAAATCACGACACGGATCCAACTGAGAGCCCATCATCAATACTAGATTGTTCAAAGACGGCATGAACAACCAGCCCAGGAAGTGTGGCGCCGTTATTCTTCTCGGGACCGGACCTATATCCGCCAGCGGGGGCGCCCTTGCGCTTCTTGGCGGCGGGTTGGTCATCTGGGTCACCAGGAGGACCAACACCGTCACTATCTTGACGCGGTCTAGGACCCTTCTTGCCCTTTTTCGATTCTGGCTTAGGGGGGTCTAGAGGCCTTCTAAGACGCCAGAGACCCTCACCGTCCACATCATCCCCAGCAATGCCTGCGTCCACCTTGTTGATAAACAAGTCATTGAATTCCTTCTTGGACATTGTCTGGCGGATATGGGCATCCGCATTCTTCCACAATTCGCCATACTGGCCGCTTCCCACCACAAGTTTGGCAAACTTGTCGACAGACGGCGTATACATTCTTGTAAACGCGTCAACAATGACCCTGTTGTTGGTCCAATCGTTACGCCCCAACAAACTGACTAGGAACCAGGGAGTTCCCCTCTCTTTGGCATTTGGATGGCTATTGAGCAGCCAAGCGCGGGACCCCACAACGTCGACCCCTCCAGGAAGAAGATCGTACTTGCCCTGTACATAGTTCTTGAGGGCATCTTTGTTGCTGGTTCTTGGCCAGACAGCTTTCAAAAAACGTTAGCTTTTGATTGTCCCAAATTAGGAGGGATACCACGCAAGGAGGTTCTTACTCAGAGGTTGTTGGCCAGCAGGTATGGGCTTGAAATTTCCTGGCCACGAAGGGAAGGGTCGCTCTTCGACAGGAGTAGCAATTGCAGCCGGGGCATTACTACCAGCTGGGGGAGGGGGAGCAGGGACAGCGGGGAGACCCAGGACAGGGACAGGATCGGCGGCGAGACCTGGGTGAGGGCCAGCGGGGTGCTCCGGGACAGGGGAAGGAGCAGCGGGGAGACCTGAGCGAGGGCTAGCTGGGAGACCTGGAGCAGGACAGGAGCAGCACGGGCAGGCTCGACAACTAGATATCGTGCGATTATCAGCAGACAGAACAATGCAAACAGCAGCAGGTTGAGTTTGCAACTGATAAAACTGAGATGTGGTAAAGGGGGGGTTAAAAAGATTGATCAAATACTAACCGAGGTTGATATAAGGGCGAAGGCCCGCAGCGTCGATACCAGGTACGTTATAAGACATTTGAGTTGATTGAAGATGTGTGAAATGGTTGGTGTTTACTTGAGGAAGCTTGTAGGATATGGTACGAATGTGATGGATGTCTGTTACTGAAATTGGAAGCTACTTGGGCTGACAGAAGAAATATATATACCTCAATTCTTGAGGACATTCCTTCAATTTTGCATTCAGACTGACTAGAACTTTAGTATTATCTAGATCAACTAATCATTTGACGGAAACTATTTCATTAGTGAAAGTACCAATCATTCAAGTTCCCTGGTCGGTTGATTTAACTGAATTTGACCTTGCTCGACGGGTTGGTCAATCATTCCAAACCTAAAAACCTAATATGATAGATAACGGCTCTGCGGCAAATCTATAGCTTTATGAGTATTCTGCGAGGGATGTGTGAAGTGTTGTATATCTACATGACCGGAAATTCCTAAGAAACACAGCCATCTTCCCTGTTAAACAGTGTTTTCAGAGCTCGTTTAGATATTTGGGGCAGGTGCTTTCGAGCTGGGGTGCTTTGAGCTCTTTCTAGATCTAGAAAATGGATTACTATGTGCTATTATTTAGTGTTGACGTTATTTAGACCCAAATTCTGAGTCATTCTAACCAGAGTCCAGGTCCCTAAATGGCAACAAGCAGGTATTGACGAAACTCAACATCAACTTCCAACCAGCACGAGTGTAAATTTTAGGGGAAAATGGCAACAGCAAGCGCGCCACCAATCTTCAGAGCCATATAGTTTCCATTGGTAATGATATATATTCCTTCCGGTAAACCCCTGAGAGCTTGCTATGTCAAGCTATCTACTTCAGTGTTCCATGAGATGTCGGGTATCAAACTGATGGGAAAATTCCAAGTAATTTAGCTATCTTTTCCGCAAAGCAATGCCATCACACTGGATGTCTGTATGGTCTTCAGAACATATGTTACGAATAGTGTCGAGCTCAGGATCGTTGACTCGCTTGGCATGCGTACCTTAGAATATCACCATTCGCTTAGTGTCAAAAAAAGATCGGTATATCTGACGAGTACATATTATTGACTTTGAGATCAAATACAATACTTACATCCAAGAAACTTTATACTGTGATTGTTTGTTGATGATTGGCTGTTGATCTTGAATATCTTCCAAGTCACTGTCGACCCTGGTTTAATGAGCCAGAACAACCTAATCTACATTCTAGCGGGCATAACTAAAGTAGATTCCCTATCAACGGATTTCCTCATTCTGATACATTTCTAAGAGTCGCTGAGCATCGCTGAGCATCGCTGGATGATCATGTACATAGATCCTATCAAAATTTCTAAATCTAATTCTCCAGAAAGCAGGTATTCAAACGATACCCATGAACAAACCCGTCAAATTCATCTCTCGCTGTGAATTCGAGTTAGAAAATACCTTGTTCCCAAGTGAATAGATCACCAATGTGATAAATTAGACTTTTCGTCATTGTTAAAATGTGAAAACGCTTATTTAGAATAGTCCAGATGGAAGCTGCACGCTACCCATGCGAGTCATCGCTCACTTCGTCTGAAAATCCCCGATTTGATGCAGTTACCTATTCGGCATTCCATGAACCAAGCCAAGAAACCAAAAACCCAAGGATTCATAATGAATTGCGTGATCATATGGAGAGACAAGAAACAGTGCCTGGCATGAATTGTAGCTTGCATATTACAAATAAATTTTGCATTTCTAGATGGGGAAAGCAGTCTAAATGGGAATTGGTAAACCATGAAGATCTTCTTGAAAAAGATTAGGTGGATATCATTTGCTTGTTGTATTGGACAGATAACGGTGATGTGTTTATTGTGTGTGATCTGCTCGGTTTTACCTAGATGTTGAGAGTCCAGGATTCGTGTTGATGTGCTTGTTGACGTAGGTATCGGAACTCTAACTCATATTGATTTGAAAAATCGATTTTGCAGGTAATAATGAATGTTGGCATCGAGACACGTTGACTATTCTACACATACAATATCAAGAAAGTTTGGATTTGAAAAAAATTGAAATGTGTGAAACCTGTAAAATGTGAAACTTGAAGATAATTGACAAAAGGAAATCTACATGTTCACGGATTGATTCATATTCAAGGAGTTTATTCGAGTGGATTTTACTGAATTTATATTCCATCACTATGGCTATGGCTATTATCACGATGACACCGGGATGCCTTTGCCCTCAACAAAAAGATCTTCCACTATTCTTGTGGATTTGATCGTATCAGTACCACAGGTACATGGTAGATGAATCATATCATGATATTCTCTGCTGCTCTACCCTATATAACAATGCCGCAGACATTTGAGAAGGTAGATGAAATATGAGGTGATCATTTGATCCGTTGTGCCGAGTTAGAAGAGCGCATGAGGAATCACGGAGATACGAAAAAAAGTGTCGCAGAGGGTACGGTGTTGCGGGCACAAAGGATACATTCGATAAATGATGCAAGGACAAAGAATTCGAGTCGCTCTCGAAAGTTGTGTGTTGAGAGAAAAGGCATGGGGGATGTGCAGCGGATGTGCAGGAAAAATGAGAAAGTAGGCGGAAGACTATTTTGAGAGAAATCATATGTGAGACGAATGGTATGAAGCTCATACGAGGAACAACCCGGGGAGACTGTCGTGATGGAATAAATCGGCAACTCGGAAGGTGTGCGAACGTTTTGTAGAAAGCTCCGGGGAAGCTAGATGTGCAAGATAGATCGCATACAAAACAAACTAAAAATTAAAAGCCAGCCAAGAAAAGTATTTAAAAAAAGGTGGGATGCGATGAAGTTACAGTGAACACAAATTCAATTGTCAGGTATGATTGCTGTACTTTGCATATTGTAGACTTATGATCGCTACTTCCTCACGACGTTTTGCAGTCTCTAATTTGATTTCAAGTTTAACTCCTGCCCAAGAACAGTTAGTCTTCCGATTCAAGAGGGAATATCGTCAATAAGACTGATTACAGGGACATTTGATCAAGCGTCGTGTTCAATTGAGCTGCGTAACCTTCCGGCAAGTAATATCTGGAATGCAGAAAATGTGACTCGTTCAACTGGCTGAATAATTATTTGGCCAGAGTCGCTAGATGAGATTTCCATAATAGGTTTTGGCAGTGAGGATGTTCCGGCATGCAAGCTAGTGACCCCACTCCCATAGTAATGTTCACAACGAAAGAAGATCGTTCACAAAATCACCGGGGTAATCGGCCAAAGATTTTCCGAATTCTGGGTTGATTTGCGATCAACTAATCTATCAGTCATTCACCTATGATTTTTAACCGCTAAAATGCAAGTAATACAGGCATCTACGCTGCGGGGTAAAACAAAGACATGACAGCGGTCCTCGCCCAATACCGACCTTCCATAAGATCGTCATTAATGGATAAGCACTTCTCTTTCTCCGACCTAGGGAATCCGGATTATTGACAAGAGTAGTCTAGATCCAATCTCAAGAGTTCCCTGCGACTTTTCGTGTTTCCAGTTACATAGTTGGTCACATCTCTGTCTGAGTTGGAGACCCTATCGCACTCTTATTTCTACAGAAAATAGAGCGACTACTTTATTTCCAATTTATTTGGCCCATTTGCTGAATATGCTTTTCAAGACACGGCTTCATTGAGTCCAGAGTGTTCTTATGGAACTACTGAATATCGATTCAAATTTTGCAAAAAAGCAACTACTTTGTTTGCCTTTGACTTGATGAATTGCTGATTATACTTTACTAGACGCAAATTCGGACAGTAAAATCAGAACACCAACAAAATTCCTGATGAAGATACAGACGTCAAGAAATGTTGCCAATATTTACCTTGTTCTCATTCGCCATTTTAAAGACAATCACCTATCTATCCTCAAACCCCCTCAAAAATAGAGAATCGGGTCATCTCAGCCCGCCGAAGTCTCAGCATGAATTTGTAATGACTCGAAAACTCACGTTTACCTTCGTGTGATTCACTTATCCGATACATCCTTGAGAATGTTTATGTCTGGAGTGTATGTAACGAGACCTAAATCTTATTTCCACACCAGGAGAAGGCATTGTGTGACCCCAAGGTTGAGGACAAGTTTACTTGGCGACCATCAAGATTCATTTTGAGAAGGTTTACGAACAGAGAACATCACACTTGATGCCTATGGAACCTCTCCGTACACAGGCAGTGAAAATAAAAAGTAAAATAAATAAATAATGTAGCATATAATGTAAAGGTTGATAAAGAAATATACAACGAAAACAATGGTGGTGGTATGAAAGGAGGCATATCGTCGTAAGCGAGGTTAGATGTTTTCACCGGGAATGCGGCTACTAAGGTTTCCCTGGATTATCAATTGGGTTTGTACCTTTCATTAAGCGCGAGAAGCTTGTTTGAATGAAGTATAATTCTGACACGTCATTTAAGATTCCGGCCTAATTAAGACAGCTAGTTGATAAGCTTGCCGAATAAACTCCCGAATAACTTGAGGCTGAAGCTATGCGTAGGACATGCTAGGTGTGTTCAGGTCACCGTATCTAGTATTTTCCTCGATTCCCAAAGTTTTGCTATATTAGGAATAGAGCTGATTGAAATGTGGCTGAAGATATGTTTGGACCATGTATTCCGGTCGCCGTACTTTGTCCCTTCTCGATTCTAAAACTTTGCCGTATTGAGGATAGATACTTAAACAAGAGCTACACTATCCATTGACCCAAAACCTGCAGCCACACCACCCTCTTCACTCTTATCACCCTTTGTTCGGAGAAGATATCCTGCTTCCTCGTTGTGTAAAACTTGAGAAGTTGTTTGATCCCAAAGACATGTTCCGTAGATGCCGAGTTCACAGATTACACCACCCTTTTCAATAACACCGTTTCTCAAAATCATGTTTTGGACGGGTGGGGGAGTTATAATTTCCATCAGAATATAGGATTTCCAATGAGACTCTGGAAGGGACTTGAGGAATGGAGGAATTGCGGAGCGGTAGATGTTGTTACCGCCACCTTCTCGTTGGGGTTTAAGGACATAACCGTTGCAGCGTTCTGGATCAACAGCGATTTTACGGGCTTCGAGTCCTGCTGGAGATTCGTCGAGTGGGAAGATATTTGTAAATGTATCTTCCAGTTTCACGAGATCTGCATTGTTTGTCTTGACGAAGCGATCTAGGATTGAAGGTGTAGAGGGAGCTCTTGGTGTAGCAAGTACTTGTTGAACTTTCTTGGCTCCAGCCAATTGAGTCAAAATTGATGGGCATTTGATTGCATTTGACCGCTCAATCTGAAAACGACCTTCCCAAGCGGATTCAGTTGTGTAGTCTTGGGGACCGTATCCCGCACGGAGATAGACAACAGCAACCTCAAATTTCTTCGAGGGATTACTTGGCGGTGAATATAGCAACTCTCTCTTTGAAGTCTGAGCTATTGTAGTATGGGCGAGAACATCTGAAAATGCTAGTCGAAATACTGGTACGCCGTGCTTTTGAAGCTCATATTCAAGATGTCTTTGATCAAAAATATTTCTTTCTGGTGTTTGAACCAAGAAGATTGTGCAGAGATCGTAGTCAGAATTGGGGGTAGATCCCTTGTAGTGCTCAAAAGCCGATAACAATCCTAGAGCTAATGATCTGGTACTTGTATTCTCAGGGAGATCTAGCGATTTAGTTGCATCCTTATTGAAAAGGCTATAATCACCCAAGGAAAGATATCTAACAAGATTGTCAGTCATGCAGAAATCACTCCAGTATTGGTAGACACAAACTTATGCAATTGTGAAGTTTGAGAAGATAATCCCCCAAATGAAGAAGCAATAGTATTGAATTCGACCTGCTTGATCGTAGGCGTTGCATCCGATGTTTCTTGATGAACCATGTAGTCTGATCGGAAAAGACCCAAAGAAAGATTCTTTACAATCAGTATTCCTCAATTACTCAAACTTAATTTGGTGGTCAGGATAGTATACCTGAGCATAACCTTCACTCTTAACCTTCAAATGAACCCGCCAAAGTTCAGCAATGAAATCATCAACTTCGAGGATTCTACAAATAGTTAGAATCTACGCAACGCACATTGAAACAGAAAATCAGTAGAGTAGAGCTCCATCGAATCTTACTCTTGAACGATATCTTTGAGAAAGGCCTCATCTTGAGAAATCGATGCGTATAAGAGATTATAAGCTTTCTGGACCGATTTGGCTTGCTCAAAGCATATTCGAGGAAAGGGACTTGGAAAGAGAGTGACTGGCGCAGTAGTCGCTAAGACACCATGAGGATCTGCTTCTGTAGACAAAAATGTCGGCGGAGGCCTTACAGCCAATCCATGAGCTATGGACCAATCTTTGATGGTTACGAGAAGCTGTTCTGATTCTTTCGTCGAAATCTCGGGAGGGTATGAAGATGTCATGATGAGAGTGATTAGTTGCGATCTCGAAGAGTAATTGCAGAAACCAGTGTGTAGTAGGTGGTAGATGTGCAATGTTGTGTTGTTCTAGGAAAACGTCGATTAACACATAAATGATGTCTATGGTATTAAAGTTGAGAAGATTTGATAATGATATCGATATTCTTCTGCTTAAATAATTTGTCATCACGTCAGTCACGACATTGGAGAATTGTGTGGATTCATCTTATTAGTGGGGGATGTCCACAAGGCTGGATGAAATCATGCAAGGCTTAAGCTGCCGATAACGATAAGAAATGCATGTGCTCAATGATCATCTTACCAGTATTAATAAGCTTCCGGAAGATTTACCAAGGGTGTATTATATAAATAGGTGGGTAGGTAGTACCTGCATCTATCTCCTTGAACCTTTGGGATACAAATACTCAATAGGAATCTTGATCTTCGAAAGATAAAACAGTCCATTTTTCTCACGGGGCTAGATGCGAGGTAGCCTCGACAGAGTAACGTTGAGATCTATTAAGGTTATCACCACGTGACTGTCACTACAAGCCCGTTTCTAGATCAGATAAGTCGTAAGGCTGAGACCCCTTAGATTATAGCAGCAAGCACGCATTTTCGTGATTGATGGCCGCGAAAGCTCGCGTCAGTCTTCAATTCATCTTCAATTCCTATTTTCTGGCTCAAGCTTCCCCTCTTCTTTCACCTCCTCTTGTCTTACTCCTCCAATCTCTTCAACTTCAACTTAACCGCCGTCTCTACGATTCTCAAATCGCAATTCGATAAATCTCGTGCCCCAACAACATCTTATATGAAGAGACATCCCTCACATTATTTGCTTCTTTCCGATACCAGTTGTTTGCTCTTTTTCCAGGAGCGCAAAGTGGCAGCCATCTAAAAGGTTTCAATCGTACTATTAGGTGGTTACATGACTTCAACTTCAATAATTTCAACAGCTCGACCCATTCTCTACCAATTCACTTACAGCTCGATCTGCACTTAATCCCCAGATAAAACGACGATTGAAGTCTTATTAGATACTTCAATTCAAACCTTCTACTATACCACACCCACTCCCTAATGTGAGAAGTACACATCCTTACCAATCTTTGCCTCCAATCTTTACTCTTTTTATCAATTCTTTCTTCTCAATCTGATACATTCAGCCTTTCAAAATAGAGGTGTTACTCCTCGCCGTCATTTATGACCATAACTAATCATCTTCCTACAGTTCGCGAGTCTCACGTCCTTCTTTGGCTATCACAGCTACCGCTTTTGTCGCCGAACCTTTCCTCATGTCCAGCAGCGAACTTTGATCACATTAATACCAAAATGGAAGACGACGACCCCTGGTCATGGTCCACTGATAGGATAGTTCAAGAGTTTTGCACCGACCAACGATCTTGGGAACTTCGGGCAGCCTCTACTCGTATACCGGACCCTGTGTTTTTGGAGAAAGCTTTTCGGGAGAATGAAATTACGGGAGATGTACTTCTAATTGAAATCGATGACAAGAGTCTACGGGAAGATCTGCAAATAACCAAACTTGGCTGGCGGTCTTTCATTCGATATGGAATTGAGCAACTCCGCCAACGAAGCGCGAAATACAAGGTCTGGTTGAACAAGGAACGTGCTTCTGCTTTGGTTGCAGAGAGATACAGTAATAGCTTACCAAGTGTATCTTCTCATCCCGATTTCAATTTCACCATCAATTCGACTGTGCCCATTCATATGCCAGCTAGTATTTCCGACATCTCAAATATTCCTAGTCTGCAGCCTCTGAGACTATTTACGGAAAGTGAGACTGAACAGCCAAATCCGAATTCAAGCCAAGGTGTCGAGAATGTGTCTATGTCTGAAGGCAACAAGAAGAAGCAGCAGAAGCTAGATGATAATACTCAAGGCGCAAACCGGGATGGTCCCTTGGAACCTAATCATTCTGTCCCTCTCCTCCTGACGCCCCCTATTCCATTTTCACATTCAGAAGATGAATCTCCGAGCAAACAAATCCTTCTCGAGACTTCAGTGCACGCTTTCAACGAGGTGCAACCTACCAAGACGCGCAAGCGCATTGCTCCAACACTTATTACAACGTCCATCGACCAAACAAGAGATCGCACAATACCCACCGAAGCCGATACTGTTGTTCGTATTCTCCTTCACTCACAACTTGATCAGGGTTATTTGGGTAATTCGCGCATGTCTGTAGATGATGTTTTCTATGGAAAAGTTGCGGCAGGGGAGCAAATTCCGCCTGGTGAAATGGCTTTTGAATTTCAAGGACGGAGCTCCATCTCACTTGGCCGTCGTTTGTATGTTCATGGCTTGATGAAACATTTTCTTCGTGTTAGCCCTGAAATTTTCAAGCGAAATGAAAAGACTTTAATGGCCATTAAACCATATCGCTTGCGACTTGCTCAAAAACCTTCATTCACTTTATATCGCTCTGGTTCGGATACTACCGATATCACCCGGCAAGCCTTGTCATCATGGCCCGAGATCGATCCGGAAGCATACCCTATTAAATCATCGAATGCCGGGAAGTCAAACTTTGACTTTGATTCGAATGCGGAAGATCATTTGGCGAATGCATATGAGGAACCCGGTGCTCTAAGTAGATACAATATGCTCAAGGATGATGACGAAGAGTTACCTTTATACGGTGAATCTGGTTCAGATAATGGTTTTGACACCGAAACTTGGGAGGCCATAGATGAGGAGGCTAAGGAGAGAGCTGCATATATCGAGAAGGAGAAACAAAGGAATAAGTTTCTAACATCACAAGAAGTAGAAGCGGCTGTCGATGCAGGTATTGCAGATCTTGTCTCTCAATGGCAAGAAACAAAGCTCCTCAAGCGTCGTCAAAAAGCATTCAGACTTTGGACGAAATCACGTAGGACAGGTTCAAAACATGCAGACATTTTGAAGGCTCAGCGAGACTTAAAACACCTTGTTGACAGACGCATCCCCAAACTCAGAGAAAACATAATACTTGGTCAGTGGTCAAATGAACACCAGGTACGCTACCAAACCCGCATCATGGAGGCAACAATTTTTGATCGAGAGGATTTGACCTACACAATCGCTCTTCTCCAAAAGAAGTCGCCACCTCCAAAATTGGCAGCAGATATCCCTGTCAAACCAAAGAAGACTATCTTTTCCGGTAACTATAGTGACTCTGGAGAATCAATACACAGTGAGTCCTCTGCTGTCGAAAGTATGCACGATGTTGGCGATTTTATTGTGGAGGAACTTGACCTTGCCGACGACGAAGAAGATGTGACCATGTCCGATGATAGTCTCCCAGAAGCTCGAATGACACCATCTAGAGGAACAGTTCAATCGAGGTCTGAAGCATTTGTCCAGCATGGCTATATCAGTGAAGAAGACCATAACATGGCCTCGGTATCTGATGAGGAGGAACTCAGATCACCCGAATCAATAGAGCACCCCCCATCTGGTAAAGTCAAGAGTGAGCCAAAAGCTCCGCTATCAGCATGCACGCCTCAAGAGAATCGCGTTGAGATTGACTTGGTGACGCCAGAGAGCAATCGAGTATCAAAGTTGAGTTTGAATTGCAAATCTTCAAGTAGTGTCAACCCAATCGTTCTTTCATCCGAATCTGATCCAGAAAACTATTCCGAAAGACCTGTTTTAGATCTAAACAACCTTCCATCACTCACAACACCAGCCGCAGTCTCTCGATTTGAATATGCGACTTGGGAGGATTCTAAAGACCGAGATCGACTCATCATTACATTTGTAGACAAGCTGCCGAAACACATGCAGAAATCACTGTTTGAGCTCATTGCGACCATGGATGACGAGACAAAATTACGAGCTCGTGTAGAAGAAGCAATAGAACCTGGTAACAAGACAAAGGGATTGGACGATGGGTCGGCCAATGTATTATTGACACTTATCAGGCTATTCTGGATTTTTATTGATTGCAAATTCCACCCCGAACATTACAGATGGTTGCTCATCGCTGCTGATTCAATTCTCAGTGACAACTTCAGCTCCCTCAGTCAGTTCTATCGTCTTTGCAAATCATTACAAAATTACTTCAACCCAAAAATACGTCTGAAGTTTTCTGTATCGAAGTTCTCCTCAATAGTTGCAATGGTGTCTAGTGACGATGACGATGAGGATGGCGAACCTCAAGGTTCAGTCAAGAGAAAACGTGAATCTGTTAGGTAAGCTACTGCAATTCGTATGAAATAAAGTTTGTTCATGACTAATAGACGACAATAGTACAAGTGATAGTGAGTTTTCTGAAAGGGAAGATGACTCTCCAAGCAAAAAGAAAAGAAAGTTCTTTGAGGATGCAAATGCTCGAAATCTGCGAGAGCAAGATAGAGCACGAGTAACTGCGCAAGAAGAGCGTAAGAAACAACTTAGAGCTAGATTGAGAGAATCCGATGATGTTGGAGATGTGGCACTAGATCGCCACATCATTAATGAGGGCAAATTCGACGATCAGGGCTACATCTACGTCGATGAAGAAATTGGCAAGCGCATAAAACCTCATCAATTGGAAGGTGTAAGATTTATTTGGAATCAAATTACTGCAGATGGGGAGGCGACACAAGGCTGCCTTTTGGCACATACAATGGGACTTGGTAAAACCATGCAGACGTGAGTATGGGCAATTCTTTCCTGCAATGTGTAACTAACAATCTCATAGGATTACTATACTGGTCACACTAGCACAAGCAGCATCTTCAATAGATGAATCCATCTCATCACAAGTTCCAGAAAGTCTTCGTGTGTCAAAAACAATCATCCTTTGTCCTCCTGGGCTGATTGCCAATTGGGTGGATGAAATTCTTACTTGGTCACCAGATGACATCCTTGGGGACTTGAGACCGGTCGATTCAGCGTCTGACCTTGTGAGCAGATTTTGCACCATTGATGATTGGTTTGAAGAGGGAGGGGTTTTACTCATAGGATATGATATGTTCCGCAGATTCATTGCTCCACCGAAGTCAAAGCCGAATGATCCTATGCCACCTTCTCTCGTCAAGAAGTTCGAGCGGGCCAAGACTAAACTTCTTGAAGGTCCAAACATTGTCGTGGCTGATGAAGCGCACAAGATGAAGAATTACACTTCTGCTTTGAACATGGCCGCCACCCAGTTCAGAACCAAAACCCGCATTGCATTGACTGGATCACCTCTTGCAAACAATGTAGAGGAATACCATACGATGGTTGAGTGGGTTGCACCTAATTATCTTGGTCCGAAGATTGAGTTTCGAAAGAAATACAAAGAACCAATCGAGCAAGGGCTATTTGCTGATAGCACTCGGGGCGAGAAGTTCAAAAGTCAAAAAATGCTTGAGATTTTGAAGGCCGATTTATCTTTAAAAGTACATCGTGCAGATACATCAGTCCTTCGGAATGATCTGCCACCGAAAAAGGAATTTACCATCAATGTTTCTCTTACTGAACTACAAAAGCAAGCATATATCACTTATGTGCGCTCAATGTCTTCGCAAAAACCTTCTCGAACGAAGTCTGGAGAGCTGAAGCAAACGACTGTATGGTCATATATCAATATACTGACTCTGCTTTGCAATCACCCCTATTGTTTCAAAGCAAAATTAGACGCGCGAAGCAACGAGTTGCGAGGAAATTCTCAGCCAAATATCTACACTACCACCGCATCTCGCACTCGAAAGGGTAAGCTAATGGAACCTCAAGATGTGACAGATCTTGAGAATGATCCAGAAGCCTGGAAACTTGGGGTTTCAGAAGATTTAATTTCGGCAGAAGCAAAGGTTTTTGGATCTGTACTGGGGAAAATTTCAAACCCAGAACTGTCAAATAAAGTACGAATTCTTTGTCAAATACTCGATGCTTCCAGAGCGGTGGGTGATAAAGTTTTAGTGTTCTCTCAAACACTCGTAACTCTTGACTTTCTCGAAATTATGTGCAGGGATCAAGGCAGAAAATATGCAAGGCTCGATGGCAAAACTGTTATGAACAAACGCCAGGCACTTGTCAAAGATTTCAACTCTAACGATTTGGAGCTCTATCTCATTTCGACTACTGCTGGTGGCTTGGGCTTGAATTTATATGGCGCTAATAGGGTGGTCATTTTTGACTTCAAGTACAACCCAATCAACGAAGAGCAAGCAATCGGTAGAGCATATCGTATTGGACAGAAGAAGCACGTGTTTGTTTACCGTTTGATGGCTGCTGGTACCTTCGAAGGCAGTATTCAGAATAAGGCAGTGTTCAAAACACAACTTGCTTCTAGAGTCGTTGATAAGAAGAACCCATTGTCATGGGCCCAGAAAGGCTTGGGTGAGATTCTCTTTGAACCAAGAGAAATCCCACAAGAAGATCTTTCAGAATTTGAAGGAATGGACAGCGTCGTCCTTGACACCATTTTAAGTCTCGAAGAGAACAAGGGGGCAATTTTGAAGATTATCCAATCTGACGATTTTGAAAAAGACGATGATTATAAAATGACACCCGAAGAGAAAAAGGAGGTTCAGCAAGAGGTTGAAGAAGAACAACTGAAGCGCTCTGATCCTAAAGCTTACGAATTACTTATGCGAAAGAAACGAGTCGCAATTAGTGCCGGAAATCAACAATTTCAACGCAGACAGCCTCAGATGTCTTCCGCTATCAAAAGCGAAATGATCATTGGTAACAAGCTTAACAAGACTCCTGAAAACAGAAATGACAGTTCAGACGTAGAAGAAATATCAGCAGGACGTTTTGTAAGACACAATTTCAACAAATATCTCTTTTGGATTGCGTAGAGCTAATATCTCATAGGCACAGCGACAGTTCTTTAGACAGCTTAAGAACATTATCAGGAGCACTGATCCATTTAAAAACGAGGACAGAATTCGGCAAAGAACTGCAGAAATTGAAATGGACATCCAAAAATGTTATCCTGAAAGAGTTGAATGGACCGACGAGTTTCGAAGAATGATATATCAAAGGGCTCGCGCATTCATTCGCGAAACACCTGTTGTTGCTCAACAACTCTTTTCTTCAGAGTTAGATGCTGGTGAATTCCTGGTACAAATTGCATCTTGGTGGGACAAACGACCAGAGCCAAGACCAACCAATGGGCAACAAGTTCAGAATCCAGTCCGATCAGATAACCCTCAAGAGCTTCGAACTTTGGTTTCGTTAACCCAGAGCGGAAACGGACAGGCCGCAGATAATGACGATAAGATTGAGTCTGTGGTTCCCCTACAACCCGGCTCTTCTGGTGCCGCCAGAGGAGTAAGCAAAGTGGAAGAAAGGACTGAAGCTTCGTACAGTATGGTTAAGCCATCGACTTCCCACGCAGTCAGTTTCTCTAGCCAACAACAATCTCTCGCATCTAGCACGCTATTTGAGCAATCCAACACATTTAATTCGGAGGGCGGTATGAAACCTGCAAAAAGCAATGATATCTCCGACAGCCCATCCGTCCCAGGAATTGTGCCCAAAGAGCAGGATTCTCTATCACAGGATTCCACAGGAGATATTCCCAACCACAGGCCCACTAGCTCACTTGCCGAGGTAATATTACACCCTGTCGCATCTTCTACTTTAATTGTGAATACAGTGGGTGAGGATAAGATATCACGATTTGCGGAGAATCAGTCTATTGGAGCAGTGCCCTTTAACAATTCGGTTGTGGCTACAGTCAATTCCAATGTCAAATTGGACAAATCTGACAAACCTGACAAACCTGATGGTTCTCTCTCAACCACCTCATCATCAAGTGACGAAGTGCCATCAAGCTCTTCAAAAAAGGGGCTTCTTCAAAGAATATTCGGATCATAGTTGTGCCCAAACTAACATATGTGACTATAGACCGGAATGTTCCAAGCCATGAATCGACAGCCGCAATCACTGAGGACTCCTGTGGTAATCTCCTCGAAGAAGAAGAAACATCGGGGAACCATGCATTCTGAAGACTCAGAGGCAATGCGACAGATTCAACAACGACGATTAGCTCGAGGAGAAACCAATCGTACTTCTAGCTCTTTTCAAAATAAAAATTCTTCCACTAGATCCTCGTAAGGTGGTGCATTGACACGACCAGCGTCATTTCCGCCGCCTCGAAGATAACATACATTAAAAATACCAATTTACTTTCCACTTTCCTTTTCTTCTCTTTTCGATACCCGGTGTACAATAACAAACATCATCATCAACATCTTTCTGGCAATTTGAGCGAATGAAACAATCAGCAAACACGAGGGGCGCATTATATTTTTAGGGGCTCTGGAGTTGGAGGGACGAAGCGACAACTCTGAACTTTACTGGGAATTGAAGGTTGATTCTTATTTTTTCTTCATTATGATACCACATTGTTATTTTTTGCGATATGAGGGAGGGCACTGGTAGATACTTACATGGACGTTGATTTCATATCAATGGCTGATGTGTAGATGGAGATGCATATTATTTCCTCGCGAATTTTTCTTCTTTATTGCTTGCTTTTGCTCTTGCTCAATATGAAAATACGAATGAACATAAAAAATTCATGCATTGCTGCGCAAATGGAGCTTCGGACGTTTGCATGGGTTGGGATAGATAGGGAAGGGATATGTAATTAATGAGGGGTGGAAAAATGATGGTGGCAAATACATAACCTGACCTGATCCTAATTTTCAGAAAAAATACACTGATAGCATTTCAGTTGATGGGAAATCTATGAGATGAAATGCAAATAGCGAAAAAATTCTAAACACATGTTTTTACATTATTGGGATTTGTGAGATTGAAAAGCGCAATACATTTCTCGTGAGACTTTATGTACATGTCTTTGGGGCAAACAGTGATGCCTTCATCTTTCTAAGTTCTGCTCGATATGTCTTTATGGGAAGGGTGGTGAGTAGGTAAGTTGGTAGGTGGCAGTGCTGTGTTGCGCTTTGTAAGCTGTGGGCTCGAACACATGTCGTGGTATAAGATGTCAAGTAGAAGATTGTGAGTTGATGAAGTAACAAACAGTAGACGATCTCCATTACTACCGAACTATCTTTGATTGAGAGAGATTCGAAAGGATTTCAGACATAAGCGAGGCGTGGTCGTGCATACTACCTAGGGTGCGATACAATGCCATTGCAACGTACAGCTAGCTATTGTAAAGAGCTCAGAGAAGTATAGATTTGGTATGAGTGAGCTTTGAAAGCGATACGATTTGGAAGGTCTGATAGGGTGAGGGGGTTGTTTTGCTAGGTGATGGATGTTGCGAGTTGAAGGATATTCTTGGGGGGTTTTTTTTTTTGATCGGATGAGAAATTATATGGGTGTGAAGATTTGAAGATGAGGGATATGGTATGTGTGTGTAGTTTTGCTAGCGGTTGGGTTTGTTAGGATCTTTTTGGATGGAGGGCTGGATGTGCTATTGCTGGTTTCTTGTTCCATATCCTCTTTTTTTTTTGGCGAAGGGGGGGGGGGGGGGGGGGTTTGTTTTTTGTTGTGATTTTAAGAGTTATGTGTGATATTTAAATGTTGATAGATACGGCGGATAGAGGATGTAAAGGGTCTTGTAGCTATATCTCCAACGTTTCGACGGGGTTTCAAGGAGGAATATGAGGAGGACGTGGGTAATAGGGAAATGTTGTAACGATTGGTAGAGAAAACATATTTTCTTGCATTTGCATTTGAAGTTTTGAAAATTGGCAGTTGAGTTAATGATTGATAATTGATAGTTGATAATTGATTTGAAAATGTGTGGGTATGTAAGAATTTCCTAGGCTAAACGAATGGCTAAGTGTGTGTGCAAACGAGAATTGAAGTGAGAGAATGGGCGAGTAGATAGGTGGGAAGATGGAGATCTCTTTTTATTTATCTCTCTTCATGTTTCAATATATATATATATATATATATTCTAGAAACTCTAGAGACTCTAATTAGTAGTATGATAATAATGAACGACTTCAAAGAAAAGCAAATACTCGTTGAAAAAAAAAAACTTAGTTTTTCTCGGTAATTTTAGTTCGTCTCCTTAATATTGTTCTTGAGGCTTAGCATTGTTCGCGTTACCATAAGGAAAAACTAACCAAGGGGATTGATATGAGAATTTCTTTGATGGCGACGCCAAACGGATTGGCCAGAAGATGAATAGTTTTTCTAGAAGTTCTAAAATTTCTAAGAGGGGCAGCTGCAATGCAAGGTTTAGGGGGCAATTGGAAGAAAGTTGGTGCGTTTTTCTTTCTCGGAGATCCATTCGAGCTAGACCTTCTAGGTCCTAGAAATATCGCTACTGTTATTATTGGAATTTTCATGAAAGACTGATTTGTTCTAAAGATCTAGAGTCATCCGACAGAAGAAGATTGTAGTGAAATAGAATTATCTTAGCAAGGCAGTGAAACCAAGGCTGTTAAGAGACATGACAGAGATGAGTTGATCTTGGAGCGAGCCAAAGTGCTCTATAATCTATTCAAAGTTGGGAGGCTATCATAATAAATTGTATATTCGTGTCGCAGAAACAAATGATTCAAATATTGAGAAGAAGCTGCGATCAAATAATTCTCTGGCCGTCAAATAAAGAAGCAAAGCGGATGTAATTAACTCCGTAATCCAAAATGAAATACTCAATACCGAGTCATTAAAAATAAAATTGCTTGTTTTGATTTCAATCATAACAGTATATCCCAACACCAGGTCCCGAAGTTCAGTGTTTACAACCTCGCTCTTTCCTCAACCCTCTCTTCACCAACTTCCCCGTTTAATTCCTTACTAATGCCCCTACTAATCCAGTCACTAATCGCCATATTCGTAACCATTGGATTGACTCCGCTCGCGCTTGGGAATACACTTGCATCACTAACATACAAGTTTTCCACACCCCAGACCTTTCCTTTGGGATCTACGACTCCGTTTTCCGGGCGTGTACTCATGCGCGAAGTACCCATTTGATGCGCAGATGCAAATTGAGATGCTGGAGGTTTCGTGTTGATGGTGGAGAGTGTTGTGAGCCAATTTTGGAAGGCAGGATCGGAAGAAAAGTCATTTGAATTGTCGGAAAGAGAAGATGGAGAACGAATGAAGGGCTCAACGCCCTGGGTCGTGATATGTATTTCCCTTGCACCACTTACGTAGCAGATTTTTGCCAAGGCAAGAACACCTTGCAAGATGTGACCTCTATCGAAATCACTCGGGGTGTACGAAATCCGTGGAAGGCCAGTTTTAACATCAGGATATACAATTCCAGTGTCGCGGTCTCGAGCAATTGAAATGAAAACATTCATGTGGCGGTAGAAGAGGGACTTGAATTTGTAGTCAAATCCGGTTGGGTAATTGAGAGTGGGGAGGCAGAGGGATGGCATCATGCAGGTCGTTTCGAGTTTGACACCGTGGCCGTGTAAATCGAGGTTTTCGAAAGAGGTGCATACACTTGTGAGAATACCACCTGGTGGAAGGATTGTTAGCGTAAATTACGGGAGAAAAGAATCTGGGAGATGAAAACGACATACCTTCCCATGGTTTCACATCCTCAGGGAAAACAGCGCCGACCATACTGACTGGGTGAAGATATAAGTTCCTTCCAATTTGTGGATTCTGTTAATTTGTGTAAGTGGACTGTTAGTATGAAGAAGAGGAACGAAAACTTACTGTGAGACCACTATTTTTCAATATAACAGGAGTCCATAGGGTACCAGTCGAGATGATAACTTTCTTTGCCTTGACAATGACTTCTCGAACTATCTTGCCAGATAAGGGACCATCAATACCACCCTGGTTGTTCCTCGAAGTCCAAACTCCCTTTACACCAATTGCCTTTTTCTCATCCGATTCGTCAAAAATAACATGATCAACCTTAAAGCCTTCAATAAACTCCGCACCAGCTTTTGCAGCATCTGGTAGCCAGGACACGACTGGCCCCTGCTTTTGTGAAGATCCACATCCATTTGAACAATGACCACAATAATGTTCATTTCCTCCAGTATTTTGCGGAACAGGCTTCGCGTTAAATCCCAACTTTCTCGAACCCTCCAATAACACCTGGTTCCCATGGTTTTGTCTTACATGTTCCGCACTAACACCCATTCTCTCACAAACTCTATCCAAACATTCCTGGAAATCGGTCGAACCGAAAAACTTCAATCCTCTATCCTCAGCCCATTCTTTTCTCACATAATCTTGGGTTTGTAAACTTGCGCTCCAATTAACAGTTCCTCCACCTCCCCAATTGCTTCCCGCCACAATCGACATACTGGAATCATCATTCATAATTACCCCTCCATTTTCGAACAGGTGAATACCCGAAGTCGCTTCGGACATTGGTAATTGTGAGGGAGGATAATAATAGGATTTCTCCACCACTAGAACCTTGTGTCCGTTTTCCGCTAAATTCTTCGCACAAACCGCACCTCCGCACCCACTTCCCACAATCACAACATCGGTTTCAATGATCCTGGGTTCCTCGCCTGCTGAAAATTGAAGAAACTCATACTCGTAATGGGGGCCTGGTTTATAATGATCGGGAACTTTGGCAAATCCCGTGACTCGATCGAAATTCGGTGATGTTTTCAGCCAAATGTGTTTACCTAATACAGACATTGTTTTAGCAATGGCGCGGAGAGGAAAGAAGTATGAATTGCGCCAGTTTGTAAGGATCGATTCACGGATGTTGATTGGATGAGACTGTAGGGGTGAGGCGTAGCCTGTGAGCATCAATGAGCCGAGGCGAGTATTGAGAGTGGTGAGAATGAAACCAAGGACTTTCCGAGCATCTTCACGAGCGTAAATGGTTAGAGTGCGAAGAAGGATGTCTTGAAAGGCTGGAATATCGGACGGTTTTTCATTGAGGTATGCTTCTAATGCTTCCGTTGACGGTGGCGATGAGATTGTTGTTCGCATATGAGCTACAGCATCACTGTACTGTTCATCGGGAACTGAGAGCTGACTGAATGGATCGTTTGTGACGGAAGATTTATGTATCGAAGGGACCACAGTATCCATGATCGCCATCAATGTAGTCCATTGCAGATCTGTGAAGTATTGACCTTCAGGAGGGTCGGGCAATGGAGCAACTATTGGTGCAATGACATCAACCATATCCGAGGTCATTGTGGAAGAATTCGAGTTGTAAGTTAGAAAGTGTCAGGTATATAAACCAAAGAAAAGAACAGCAGGATAAGCTGATATATGTAGATATGGATATAAAGATTGATGATGAACTTGAGCTCCAGTTTAACTGTGTTGGCCTTCACATGAAGTCCTCAATCGATCGTTCTGATCGGAACTTTGTCTTCCGTGTGCCGAGGCTGGCAAGGGATATTGTGGCAGAACCCCAGATATAAGTTTTAGGTTGATTATATAGGCTATCTATATGGGTTTTAGGTAAATAGTGCAATTTTAGAGTATCTCTTACCATCAGTATAACATTCTAGGCCAAAGAATAGGATTGCAACCCTATCCAAATACCTGGTTTGGGGTGTTTTTTGATATTCTATGTTGCACATACATGAAGGTCTATCACTCACACTCCTCTTTGTTTTTTTGGTAAACTTAACATTCTCACCTCCTCAATCATACATAGATGTATGAAAAATAACGTAAAAGAATAGGAGGTTGATAGCCTCTCTTTAAGAAATTATATATTTCCAATTTGCTATAGTTAACGTTACCGATAAGGCTGATATTAGGATTCGCGGGAAGTTTATCGCTCCGCTGCCAAGACTGCGGAGATGATCACGTGTGACGGCACTTGACTTGGCATGAAACCTTCAAGGGTCACAAACCAGAGAATGAGAGATTCGGATGTTCGGAGTGTGGTCAATTTACCGTCGGGCGAATGATGTTCGTGCGCCCGGGGATACCAGCAGGTATCAAGGACCGGTGGTCAATTTTCAAGGGACTGCTCTGTAAGGTTAGATCGTGTTCGATTTGCCTGGAGAAACCAATAATATTTCTGTGCGGAAGATTATGGCTCAACTTCTATCTTTACCGAACCAACCTCCAACCTCTAGCCGAGGTGAACTGAGACTCTGCATCGTCGCCCACCTTCGATAGCAATTAGCTCGTCAATAGGTCCTCAAGCAGTGCTATTAGGAGTAGCCCTTGTGAGCGAGTCTATCTGATACTGCTTATAAGTTTCTCCACAACTCTTGGATCTTAGGTGGGAGTGGTCATATCGCTCTCGCCGAAGATTGGAAGACCTATGCCTTTAATCCTGAAAGGGAAGTTTTCAACGGTCACTCATATCGACCCATTTCGTTCAAATGCTTCAGCGTCCTGAAAAGTAATACGAGGAGTAAGTAATGAATATGAACCATGTTCGATCGCATTGCCAGTAATGTTGCATATCAAATCAAGACGTATCTCACGCGAGTAAGGCTGCTTGAAGAATATTATTGCATTGCTTCCCTTTAAATACGGAGACTGGACAATGTAGTACAGCATCTCAGTTTACATTCTTTGGCGCAGCGCTGCAATGGTTCATTTCAGGTCCAATGTTGAAAAGCTCAGTGTATGAAGTAGTATTTCCTTCTCGTGGAGTATCTTTCAATTGTCATAATAAATTGAACGCTGAACTGGCTGTAAGAGGAGCAGTAAATACTATTGCAGGTTCATTTCAATTGCTAATGATAGTACAGAGTTTAAATCCCTATAGACCATCACAAACAATTCTTTGTGACATGCAACTACCTACCTAGTATCCTATACAGACTCTTTGTATTTCAGTCACACTTTGGTTGATTATAGTACTATGGGTCCCCCTCGCCTCTGGTCTCTACGATATAAACCCAATTCACAAAAAAACTCTCGGCCCAGCGTGTGCGCCTAGCACAGCGGTAGAGGTTCAAGTTTGCACAAGTTGCTTCATATTAGGTTCAAGACGATCCCAGATAGCGAGAGACCTTTCGCGGATTGTGGCGGCCGGCGTTTTTTTGTTTCGTTTTTCTATCCATCTTTAGAACTTCTTAATGTGATTGTGCTGAGTTTTTGTTATTCGTGGGCGATATTTTGAGTATTTTGATGGGGTGTTTGGGAAAGGTGGTGAGGCGACGATAGTGAATATTGTTGTTGGAAGTGAAGTGAGGATATATTGTGGGGCGGGCTGTTGACCTTGGAACGGCACACCTATTTTGACCAATACCAAACCAAAGCGTCTCAGCTTGAGTGGGTATATCAATACTATTTATTAATCTAGCCCACGCGATGGTTCTGTACTTAAATAGGGGGTTCACACTTGAAATACGTATACAAAGCAGGCAAGTGATTGCAAGTGATGATCGAAAGGTCAGAAACCATTATCGCCGTTTTACACTACCAAGACTTCGATTTGCAACCACCTCATCTCAGAACCTCCGATTTATTCAAGATCTAAATGGAACGATCAATGTTTTCGAATCCCAATATCCCATAAATCATTCAAATACGTATTCGAGGGGATTCAATGTACCAGGAATCGTACTCAGAAACTGTTCCGACCACCAATATCAACACATATTTTAAACCTCAGGTATTGCACGAGCCAGATCTCAAGCTTTGTTGCACGTCCCAGGTACCTGTCAATATTCCCTGATTCGAATCTTGATATTTTCTGCCAAGGCAAATTGTTTAAAATTTAGTAGGTAAATCTAGGATTAGGAAGTGAAAAAATGCGTTCACAGGGCTGGGCTAATGACTCGTATATCTGACTGCAAAAATCTTTCGCAACAAAACATGAGGAACGGTGGAGTTTTGTATTTCCCGTGAATAGTGCAAACACCATGAGATTGCTTGTGAGAGGTGAATAACATAGCGATGAGATCATGATTGTCACCTCCAAAATTTCTGGTAGGAATAGTATTTGGACCCAATAATATTACTTACCGTTGAGCCGTGTGAGCAGATATTACGCCGATTTACCATCAGACAACGCAACCATAACTCCATTTGTATTTATCCAATTGTCAGTCCAACCCTTCATCTCGCTTCATTCGTCATTCATCAAAATATCCTTCTCCCTCCTCCTCAGTTCTACCAGCCTCTCACCTAGCCGTCATCTCCGCACCATAAACTCCAGCGCTGCCAACACCTAGACCTGTAGCGGACAATACACCCCATGTAAGAGCTGCGATTTCCCAATCTTCATCCTCATCATGATCACCTTCAGCTAGATTTGTAGTAGCAGTAGCTGTTGGGACATATGCGGCATCTTGTGAAAATCTATTGGATTTCCTAGGACGGCCTCGGCGACGAACTGGAGAGGGCGTGTCGCTTCTGTGGATTGATCAGCTATCAAACATTTTCAAAAGGCTAGGCGTGAAAACTTACAATTTAGGAGTACCCTCCACTTCCTCCTTAACCTTTACTCCTGCCTTTACTTTCTTCATCCAAGGGATGACCACTCGTAAAATATCGATACCATCCAATCCCCTCACAGCAGCCCATGTCCCAAGACTTAACCCGGAAAGAATAACATCATATCCAACAGAAGCTACAGCAGGGTGGTCCGATATAGCACCAAAGACTCTTTCTACAGCTGTGAATGCACGATTTGTGTTTGATCGATAGACTTTTTCGAGCGGATGAAGTAGACTGTGGCGGTAATAGTGATTCTCTGGTGTATTGTATAGTAAAGCTAGTCCCGTGGTTCTAACATGAAGAATCGAGGAGATAATGGAAATACTGCGAAATATTTTCGTGTATGAAGAATGAGCTTCATGTGGGTGGTCGTACGTGGTTCCCCAATGCTCAGGTATGATGTATGGAAGTAACAATGGTGCGAATGGAAGTGAGACCGACAAGAGTGCTACTGTCCCAAATGAAGATGTATTTGCCGCAAAAGGTGTCAAGAACAAGGCACCATACCCAGAGATAAGTGAGGCAATGTAGAAACCAGAGCTTGGTAGCCAATTATGAGCTCTTTGCGGAACTATCTTCTCAAACCATAATCTAGATTATGAGCATCAACACATGTCCCAATTACAGGGAAAAAAGAACTCACTTGTGCACACTCCCAAAAACTCTCCTCGTATCGGTCAAGACATCCACGTTCTCTGGCAATGGAACTGGAGTCAAAAGAATAGTCACGAACCACAGATTTTGAGCAAATGATACATTAACAAGCTGTCCCAGGAGAATGAATGCCCACAAATTAGAGATGTTTCTTCGACGTCCTTCGATAGCTACATAAGTACTGAACGAATTCATAGCAAAATTAGCTTGTTGACCCCACCAAAAGTATCTTGTATTTTCGGCGACTATTTCAAGGTTATCACGGTAGAAAGGTGTATCGTTAAGCCATCTGATGATTTCGAATCGACCTGGATGTTGACCCAATCGAAAGGCACCTTTATCGCCGAAAAGACTGTACTTATCATGAGTATATATCATGCCATATAGTTCACCTTCTCTGGAAGATTTGCAATAACAGACCTATCAGGCAGCTCAACGCCTCTCTCAATAGCCCAAATTCTATAGCTCAAACTAGCCCCACTGACACCGAACCATCCAGCAGTAATCAGACCCAATAAAGCCAAACTGATGAATATCCTAACATGATTACGTCTTAAAGGTTGACGATGTCTTGTGGCTGATGAAGGTGGGAGTGCCAGATATGAACGATAAATGGTGCGAGAGACAAGAGCTGTCAAACATGATGTTAAGAGTATATGTCCTCCTAACTGTGCAGCTGGAAGGAAACTGTATGTATATATTAGTATTCCCATTTATAGGTTGTCAAACAGTCTGATGATTTGATACAACGAAACATGGGAACGTGAGTTTGAACATAGTAATACCTTGGATCCTGATCGATTTCGATCGGCGCCATTTTCACACACACGTTTTCTCAAATCAGATCAATACAAAACAATGTTAGATATCAATGCAAAAGGAAACAAATTCATAAGTCATAAAAATATCAACTGAAGAAGTTGGATGTGATTCTCAGATATCGATGTTGTTAGTTGGCTTTGACACGTGAGAGCACTAGAACTAGTGGGAAGGGTCCATTAGTTTCCGCGTCATGCAAGCTTGGCCTAACCATTTCCAGCTTTGTTCAGCCTTGTGTCAAGGCTTCGCTGAACTTCGTCGCAAGACATTTCTTCTTGAGAATAGGATGTCTTACAATTAATTTATACTGCTCAATTCTATCTGCAAAGCTTCTCGTTCTTCTTTATGAATCCGATATTGAGTATAATAGCATCTCGGTGCAAAACTTAATCAATAGCAACATCTATTTACAAACTCCGCACAATCTTCTCGAAAACGCCCTGCGTCTCTACTTGACAGTACTTCTTCCACGATCCCTTGGACGCCTCTGCTTGCGACCTCAAATTCTACCTGTTTCTAGATTATCAGAGGATCCTATAACTTTACCGAATTCTCAGCTGGTTTTTCTCCAGAGACGCGCCGCGAAGCTTATAAGGATTCTGGGGTTGTGGTGGATTGGTATCTACAGGTCCCGCAGTCGACATTGACAAGATGTATCATTTAGCAAAGGGATTGTATCGATACGCCACTAGTAAAGAGGGTTAGTTTTAATCTTTCAATTGCTTATAAGTTCTCAAATTTCTATATTTCAATCCGTACTCGTACACCAACGCGAGCTTAGGTGTTCAATGGTGGATTTCGTTGAGAGCCAGGCCTCAAATCATAACAAATATGAATCGCACAAATCTTCCTGTCCTTTACGATTCCACAGATTCTATGGATTCCTTCTATCATTGCAATTACGTCTAATTCTATCTCTCCGCTTTCGCAGACTAACATACCACAGAATACTCCGTTCTCCTCCTCGGCCTTGACAACGCTGGCAAGACTACTCTTCACACCCAAATCAAATCGCTATATTCCCCGCACAACCCCGCTCCTGCCGATCCCTCACAGCTGAAGACAGTACCCACCGTCGGTCAAAATGTCTCCACTATCGACCTTCCAGATATGTATCTGAAGATTTGGGATATAGGAGGACAACATTCTCTTCGAAAACTATGGCAATCTTACTATACTAGTTGTCACGCCATTGTCTTCATAATTGATAGTACCGACATTGGGTCTGGGGATCTCGCTGATTTGGACTCTGATACTGGAGATAAAGATGTAGGGAGGTTGGAGGAGTGTAAATTGGTATTAGAAGATGTGCTGAAAAGTGTAGAGACAGAAGGAGTTCCGGTGCTGGTTTTAGCGAATAAACAGGACAGGGAGGATTGCGTGGAAGTTGTGAGGATTAAAGAGGGCTTAGTAAAGAGAGTTTTTGAGGGAGAGGGAGGCGGTGCGATTAGAGATAGTAGGGTTTTACCTATTAGTGCTTTGGGTGGAACGGGGGTAAGGGAGGCGGTAGAGTGGGTGAGAAGTAGAGTTGTCTGGAATAGGGACGGGAGGCCACCTGTTATGCGGTAGTCGAAGAGGGTAGAGGAGTGGACATCGAGAGATCTAAGGGTCAACATGGGGTGGGACCATCACGCGATTTGGGGGGAAGTGGAAGGAGATATGAGAGTGGAAAGAGTAAGCTTTGTGCTTCTATTGCTGAATGATTCTGATTCTCATCTGCATTCTCGAGGTTATGAGCATCCAGATTTATCAAACTCTTTTGAGAGGGGGTGGACAGGGAGAACAAAAAACTTCGAATATACTTTGAAAGATGGCCCAGATTTAATGAATGACTTTCGGGTAACATACCAGGCTAGGGGAGAGGGGCAGCAAGCGAATTACATTTCGATGTTGAATTAAGGATAGCCAAGGAGTTTAGCGGGCGTTTACTTGTAGCTAACGAATAGAAGAAGTAGAAAACGGGAGAAAGAGAGGTGCGTTCCATGTTATAACGCACCTACAGCGAAAGATCTCAAGATATTATAATTAAGTATCAATATTCTCTGTATTTGCAAGTGTCTGCAATTTTCAATGAATTTTCAAACAGTTATTACTAGTCTTGACTCATGCATCACGTAGCCATCCATACACCACATCCAAGACAGTCCCATTCTCTCGAATCAACTGACTAGCCACTGTCTCAGATATCCCCAAACACCTCTACCCCTGAGCCCCAAGATCCGCAGTCACAAATCTAAAGTCCAAAGTTCTGATACTCACCGCCACGATCTGATCCTATCCCATCCCATCATATCCATCCTATCCTGTCCACGAAACATTCTAGAACAATCCCGCTCGGTTCCCATGATAATCCCATACACACACAATGCCGAGTTTCTAATATCCTCGAATTCCAAAATCTGTTTCTGATACCGGTAATCAGACATTTTCATCCAGTTCCATCCTATCCTATTCTATTCTATTCATTCCAGTTGAATATCAAGGAATTTGGGAAGAATATCGAGCGCCATTTCTCATTGTTTATTCTTCAACCCTCCTTCTCGCACAATCCCTTGAACAAATCCGAAGAAGAAAGAAGAACTACCTTTCCTGCTCCGGTTAGGAATTTACCTAGTACCTACTCAATCCCTCCGTCTCTCCATCCCTCCTCAAACAACATTAAACACGCATTCCCCGCCCCTCTCCTCTCCTTTCCTCTCCCATCTAACCACCCCCAAGGTTCCAAACTCCCAAACCCCCACACGCCCTCAACCCCTATCTTTCAAAGCCCGAATCAAAATCTAACCCTATCCATCTATCTATTCTCCGCCTGCGTATTTCCCATCCCTAGCTCTCAAAATTGAACTCTACACCTCTCCCTCCTTCCCTCCATTTCCACTCCCATTCCCGCAATCGAAGCACTCATCATCCGTCCCTCCGACCTTCCACTCCCGAACATCCTCTCAAATATGTTTTCCTTTCTCTTCCTTTCCGCTCCGCTCCCATCCACCCACCCTCACCTCAACTCAAACAATCGCATCTCAAACTCCCTTCCTCCTCCCCCCCTCTGTACATTCTACACCTCGAAACACCGATCCAGACACCAAACACCAAACGCCAAACACCAATCCAAATAGATCAAGATCAACCAAACCCAAACAAACACCGAACTCCTCCACCCAAACCTCAAACCCCAAACCTCAGACCCGGACTCCGCCTTCCCCCCTAAAACTCCAACTCCACCCATACACGCAAACACCCACACACAACCCCATCCCCCCTCCGAGTCCAAGTCCACGTCCAAGTCCAAATCTACATACATCCACGTCAAAGCACATTCCGAAATTCGAGCCCAAGCGCACACACCGTCCTAGAGCGGGATCTCCCCACCTCATCCCTCAGATTCTAGAATTGATCTCTAGGATAAGATAGCCGCTAAACTTTTACCGGATCGCATTGGCCATTCGGCTCTGGTAGAATTAAGCATTCAATAGTCGGTAGGAACTAGGCTGCCGCTCGTAAGAGCCAACAACTATCGTAGATGAGGCATTGGTCCATCAATAACACACGAGCCTTCATACACTTACATTTGTGTCTCATCACCCAATCAGAATGCAACAGCTTAAGACATATAATCTTTGAATCTTCAAACTTTCATTGTAGCGAGAAGCTATGATATCTAATCTAACCTTACGACAAGACTCGATCCTATATCCCTCCTATCTTCTCCCATCATTTCAAAACAGCCCGTCCATCCATCGCATCATACCCGCGATATTCACATCCCTCGACCTTCATTCATCAATCCCATTCCCATTCCCATAAGTCCATGACCGTGGTCATATCATTCCCAATACGCCATCCATTAGAATGACTGATCCATTCCATCAAACACCCGATCTTCCATCATTCGCCAATATCAAAGTCTAAATGATATATAGGCGGCCCATTGTATTGCATCAACCAAAAAACCCCACGCTAAAGCAACTGCAAACGCAAAAAACAAAAACAGCAAACAGACAATTAGTCTAAAATGTAATATGTATGGAGATCTTTGCCAAAAACAAACACCCCATCAAAAAAAAAAAAGTCAAAAAGATAAGCAAGCAATAGTATATCGCTCTGGCACAAAGGCCCAATTCAAAGATGATCGAACAGTAAGCTGGATCTTTCGGTATTCAACGCGATGAAATCAGGCAGTAGCAACGCTAAATCCGACTCGCAACAAGCTTTAAATTGTTGAAAACATGGCTGCCAATGTTGGTTGAATATTATGTGTGTCCATACATCTCTCTCAAATAGGCCGTTTCTTATCGTAATTGTGGTATCATAAAAGAAGGGAATTCGTAGAATTCGTAAACGTCCAGTGTATATGTAATGTTCTAAGATTCATCTAAAAAGTGCTCCAGTGCCAATCTCTTGGGACACTTGCTGGAAGACTTTCGGGTGGACCTTTCAATTGTTGGCCGATGAGATTGTCGACAACTCTACCTCTAACACAATTAACGACTGGAGTGGTAGGGGTTCTAGGTTCGTCTTGAGAACTTTCGCTGTTGGATCGACTGGATCGTGCGATGGACCAGCTTCTATATTCGTGCCAGCAGTGTTCGCAGGAGCGGCTTTGAGTACCCTTTGGGTGATAATTGGCATCTTGATCGAGAGGAATTGAATAACCAGAGTGCTGATCACAGAAAATGTTTCCACAGCGCCGACAATGATGCCGTCTTGTAAAGTAGGTGAAGTATTTTGTGCAAGTAGTTTCATCGCAGATAGAGGATTCGGCATCAGGCTATTCAACAACAGAGTTAGCATCCAAGATTCATAAATATCAACCAGTAAAAATTGAAATATAATTGGCAGGTAAGGTGGATAGAAATTTTTGTTGGAAGCACGCGACCCAGTCAAGCGATGATGAATGGTCTGCATGGCGGCTAGGGATGGATTGCGAATTTCTAGCACGTAATATCTATCAAGATATTGCAACATTTGTTTGCACAAGTTACAAATACCCCGAACACCCCAAGACTTCTTGAATGGAAAAAGATAGTCATGTCAAAGGACGAGGCTCGTCATGATCTTGCCAATTTCTTCCTTTACTTTGCTTCAAGAATAACAGAGTGGGAAAAAGTTTTGCTAACATACCTTCCAGTGATTTCTTGATGGCAATGCGGTTACCTTTCCAAGTCCCTCGACACTCCATTCAGACTCAGTTATTGCGCCCAATCCGAATTTTCCGCTGTCTCCAGTCGATCGTCTAGTCAATGTTGTTGCGCTCTCCAAATCATCAAAGCTGCTATGCATACTTTGTGGTGGAGTAAGTGGTGATGGCTTCATCAGTCTCCTGGGTGGATCTGTTGGTCTCAAAACCGCTGGCACATACAATGGGGACTTGGGTGGTCGCAACTGTCTAGTATGTGCTGGTAAATAATTTGGCAGTCCATTCCTTGGTGAAGTGGGAGAAGCATTATTTGGGGTTGGCGGAGTAGTATTTGTCGGAGAAATTTGTTGGCTGTTGTAGAGAGTATATTGAGAGGGAGAAGCCGTGAATTGTTGAACCGGCATTGCGAAATCTGTGGACATCACTCTCAATTTCTCAGTTGTGAAGTCGTAAGTAGTAGTAGGAGGAGGGTAGGAAGTCTGTCGATTTGTTTCGAAGAACATGGAATTTCACTCTCACTTTGTGATATGAGAGTCGAGGATGGGTGGAGAAGATATGAGTAGAAGGGTGAGAGGGTTTGGTGAGATATTGCTTTTCTAACCTCTTATCGATTAAAACGACTCAAGGTAACAGCGACCGAACGGCGGCGATATTGATATGCGCCTCCCAAGAATAGAAGACAGTAGGTTGACGATGCGGTTATCGTAGGCCTTACAATTATTATAAAGCCTTCTTGGGAAAGTTCTTATCGAACCAACTTCCAAATTCGATTATTGAGGAATGATGTTTGGTTGATGATGAGTAATAGCCACAATTATATTCTATTGATAAATGATCAACAGAGTTGTAATTGTGAATCGGTGAATGAATGATTATGTATTATGATGTATGTTATTATGACTGTATCAGACTTCAAGTGTCTTGTAGAGAGGAAGGGAGAGAAGAATAGAGTATCGTGTAGAATCGGATGGGTAAGTAGTAGGAATTCGGTTTTATTTAATCTTAGGGTAGCGTTGTGGTATTGTGGCGGGTGTATTGGATGATGGATAGTTCTCGCTTCGACCAATTATTGGTTCTTTGGGTTGATAATGTAAGAGATAACAACAATGCAAATGCAAATGCAGATGCAAATGCAATCCAATCTTCTTTCAAGGATCCTGGTAAGACCTTTTCTAATTTCCCACACAATGGAACTTGGGGAACTAAACTATTCGAATCCGATGTCTTGGAAAGGTAAGATAGATAAGGAAGATAGGATGGGATGGGATGGGATGGGATAGGACAGGATGGTCGTATATGTCGCTGCTGTACCTCGTTGTACAGGATGGAAGATATTGAAGGTGGGTAAGAAGTTAAAAATATAGGTAAGGTAAGACTTGAAGCAGTTGATTGGTACGAGGTAGAAGTAGAGATATAGAAGTAGGTATAGAAGTAGGTATAGGTGTAGATAGAGATGCAGATGTTGAAGTAGACGATGCAGTCGGTGTAAGAAGTATAAGTAGCTTGGAAGAAAGGGTTGAAGTCTTTCTAAAGTTTCCAATTGCTTTACTCTTGAATGAGGAAGGTATTTCGACGATGGATTGTTGAGATGAGACGAGATGAGCTTATGGAGGAGAGGGGGGGCAATTTGATATGTATACTCCGTACGCACATTGAACAGATAGAGTGGAGGGGGGGGTGGATAATGGAAAAGTGGATTGAAGCTAAGATATGGGATGCTGGAGTAAAAGTCAAGAATGTCTAACGAAGTATCCTCGAGTCTCTACTTTTTTTACCTTTGCTTTCTCTAACTACCCGACAACTACTCCGTACTCGAGTAATTAACACGTGCATTACATGGGAAGAACCCAGTTAGATTTGTTTAAACTAATTTTGATCAGATATGTACCGGTCTTCAGACTACAGTACATAATAGTTCCAATATATTCTCGGAGGGCTAATGTTAGATATGGGGATATATGGGTAAATGGGTATATGGACAAGTAACCATTGGGAGTTTAGTATGTTTAAAATTTGAAGAAGGGTCTCATTTCATTCAAGGATTTTACCTCCTCACAATCGATTTGAACATGACTTTTATGAGGCATGAAATTGTGTAGAGAACGTCGTCGAAAATACAGAAATAGAAGGATCTATTCTCATTCGAATCGTTCAATACTGCATATGTGTTGAGCTCCATTAAGCGTTTCTGTAAAATGGACATACATGCACTCATTCATCATATCCAGATTCAAACCCCGTACCCGTACAGAGGTGCAGTCTACACGGCAGAGCTATATTCCGAGTCTCGCCAATTCCGTCCATGTACAGTACAAGTACAGAGCAGAAATTAGTATCACCGTCGGAAGAATCCACTCTTCTACGGAGTAGATGAAATTGATGATCAGCTAAGCATCAAAACTTATGAATTACTAGGGTTTGATTGGATACTAACTCACACAATGAAGTGGGTCAGAGAAAAAAGCTAAGACTTGACATGATCGTAATAGTATTAGATACCTGCGATAGGGATCCATTTAGTATCGGCAAATACCAGGATTAAAGGAGTTCGTGCCGAGATGTGAGCCCAAATTGATCAAGGATGCGAAACTACCTACGGAGAATGTCCTCCTCGTCAATTCGAGTTTTCCCTTCCAGCCACAATTGACACAATGCACGGAAGTTTGTATCGGGAGGCAGGTAGTAGTGAAAGTGGTTAGTTAATGGATAAGAAACGAGAAATGTGAAGCGAGAGAGAACAGACAATTACGATCAACAGGAGGAAAGAACAGATATCATACACAGGACTCTGTAAACAAGATTTCAAACATTAGATGATTGAGCGGTCAAAGAAACCAAATAGTTATGTGTAACTCTCACCACATATCGAGATTCATGCGCCGTCAGCCTCAAATAAAAATGGAATCTGGGTTTATCTCACACACACACACACACACACACACACACCCACCACACACGCGCGCATGCACAAACATACACACATACTCCGTACACACACCTTCCCTTGAATCTTGATCTACCAATCTTATTAAGAAGTTAAATCCAATCAATCCTCACTTGTCAACCATCAAGATGACACCCGAACTTGAGAGAAAAGACCTCGTTAAACTTTTTTGAGAAGGGATCGACTAGGATCCTTTGGTTCCACAGTATACACTAATAAAACCACTGTCGCGTGTGCATAAGCTAAAATTCAAAAATCAAGGGTCTAATGCGAAATTTGATTGGTGGCCAAGTGTTTTCTTATCAGAGTGATTTAATTGGTTGTTAAGAAAGAGACTATGATGTACATCGTGTTATTACGGTAACTCATCGGGATGGCGGATGTTGAGGAAGGATCTTGGTTGGAATGTTGGAATGTTTGAAAGTGCGAATACCTTGAAGCTTGAAGCTTGACAGGTCTTGAGTCTTGACTCGAGAGCACTGCTGGGCAAATGGGCAGTGGAGGCTTATGAGAGAGGGTCGGTCGCATATAGGCAGGAGGGTCATAATGTCGTCGACTTTTGGGGAAAGGGGGGGGGGGGGGGGGAGAATGGAGACACACATTGATCGGGGACTCCGTTTCATTAAAGTAAAAGAAACAATCGAGAGTACGTCTGAACAACTACCGAGCAAGTAACTAAACATCTGAACACACATCTGTTCTTTACACATACATCTATCTGTTCTACACATCTACACATCTAAAATTATAAAATTCTGAAATCTGATGTTCTGGACTCCTTCATACCGAAACTTAGATGTCTCGGTAGGTTTAGTACCGGTATCGTAAATTCAATGGCGGTTTTGAGTGACGACTTTTGTCTCTTGGCCCTTTGATGGGTTGGAATGCACCATGAAGATCACAAAGATAAACAACTTACTCGTAACTTGAGTATATATGGAGTAGAACTTGGGTACTCTAAAGAATTCAGAGCGTCATTGTCATCCAGGGATCGCTCTGTGCAACGTGAAGAAAAACCTTCCCTTATCTAAACTTTCCCAAATCAAGATATTTTGACAACTTTTGCAACTGATATCGTTCCACAAGTTGCACATCTCTCGGATTTTTTCCGTAGTTCCTTGGGGATGGGATATGAATTTCAAAGTTAAAACTCTTGTCCTGTGAGAAATCAATGCTGCTGTACTGTTACAACTTACATGGTCGACGGTTGTATTCTATGAATTTCGTGACTCGCGCATATGGCGGCGACTGTCGGAGTTTGTCGGTGGTCGCTAATTTATTTATCGCTGTTAAGCTGTTTGCTTGAGGCTGTCTCACGAGTGCTTTTCATCACATCCAACCAAATTCACCTAAGTGCACCCCTCCAAGATCCATCAATCAAACTCTCACAATATAACTGGTCCGTTCTCATAGCCGACAAATTTCCCAATTTCATTCCAGTTCCGGAAGATCCATTTAAACCGTTGAAGCATAGTAATACTCTAAACTCAATCAATCGTTAGTCTGAATTCTCGCCCTGCCGCCAGACGGAATCCAAAAATACTTGGCCACACAGAGAGCTAGGCTGGGTAAAGTGTCTCTAACGCTACTACTTAGTTGCCGAGAGCATTTCAATGACCGACAGCATGCTAATCGGTGCGACTTCTCAAGATCGTCACGACACGCGATTCAATTAACTTCTTTAATGACGATGTACAAATTCCAAGGCCTTGTAAGAAATAGATTTTTGGTACTTATATGCAGAGCTCAGGGGCCTGATAATGGCCTTTCGTGCTGATCCGGATTTTGCCTTTGAGTTTCAACCACTGAGAGGTCATCTCTAAGTGCGGTAGCGAGTCTACTCCGTACTTCGTACTATAAAATCATCATGGGATAGAAATGCAAGAGATGCAGAGAGGTGGTATCACTGTGGGGTATTGGGGAAGGTTCTAGGGACTATTCGATACTCTAGAAGACCTAAAAAGAATCTGTACGGAATCAAATGGACTATTCGATCACTGGACACTTTTGTGGATTGTTGACAGCTCAAGCTTGGTGGCAAAAGATTAGCCCAACAGCCTTGAAGTTTTGTAGATCTGTTATCAACTCAACAACTTGTCGATTGTTTTCTGTGTCCTGTTTCCTGTGAGGCTGTGGCTGTGACTTGATTTATTCGGCAAATTGTCCTTGCTTTCTTCGGATCTCAACCGGATTAATTCTGGCACTGAGATTGAAGGTGGAATTTTATATTGGGCCCTAATGTGGATTTTTAACACATCGACCCCTCCAGAAATGCGCCCCCATTCTTGGAGATTTCCGCTTCACGTTTCTTTTGAGGCTTGTTATTTGCAGTAGCGGACCCTTTTCACTCTATGGTACACTACCGATATTGGCGAGGAGGAGTGTCAGCCAGGGTATGTATACAATGCATTGACAAATTTTGATCGTGAAAGCTTCATGGCAACTAAAAGGATTCATTTCCAGTCATGCGGAGGTTGGGATTTTAAATTATTGATTGCCGTTGCCAGTTGAGGATAAGTCTTTAGGAGAAGGACGTGCAGAATTCAAGACCCTTCTGCTCCAGGTGAGGCTGCCCCGGATCCAATCGAAGTGGAGTAGCAGTTTCATGCTCGTCGAAGGAGAAAACAATGGTTTGTAGGAACGGGAAAAGTCGCGTGAGGGATTTTCTTAAAGCCATCCATATTTTTGCCTAAATTAAGGGTCTTCGCGGGAAACGCGGACTATGGGGCTCAAATACCCATTTCGCACCCATTCCGCCCCATTGTGTGGCTGCATGGACCATCGTCAAAATTGACATCTCCGTGGTCTTTCGGTATTTTGGTCTAAGACGAACCGTTCTTCGTTCACATCCATTGCAGCTTCGTAACCCTGATGATTTTTGGGAAACTAGGCGGAACTGGACACAGCTGAACGTGAGGATGGTTCCTGATCGTCGAAAATCGGGGTCCTTCAACGTATCATGATAATAGGCTGTCTCTCTGGGACGATCAAAACTCCATGGGGAAGTTGAATGCGCTCGTTTAAATCCCGGCAACAGAATATCTTGCCATATCACAGTCGTTGATGTTCATATCACTTCCTCGATCTGCGGTGATGCATTTCCATCATGGATTGGATTGTCCGAGATCGCAATCAGATTCGCGCAAAGGTTGATCCTTATCACAATTGACGGTGGTTGTGAAAGATCCCTGGAGCCATGCAGAATTGATATTGTCAATTGATTGAGGGCCACTGATGCGGTCTCCCTGCTGCCATAGCAATTATCTCCAGAAGAATTCCCTACCCTTACAGACAACGTACGACCTGCTGGACGTTATTACAAGTCTTTCAATCGGAGATATTGTGTCATGTCGGATAAAAGAACCATGGACTTGCCGGACCTTCGATCGTCAGTGTATGATATCCTGCTTCAAAATTGAGGTCTGGGAAACCATGGCCCCTTCCTCGCAAGTTCTTGGGGGGTTGGCAACATCTTAAGCCCTCACGTGCTAGATTTTCCAAGAGAGACGGACTAACCTTCGCGCATGCCGACATGAAGTGAGCCTCATCAAACAAAACTCCATGAGTCATCAAAAATGGTTCATGCCTCATTGCTTTTCTTTCTTTGCATCAAATACATGCCATTTGCTTTTCTCGCTCGATTCAGCTCTTCTTCGGGTTGGCGATCTCTCGAATATTTTACTGGAACTCTCACTGACCAGGTGTTAATTCTGGCGACCACGAATCCCAACATCCGTGGGTTGCGCGCTCTCACGCCTTGAGCGCTCTCATTTCCATACTCTGATATCCTCAAAGTAGATAAAGCAGAATCTATAGAGATCTTTTCAGCCCATCTATTGCTGCAGTAGAAACGGAATAGGTTTGCAATCAATGTGAGTCTACCTAGTACGTATTCGACCAAATCTTTGGAATAGATTCTGCGAAAGTTGTGGCGCATAATGTGGCCTGTTGCGTTCCGACACGATCTTCGTAATTGTGTAAAGGCACAGCATTTTCTCAACCCCTTCCAGTGAGGCCACAGCATTGGCACTGCATGGTAAGTCCATATCCCATTGGAGAGAATATGACGAAAGAAGTACTCTCCGCGGGAGCGTGCTGCAGATATGATAAGTGTGTGCTCTGCATCAAACGAATTATCTCGCCACTCAAAACTGCATTTAGTGGTCGTTTGTTTTCCCAAGGCGCAATGATGTTGGTACAGGGGACCTCCAACTTCTGATTGAGTGAACGCTGGTTTTTGCGCCCATGGATACTACCTAAATGCGCTCGGCCTTGGACAACCTCGCAAATGGTGCCCTAGGTCCAGGGCGTGAAATGGAAATACAATGCGGGGTTCCCATATTCTATATACAAATTGCTTAAAATGCCAAGCTTGGAAAGTTTGTTTGTTTCTTATCTGTTGATTTGTGGCGTATTGAGAGCCTTGCATGCAGCTTTCCAGCTGCTGTGGTTGGGCAGACAAGATTGGAGGCCTCCATCCATCATTCACTATCAAATGTGGTCGTCGTCAATGGTAAATAAGATGGGCTACAATATCATTATCGTTTTCACCATATCCTTATAAGAATATCTCAAAGTTTAGAACCATAATTTGAAAAAAAAATCATTGTTTTTATTGTTTCCCATCATCGTCGCTGAGACATTACGTTCTGTTGCACACCTTCGATTTATTTAGAGACGCTGGCGATCATAACGATTGGTATGGCTAGCTGGCGAGGTGACACCTTAAGCCGAGGATGGCAGGGAGGCGATGCAGAAGATGTTAGTTGGAGAGGCAGAAGTAGAGGCTCAAGAGGTACTGGAAGACAAAGTTCTCGTAGAACCTTTGGTTCACATGGTCGCGGTCGCGGCATTGGTGAGAGGAGTCTGGGTAATCCCAATCGATCGAATGAAACGTGCCGGGACTTTCAAAGAACAGGCAATTGCTCACGTGGATCACGATGCAGATTTTCCCACGAAGTCTCAAACGCGGATGGGGTGCTCCAACAACCTCGTTCAAGACCCGAGGAGACACCTGACCAACGGGAAGCTAGAAACGCTTATTCTAGTTGGAAATACCTCATCAAGTCCCGCCCCAGACCCAACGATATCCGCACAATAGAGATATTATGGGAAGGTGCACTTAAGATCCTGGATGGCGAGGACCGAGACAACAAGCAGATGGTCCCCCAAGATCTAGAGAATAACGAATTTTTTGGTCGCGAACACATTCGAGTCCTTCTGGAGATGATCACTCATACGAATGGCGCAGGAACATATGTTAAACTTGTGCAGCCGTTCCTGGACGTCATGACACATCAGGCATTATTGGACTGCTTGTCTATCGACACTTGTGTGGGGAACATCTACAACTTTATCAGTGGCAGTAATGGATCTCGTGCGATTCCATTCTTCCAAAATCTAATGTCCAATCTGCTAGAGATACATTATTTATCCAACCAAGCGTCCACTGATAAGATAGAAGGGACATTGATCGCAGTTTCTACTTGCCTTCGAGAACTTCTCAGACGAGAACGACATGCATTATTCCATGATGATCTCACCAATGTTGTAACGTCACTTGAGACTTCCGTGGCTATCTTTGGTGTCGATCGAAATTCGGCAGCTTTTGCCATAATTCCATCTCGCATTCAAGAAATTCAAGGCATGATAGCCCGAGCTAAAGGACTTCTTCATCAAGAAGATCAGCAAAATGTTGATGGTGTCTCTACCGCAGTCGTGTCGACATATCCCCGAGAGATAACTCTACCTCAAGGAAGACATGACAACGACCACATGGACATCACAAGTATCAGGATTCTTCCAACCGAAGGAGAAATTCGTAGCGAAGCTGTCGAATTTCTTCCTTCAACGGATGTCGATCAGCCTCACTTCATAGCAGACCCTGCAGCGAGACTTTTAGACACACACTTCCGGTTATTAAGGCATGACATTTTTGGTGAACTGAAATCCGTTCTCGGTGGTCTTATTCTTTCCATCGAAGCGGAGCCGTTGCTAATGGAAGATTCGAGGCTCAATTTTGCAAATATTAGAGCGCATTCTTATACAAAAGCACAAGTAGCCGATATTACCTTCGTCCATCGACGAGGTCTGGAGGTCCAAATTTCATTCTCTCATCCTCCACAATTGGCCAAAAGATCTGAAAAAGAGAGGGAAAAGTGGTGGGAAAAGTCGAAACGGCTTGCTGAAGGCGTTTTACTATGTTTACTCTCATTCAATGGAACGAAATGTACCCCAATATTTTTGACTGTTTCAAAAAAGTCTATGCGCTTCGACTCGGATTACAGCTTGATTTCAAACAAATCACGAGCGATTGTTACTGCGAAACTTGCTACAGGGAGCTCTGATGATCTTGAGAGCCTGACGCTGTTAAATTCGAGCTCAGCCACAGGAATTCTGGTAGAACTTCCTAGTGTAATTCTTGCCACTTTCACGCCTATTCTTGAGAACCTCCAAGACATGCAAAGACTGAATCGATTGCCTTTTCGCCAATGGATTTTGCCTGATCGCCGACAGCTTGGAAGTTCAGCTACCCTGGATATACCACCCCCATTGTATGCTCGTGGATCAAGATTTGCGTATTCGCTGGACTCTATACTCCAAGATAGGTCAAGAGGTAATCTGCTAATCAAACCTTCGGAATCCTCATTCAATGATGCTGGACTTATTGATGAAATTCAACAACGAACTGAACTTGATCGTGGGCAAAGTGAAGCATTACTTGCTGCTCTATCACGAGAGTTCTGTCACATTCAGGGACCTCCAGGTACAGGAAAGTCTTTTCTAGGCGTAAAGCTTGTCAAAGTCTTGTTATCATGCCAGAAGGCGAGACTTGGTCCCATAATCATCATGTAAGTTGGATGCCCTTTGGTTCATAGGTCATAGATGATATGACAGCGGTCTCATGATCTCATATTTTATATTTATTAATCTTGTTTAGTTGCTACACGAACCATGCTCTTGACCAGTTTCTTGAACACTTGGTAGAATCCGGCATTGAGAAAGTGATTCGAATAGGCGGACAAAGTAAATCGAAGATCCTAGATGGAAAAAATCTTCGAGTAGTCTCTCAAGGTGAGACTACAACCAAGCCCGAAAGTAACACGCTTAGAGCAAGTCACTCGGCATTAGAAAACGAAGAGCACTATGTTGAAAAGCTTCTTCGACAATTGAATGGACTTGGAGATTATCCAAATTGGAAATCGTTAAAGAACTATGTTGCTCAACGACATTATAAGATCTATCAACAATTCGACAGGTTCGATGAGGAAGGCTTTGAAACGGTAAGGGTACCCTTCTTATTTTTCTTTTTTTTTAAAAAAAAGGAAACGTGGTACACCTCCTCTCTTCCGCTTGATTATACTAATGATTTATAACAAGGTTGGTGAAGAGCCTTTCGATCTATGGCTCAGATATAACACTAAAATGAAGGGACAAGCACCAGCGTCTTCGGAGACACATACAATAGATGACTTGATAGAATTCGCAAACTTGAATGTGCACGCACTTTATGGTAACGAAAAGCTCATCCTTGTTAGGCATTTGGCAGAAGAAGCGCGCAAAGAAGTTACGGACTACTTATTTGAGTCCGTAACTCGGACCGTACAACATAACCAGGCAATACAGAACGTGTACTCCGATAAAGACCGGCGTGTATTACAGGGAGCAGACATTATTGGGGTAACTACGACTGGCCTTGCAACGAAGATGTCGACTTTAAAACACGTCAAAGCTAAAGTAATTGTCTGTGAGGAAGCGGGGGAGGTTCTTGAAGCTCATATGCTGTCTGCACTTCTACGTAAGCAGTATTTTTTATTCGGCTTGGAACGACGATAGGGTTCAGAAATTGGTAAAGATACATAACTTTCAAGCTAATTTCCATTATTTACAGCAAGCGTTGAACATGTTATCTCTATTGGGGATCACGAGCAGCTCCGTCCCTCAACCAACAACTACAATTTATCTCTTGAAAGCCAAGCAGGAGCTTCATATAAACTAGACCGCAGTCAATTCGAGAGGTTGTCTGTCGGTGACCCTGGACGGCTCACTCTTCCAGTGGCTCAATTGAATATTCAGCGTCGTATGCGCCCTGATATATCGAGATTGATCAAGACAATATATCCAAGGTTGGTTGATCACAATATAACTAAAATACTTGCCGACGTTGTTGGAATGCGAAAAAATGTAAGTATTACCTGGCATTGCTTATTTCGCGAGTGCCCCAAAACCTCTGTGGTTCCTTTGGAAAGTTGCTTACATTCGATATAGACTTACTGGCTTGACCATACAAACTTCCAGGATAACGCAAATGGAGATGACGCCGACAAAAAGTCCCATAGCAATGTATGGGAAGTAGAAATGACAGCGGCACTTGTAAGGCACATAGTTCGACAAGGAATTTATAGTAGCAGTGATATCGCTGTTTTGACACCTTACAGTGGACAGTTACAGAAATTACGGACACACATGGGCAAAGAATTTGAGATCGTTTTGTCTGAGCGCGACCAAGAAGTTCTTGCTAGGGATGGTTTTACCACAGATGAAAAGCCCGACAGTCCAACGTCAACATTTGGAGACAGAAAGCCTCTCGAGAAGAAAAATTTGAGTGAATTCCTTCGGTATGTACCATCTCATTGTAGTAACTGAAGAGCTAGATCTAATTTCATCTTTGTCTAGTATTGCCACCGTCGATAATTTCCAAGGTGAAGAGGCGAAGGTTGTCATCGTTTCTTTAGTCAGAAGCAACAAGGAGAATAATGTTGGGTTTTTCAGAACTACCAACCGCATTAATGTCCTTCTAAGTCGAGCTCAGCATGGTCTGTATCTCATTGGTAATTCTGAGACGTATTCCAGTGTAGCCATGTGGAAGCACGTTTTAGGTATGCTACGAGAGACCAATTCCGTCGGTAACTCATTCGCTCTTTGTTGTCCTCGACATCCCGAAACCGAGATCCAAGTTTCCGAGCCAGATGACTTTGTAAGATGGAGCCCTGAAGGGGGTTGCAATCTATCTTGCAACAAACGCTTACCAGATTGCGGACATCAATGTACAGCCCGTTGTCACTCGGATAGCATGCATCAAGCTTTCAGATGCCCAAAGCCCTGTGAACGCCTTCATGAGCCTTGCGGACACTCGTGCCGGAAAATTACATGCGGAGAAGATTGTGGACTGTGTCATGTCAAACTGGACAATATTCAGCTCCCATGTAATCATTCCAAGGATGGAGTCTCATGTCATTTGACACTAGATCTAAACAACATTCCATGTTTAGTTATGTTAGAAAGAAAGGTCCCCGACTGTGGTCATACAGTCACTGTCAGATGTTCTCAGGATGTCAACTCGCCGACCTTTAGCTGTCCCACGATCTGTGGTGGAATTTTACCATGTGGGCACGCATGCGGCTCGACTTGTGGCCAGTGCAATAAAAAGGATGGAGAAGAGATAGTTACTGAGCATCGACCATGCAAAAAGCCATGTGGCCGTGCCTTTGGAACCTGCAGTCACAACTGTCAACGAGCCTGTCATTCAGGAAAAGACTGTGGATTATGTTCATCCAGCTGCGAGGTATGTATTAAGTGCTGTAATTGTTTCGATATTAAATCTCAGTATCTGACTTCTGACTGCTGGGTTAATAGGTTCAATGCTCACACTCTAAATGTACATTGAAGTGTTACGAAGCTTGCGCACCATGTATAGAGCTATGTACATGGTCATGTAAGCACGAAGGCGCTTGCAAGATGCCGTAAGTTAACACGAATTTTTAAAACTGAGTCAAAGATAGGGAAACTCATCTGAACCTCGCTTTGTTCTAAGATTTCTTCTCTATTATTAAGCTAATAAAATATGCGAATAGATGTGCCGGTCCATGCGATAGATTGCCGTGCAACAAACGTTGTTTACTACAGCTTTCTTGCGGTCACCAATGCCCCGGGGTTTGTGGCGAGGTATGCCCACGCGACTACTGTCAAATATGCTCTACAAAACAAGACCAGCGAGTCGACCTTCTTGAGTTGAAATTATTCGGAGAGATTGACCTCGAGGATACTCCAATAATTGCGCTTGCTTGTGGTCACTTCTTTACAGCAGAATCACTTGATGGGGTGGTCGGTATGTCTGAAGTCTATCAACAGAATATCCATGGAGATTTCACAGCAATTAAGGAAAGCACCTCACTAGCATCATCTGTTCCTCAGTGTCCAGATTGTCAATGTCCGCTTCGACAATACGCAACCCCACGATATAATCGAGTGATAAATCGGGCTGTCATCGATGAAATGTCCAAACGATTTCTCGTGGGTGGCCAAGTCGAACTCCGAGAATTAGAAAAAAAGATTCTTCACTTGGAGGATGAACTTGAGAATTCTGCACCTGGGTTGATCCAGGCGGTAGATGATCCATGGACAGAAATCAAGGTAAATGAATTGCTTGAGAAGCGAAATGACAAGGCGAGACAATTAGAGAAGGCCGTGATGAGATTCTGCGAGAGGTTCAAGGATAAACATCAACCTGCTACGAAACTTCATAATGCAATAGTAATCTCAATTAGACAGCACCCACTTGAGAATGTGTTGAGTGGCCTCACGATTACGGAACAGGTCAGAACGTCCCTAAGAGACCGAAGAATTGCCTTTGCAGGCACCGGTGCAATGCTTAGAGTCCAGTGAGTCCTTGTGTTCTTCGTAACATGATCAGCTGATCTGTTCGATTTAGACTGACGAGAGAAATATTAGATACCTCACCCTAGCCGATGGTTTTACGATAGCTCAGAAGCTCCGTTCACGTGATTCCTCTATTAAAATACCTGGCGGACCTCCAGACCAACTTGCGAAGCCCTTTTTCAAAGCTTGTCTGTCACACATTGAGTCGTGTCGTGATGAAAGTTTGCCAAAGCTAGCCGTAGAGGGCATACTCTATTTTGCGAAGATAGCTCGCCTATTTGATTCGTACACTCACTCTGCTGCCAATTCTGAAGCGAGAGGAAGCGCTTTTCCTTCGCCGATAGAGAAGGCTAAAAGGCTATTGGACGAAGCAAAGGGACTTTGTAGCGAGGGATTTCAAAACGCCGACTCGTTACTAGCTGCTGTTGAAAATTCAATCAAGCATTTAGGTAGAGAGTGGTACGAAGAAGTCACCAAAGAAGAGTTAGATGCTATTAAGAATGCCATGGTCTCTGGGAGAGGAGGAATTGCCACACATAGTGGTCATTGGTATGAGTGCAAGAAGGGACATCCGGTGAGTGTTTCCATAGCTTGCAAGACCAAAGAGTGTGACTTAGCTAACATATGACAGTTTGCGATAGGTGAATGTGGAATGCCAATGGAAGAGGCTAGATGTCCAGAGTGTGGCTCGAAAATTGGGGGACAAAGGCATGATTTTATTGAAGGTGTTGTCAGATCGGAGAGGATGGAGAGATGAGGGTTTGTATTGTGGTAATTTGTAATGGGCCTGGTGTGTGTTGAGTGTGTTTTTGATTTGATATCAGGCTTTTTTTTTTGGATGTTAGCAGGTCCTGGGAATTGGATGATGCAAATTTAAGAATAGGGAAGATTTTTCTAATCGCAGAAATTCATTCACGGTTGTATTCTCCCTGAAATTATAGTTCAATGGGACTATATCACCAGTTTTGGCTTCGTGACTGAACCTTAGTTTTACTACCTGCCGACTCTTTAACATCAATTACCACCGCCTTGGTAACACATCCTTCATCTCATCAGTTGATGGAAATTACTCATTCGATGCGGTTGAAATAGAATGATTCGTTTAATTGGTTCCATAATGCTATCTAGAAGGAGCGCGAAGCAAGAAGTTTTGGCATTGAAGAGCAATGCGCAACAACGGGCGTCAAAAATGAGCAGTGAAAGATTGGTTAAATTGAAAGTAAAGCTGGCGTGGAGGCATAAAATTTTCTTGTAATTTCAATATCATCAGAAGATATCCTATATCTCATATGAATTCGCCGAAACTAGTAGTGGTATATCATTTTCTTTATCGCTACCTCAGTAGACCACCTATCGATTGCTCCCACCACCCTACTACTCAAATCATCTATCAGATCAATCATCAAGCGCAAAGAGCGCGATAATAACTTTCCACCAAATTGGATAGTAGCCGATTGATCCTCATTATATGATTGAGACACGGAATTTTATGTCCACTCATATTCTCCGCGCGATGTCTTTCAGCCAAATAATTCTTTCCTCGGAGAATAGAGTATGTGAATGCCTGCTTTCAATTAGCAGCATTTAGAAGACGGGATAAGTGCTCCTCCAAAATTCCACTAGATAGGGATATTGTAGATTTCTTCCCGCTCTCTCCTTGATCGAGTGGTTGTTGCTTCACAATTCGCCTTCTGTTTGAAGGGGCCCACGATTTTTGAATCATTCTAAGACGAAAAACAAATAAAGAATGAGGGACAGATCGCCCGTCGGCCAGCTAAAGGGATGTTAATGCGGCAAATTTCTCTAGTGAACGATGGAGTGAGGGTTTAAGAGATGGAGGGTTTAGATAAACTGAGTGAGGCGTGAATGGGTCCAGGGTAAAGAGGGAGGCGGAAGGGGATTTTGGTTGTGACTGGCAGCATAGGCAAACCGTTAGCTGTAACATATTTCTTTTCCCTAGATCCTACTATGAGTGATCTACATGGGCTTTTGGAAATTGCAAGGCGGTTCAATGTCATGTTGGATATAGCGTTGGGAATGATGAACGAGACCGACTTGGGGATAGAAGTTTGAACTAACCGTTAGTTCAAAAGATATGAGCTGACGCGATGGGACGAACAAATTAAAACGCCTCCAGAGCATAGTCATATCAATCATATAATATAGGGATATTGCCTTGCAAAAGAAATGCTAACGTCGCAATGATATTTTTCAAGAAATTATAAAATTAAGAATTGAACAACAAATCATTCATTAGTTGGAAAGACCACTAATCTAGTATTGTTGGATATGCTGACATGTCATGAAATAACCATGCAATGTGAAAAGGCGGTATCTTCACACTCTTTGGGTCACATAGTGGTGCATGCAATCACATGCATAGTTATCTTCAGTCCTCATGGCATGAATCTAGTATCACTGAGGTGAATAGAACGCGAAAGGAAGATAGACCACTCACACTAGAAGATAGAGAACGCAGACTGATTTGTTGAAAAACAAAGCTCAGAATTTGATATAGGGTGGAAGAAGAAATAAAGAGTACATGTGCGGGGACGGGTAGAACACACGGCGAACAGAAATTTGAAGACTTCTCATGGCGATTGATTTACCAAACAACAATTGTGTAATGCTTAACTTGACCATTTTACCATTTTACCGTTCTACCAGTTCATGATTCATGATTCATGATTCAATAAGAAAGATTGAAAGGAAGCAAGAACCCTTGAAGCAAAACACCCTAATTCACAGATGTGGGGTGAAATCTTTGGACCACTCACTCCAATTCAATCGGTGAGCATGAATGGACGACTTGTACAATACACATCACCGCCAGCACCGCCAGCAATGTTGCAGTGACTCGACTAAGTGATTTCAAATCATATCTTGCGATAATGCAATTGATATCGACCAAAACCTGACTCTTGCAATACGATTGTAGTACAACGACTACCACTCGGTGTCCTGTTGCGGTGACTCGGCCCCGCCAACGAAAAGCCGTCATTTCGACACATGCTACAAGGCAAGACAAGATACGGATTCAGCAAGAGCTTGCGAGAAGGGATCACAATTGAAGCCTTGATGGCGAATAGAAAATCATGCGCATTGATGAATTGATGAAGAGGGGGGGATGTGCCTTTCTCGTCATGCTCCATCGAAATCCTTCTCGTACTTCTTTCTGCTTCCCCTTCTCTCCTTTTTCAAATTAAAATTAAAAAGGAAACAACAAAACCATACCGAATCAGTTTGGCAATCGCCACCCAATAAAATCAAGAATCTCGTTCTTCACGGATCCTCTTCTCGAAGTTTCATTTCTTTCTTTTTCGTACCGAAAATACAGAATGTGACGCCTCTAGTTCTGTTCCCTGTTCATACTTGCATCGATTCAGTCGATCAGTACCCAGGTTAAAATGAATGATGATAAAAGCAAAAAAAACGGCAATGCGACGAATCTCCTTAGAATCAAGCCATGGAATGGACTTCTGCAGGGGAAAATGCAACTTGCGATCAAAAAAATTGATGGTTGAAGCGAGTCAAATCATTAATGCATTCAAGACTTGAAAAATTGAACAGTTTTTGGTTATTTCATGCTGGTAGGAGTGACCAAAATGCTGGAGCCTAGAGCTCAAGACTGTTGAAGTTGCACGAAAGAGAGCCACAATACAAAAATGTTGCCATTTATAGTTACGAATGACCTGCTGTTGCATATTCGATTTCGATTCGCGACTGGAGAAAGGAAAGTCTCAAGCCTCAACACACCACAAATTTCTGAACATGGCAAGACTATTACCATTACCATCCCACAAACACACACTGATATCGCCAAGTGGGAAGTTTTGCAACCATAATCATGATACCCATGGACTCTCCTCTCTGTAACCCTACTCATACGACTTTTCGAGACAATTCACTTCCTTCCATGGTACAGACTGTAACCCTATGGTGCCTTGGAATATACCAAACTTTGTTGCCTTTCCAATGTCATCCAATGGGCAATTGTGAGCTCCCTTGTTGGTGAGCAAGCATGCCACGTTTTTGAAGTAGATCCAACAACGGAATGGCGCCCCGGGGGATAGGGTACACACGCCAAACACAATCAAGAAGATTTAAGCGAATGATTTCCTGTTCGAGCACACTGGAAGCATTGGGGTGAATGTCCATTTGCAGCCATTATTATCGACGATTTTGATTAAACTTTTGGGGTAACCTAAGATTCTGCCCCGGCCCGTCTAGTTTCATTGCTAAGATGCTAAGACATTACTAGAGAGACTAAGCTACTATATTCATTCATGGGGTACCGTTACAGGTAACCGAAGGCCACGGACTCCGGTTTTCATCGGTAAAGGAAAGTAGGAATCTGGAACCTAAGAGCCTTGGAAGAACTGTGAGTGTCCGAGACCTCTGAAAGTATGATATGAATGTACATGGTATCATGGTGATATTGACTGGTAACAGAATTGATCGAATTCAGAATCGGATCAATAGTAGTTCCTGATTTTCACTGATCTTCAAGTCGGCGACTTGGCGGAGATTCCCAAGATTTAATGCATCAAGATGCATCGGGGGTCACAAAAAAGAAGGTCGTACTGTTGTGCACTTTTCACGTGGCTCTTGCGGATAATGAATTAATTCCCACCCCAGGGGGTCGTAGCTTTTTGAACCATGGGTACGGTTTGGAAAGCCCTCTATGCGAGACGGATAACGACATTCAAAGACCATTCTATTTCAAGATATCTACTCCGCTTTTACTTGCAAATCAAAGTGTCTATCAAATCTACTCTTTTGAGCCCGAGGAAGTGGGTAGCACAGATCATTCAACTGGGATTTTGATGAAAGGAAATCCCGCTTTGACTAAAATGCTTGTAGAAGTAAATGTTAATGGCACAAGGGAAGCGATATTGTAGAAAGTTCATTGGTTACCCTTACGATCTGAATCTTATTTGATTGGCAAGCAGAGCCTCATGATCATATCCAAAAATACCCACCCTGAGCATTCTTGCGTCTGTATATCTATATGACACGAGGTATAGCAAGGGATCTAGTATGAAGATCTTCAAAATCTGACAGGGTCAGAGAGCCCAACCGGGGCAGAACTCACGCGAGGTAATCACTTTAGCAATTCACTTGGTAACAACATAGCCTAAAAGAATCTGGAAAATACTACCCTTTGATATCTAGGAGGAATGACATCCCAACTGAAGTATTTCATTTTAGACTCAGTTCATGGGAATTAGGACACGGTACTGCAAGCGGAAGTCAACTTTGGAGCTCGAGCATCTGCCTGCAAGAGGGCTACTAGCCTTGTATCAACTTCCATTTATCCTATTGGACCATATACTGAGATACTTACCCGTAACCCAGGACATTTTTACATACCACATTAGTGCAACCACTCATCTTCACAAGTCTTGGCAATCTCTTCACAAAAAGCAAATTGCTTTTATATCAACTCATCGTAGTTAGTCCAATATACTATTTGGATGTGGTACATTAACCCCTCATTCAAAAAAATTATCGATCAGGACAACCTTGCGATGGTGTAAGAACTTAGCGAATAGATGCTGTTGAAATGTTTCCCCCGCTGTCGAAGAGTCGAAACAGTCTCTCCGTGGTTTCTTCGGTATCGTAAAAGTTTCGGACGAACCTTGAAGCTTTGCTCTTTTTTGTCTCATCTCGTCGCCCAAACAACATGCTTTTCTAAGAAGTCATTATCGCGATCGAAATTTTCCGTTGGCACAGATTCTCCTGCTCGTCTTCGTTGGCAGCATAAATTCAATATTGTTTGCATAATCCAATTAATATAGAAAGGATACACCGCTCAAAAACATAACAACTTTCACTGTACCTTTTGTCCCGAGGCTAATTCGTCTCCAATGGTTAGGTTGTTTGGGAGGCAAATAAGGTCATCGTCGTTGCAATGATAAACACAATAGATGGACAACTAAGGTAGATGTTGACAAAGTGGGCGACGCCAACCATCATATGGAAGCTGAAGAACCCTTTTCGATTGGAACGTTGCTCCTCGGTAGCAGCTTACTGCAGATTGAAGTTACATTAATAAATCTCAATTGCGTAGAACCGTTGGTTATAAAAGAATAATTGATCAACCACACCCACATCGACGGAAATTTCTGCACCGTGTCTGTACTGAAATCTGCATTGACTATCGCTTCCAAAATGTCAAGCGTCACTGTGACGACAGAAGGAGCGCGATTGGCTACAGTACGAAGATCTATAACTAGCGGTGGAGAGATTACCAATGACGGTGATGACCGAGAGCATGCGTGACGATCAATTGGTCAATTACTCAGCCCTATAGCAGAGATGCCTTTTCCAGGGCTAGGCATTATGAATTATGGCTAGCTACAATGCACCGGGCTGTGAGGCTGTGCAACCAACCTACGATGTATACTGGAAACATCTGACAACAAATATCTATGGGTCTGATATACTTGCATGTTTCTTCTTGCTGACCAGATTACGAAGTGGATTCTCTGCACCTCCCTTACGTCTGAGTAATAGAGGCATTAGAAAAATGCCGCAATCAAACTTCTGCATTCTCAAATGCCGGAGGAATAGCATGGAGCCGATAGGTAATATCAACTTTTTCGTCTCCCATGAGTGCATTGCTTTGGTGTAGGAACATATCTGTCGAATAAGCCATAGCACACCTTCACGATGTGTTACCAACATAAAAAATTAGACGCCTTCATTGTATCAAGGGGTTCCACATGAAGAAGATTCGCAAGATGTTCTGATAATAGCAACTTCAACGGGTCTGCGTTTGAGAATTAAATTTACCAGCCAATTCCATCGTTAGGACCCGACCATAATTTCGAAAACTCGGTGCCAAGACGGCGAGGATTACTATTACCAGGATTTGTGGCCAATCACTGGTGAACGAACTCAAGGGAAAGGGGTTCATAGGGCTGAATTCCGAATAGTTGCAGAAGAACGTGAAACCAAAGGGTTATGCTCTGTTTGAAGAAATGAAGCTTCTGGGGGTAAGATGGGCTTTGTGTGTGTAGACTGTAGAGGAGGTGTTTCGGGTGACTGAAAGGACTTAAAGGGCTTCTAGAAGGATTGATCCTTCGATAACGAACTACTATTCATTCACGAAATCAAGGATATACATATACACAAAAAAGGACATTATATCAAGGCCAGGTCGATCAATATAATATCCACACATTTGGTCAGGTGGTTCAATCCTTCTGTGACACGACCCAAAGAAAGATATTGTGGAGATCTCATGCATGGTGTGAAATCAGGGACGGACGTTGTGTGTTGTATAGAGAGCAGTGATTCATCTTGAGAGAGGGGATGAACGGACAGGAAAGATAACTATAATGGAAATCTGCCTCGTGAAATGGGTCCTGCCGTCCCGTCCGGTTTCGTGATGTGAAGAGTACGGACGAACTTTTGGTCTGTTAACGACTGTTGGACAGGGGTGTGTGGCTCGTGCATATCTACAATGACCTGGTACGTGATGATATCAACCCATCATCAACGAAACGATCAATTTACGAGAGGCCTGATACTGACTGATGGTAACCGTCATACTGCAGAGAAACTTCACATACGTTTCAACTTTCAAGGCTTCTATTCGGGTTCTTTGCTATATCGAGCAATTATGACGATGTGAAGAGATGAGATAGATGGCTGTGCTCTCGAGGCTGTGCAACATCTAGAAGAGAGGGAAACACTTTGGTTATTTTGGGTGGGGATTTGGGGCACATGAGACGAGAATATGTGAATATGTGTGGCCGAGTAGATTGTAGAGAATGCAGTAGCCACTCCTGGGCGTGCGTTTTCGTTAATCCTTCGTACTCGGGCCAATCATTTGCTGTAGACCCCTGATTGACCTAGCCACAGACCACTTTACTCATCAAGAGGGCTCCGGGGGGGGACAAAGTTCTCTGTTTCCTTTTTACCATTGGGTTTGATCGACACAGTGGTGATGCTAGTCCGAATACATCTACAGATACGCATTTTTGTATTCGGGTGGTGTCGGCGGTTGCGAGAGGGTTTGGATTAGTACATGTCTAGGAGACTTTCGATAATTAGTTCAAAAGATTGATCCTACAACCCCTCAATCCGAACCTAGGTCACTTTTATGGAATTATTGTCACCATCATATTCTACCGGTAAAAGTCCAGATCTATTCCTGTCACCATGTGTTCGTTCAATTTCAATCGATCAATCGATCAGTCTCGGTACTATTGTATCCAGGCAACAACAAAATGTACCTTTCGTCGATCATCCGAGGAGTGCATGGTTAAATAAATTAAAAGCATGTATGTACAGATAGATATTGAGTTTATTGTTTCGTCGAATGGAACGATGTAACTCAAGATTTCGACTCCTTCGCCAAAATGAAATGTCCATAAGACGAAAAATGTCTCTTTTGAGAAATGTGCTAGGGAGCCTGCCAATGAATGAAGATCTAGCCGTCGATTCACAAGCATTGCACCCCACTCAATTCGCCTTATTTGTCTGAGAGTAGCGAAATCAAGCGAATGAGACAGGGTTCATTTAACTTTAATGGGATTTCCCCACCCGGATTGGGAGGAGACTGGGAAAGAAAGGAAGATCTACATGAGAGGGGGGGAAGGAGGTTTTCATTCGCCTCGCACATCACTTGATTGATATGTTGAACTTGGATCGAGGAGTTTACGAGGGTGAGTGAATATCATTTCGTTGCGATCGGTAGACTATTCGCTCGCAAAAATGTCCCCTTTCATGCTTTTATCCATGGATTCTTGACATCATGATATCGAATCTTAAAAAAGTTGATGGTGCTTGCAGGGAATACATCTCTGTAGTTGGTTGTACGGTACATGTCCACACATCCCATATCGTAAATCCTCAAATGTTCCCCTGCCCCTAGTAGATTTGTGATGGTAATCAATCTTTAAAGTCCCGGGAACAACCAGCGACATGGGGGCCATGATTTTTAGCACGTTCGTCTAGGGATTTTCGGTATTCATGATCTGGTTGGCTTGTTCTACGATATCTCATCTCTCTCTTCTGGCCTAAGCACTCTTTCGTAATCTCACCCCAAACTACAATTAAACTTTTGTCCTTGGATATTAGGTGGGTGGATATGTGTGTGTGTGTGTGTTCCAAAATGGTTTGGCAAATAGATAATGAAAGTGGAGTGAGTCTTGAGTCTTGACCGACTAGACGGAGATGGCGATGGTGGGACGGAGATTCCAGGCGGCCACTAATAATGCACGCAGCGCCAGTTCTGCAAGTTACCCCCATCCCTTGTAAGGTTATTGAGATCCTGTGTGCGAGGCAGGTGCAAGGTTGTAAGATGGGTATGCCCAGCAAAGTGGAAAGTCAGCCATACATTTGCCAGATGCATTCGGGTAAGGCTGTGTATGATATTTTTTCAATGTGCCTGCTGGGTTGTGTATGGAATAATGGCGTGTGAAATGGATTTTGTGGATTCAAGTGCATTGCTCGATTTTGGTGCACTAATCATTATGCATACACTGCGGTGAGGTAAGGTAAGGTCGGTGGAGGAGCGACCAGACCGAAGCCACGGAAAAAAGAAGCTACAATATGCTGTGCTGTGCTGCTTGAATAGTGCCTTTGTGAAGGGGAATTCGGACCTAGGTGCATTGTGGATATAGTTATTGGATCGGATTGTAAGAATATATTTTATCAAACGACCGTTCTGTCAATCTGTCACTCCGGATGAGGTCTGTGATGATTTTCGTCTAAAGAAACATTTTAGTCAATTTTAGTCAATTAGTCAATTAGTGACTGTTGGTCTAATTTGTTTCCTACAGTACTATCTACCGGGAACTAATCTCAACAGACGTAGTGCTATCCTATCTGCGGGAATTTCCAGCGGTTTTTTCTTCTTATTTTTGGATCTAGACTGTACTTGTACCTTACTAGTAGTGTCTATCGTACGTATTGTATCAACCTTACCAATTAGATACATCTAGATGCGTGTGTGTATATGTGTGTTTGTAAAGTAACCATTTTTTTGACTAGGTAATCAATAAAGTAAAGATACCTTCTATAGGGTCTTTTTGGGGGTATTGAAGTCAAATCGCAGCTTATTCAGGGTTAATTGACAATAACAGGTTAGGGCAAACAAGAAAGAAAAAACAAAAGAAACATTTTGCTCCAAAGTAAGAGAATCCCTGAAGATGATTTGCTCAGAATGCCCATGTCCCAATCTCAAGGTTCAACTTCGACCCCATGTCTCCTCCATCCATGTTCCCATGTCCGGGCTTAGCATCTTGCATTTTTCTGGGTCGACCATTTTGAAGCCTTCCTACCCTTTCCCGTCCAGAACTACTCCATACCTAGTAATTTTTTATTTTTTTTGGATCTCACTAGACAGTCCCATTACATGTCCATACCACCAATATTACAATATAATATTAATCCTCAAGATGCCCCCAACTTTCTAGAAAAGGAACATGTTCATGCTCATCCTTCATCATACGCATCTACACCATTCACCCCATATCTACTCCATACCATACCACTAGGATTCAAGAACACCTAGACAGGCCCTACCAAACTACTACAAAGATTGATACATGTCCCGCTCTCCCGCTTGGCAATAAACACATCAACCTTGAAAGGCATCGATCATCCTCCCCGAACTAATGCACCATACTTAATCTTACACTTTCTACCTAAACTAAACCCTACATTACTACTTTGTCTCTCGTCAACTACACTCTCAGTCATCATACCTTTTATATATATATATATACATATACATATATATATTCTCCGCGCCTCGCCTTCTTCTTACGTCGGCTTCCTTCATCGGCTTCCTGTCTCAGATCATATCTCTAATCCCCAAATACTACCTTGATTCAACTATCCCCAAGTATCTGCATCAACTAGCATAACGACATCCTCACAAAACATTTATATATTGCAATCCTCTTCGACTTACAGCCTTCTTCCTTATACTGGAGCTGCAAAGGAACCAAAGGTAATTCGCACACAGCCTTGGGTAGATGGTCCGTGAAGCAGTTTACTGATCGGTATATTTAGTCGGCGATAAGCGTGGCTATCACCCCAATACAAAATAGCCAGCCGTCACCGTCTTCGAAACAAACTCTCACAACGCAACATGGTCTCGGTATCTGATCACTCATTCCATATGCTATCGCGACACATGGGAAATCAAAACGAAAACGACTTTCCACTTTTCCCCGAAGCAAATATGTATTCTCCCCAATTCCCATACAACGGCATGCCAAACTTCCAGATCGAACACGATGCTGCGTATGCATACCCGAGAACACAAGATATCTATCCTACCAGCACCGGATTCGATTCCACAACTATGTATAGCGAAGTTCCCCAACATTTTGTTGAGTCACCAGAGCTTAGAGGAACTGCGCCTTCAAATTACTCCACAGCGAGTGGACCTTCCGCGACATCCTCGACCATTGGCTCTCCCAATTCAAACCACGGCCACATAGTTTCAGTATCTGAGTGGGGTTCTGGACTTGGCATCAATCCAAGTATCGTGAATTACGATAATTTCGGTCAAGGAACCGACTACAACTTCTCTGCAGGTATGGAAGACTTTACTGTAGATTTTAATTCAGCCAAACCAGGCTTTGTTGGTGAGTGTGAAAATATCTCTAAATATACACCTCGTCAGAACCGTTCCATTTCCTCTTCTTCATCTCCTATTCATGATATTCATACTCCAATGGGTTCTTCGCGATCAATTGCTTCGCCCAATACGCCTGTCAGTGCGTTTCGGAGAGAATTTAGAGAAGAATGTTTGAAATCCCCTCATGTCTCTGCATTTTCAATTTCTCCTGTACCCGGTCGATCAATCTCAAGCTTTACGTCTCCAACTAGCGCGAGGCATGGTAACGAGATAAGATCATCTCCCGTTACTACTTCAATAGCGCAAACATTCACTTCGGAGCCGAAATCGTCGTATTCCTCATTTCAACAGTCTCCTTTCTTTTCTCAGTCTAGTGGCAATTTTGTTGCTCCACTTGAATCTTCTTGTGTGTTTTCTCTCTGGCAACTCCGGCGCTAGCTCCATATACTTTTCTTCGCCAAGAAAACTCAAAGAGGATTTCATGCTAACATTTGATTTCTAGACCCATCTATTTTACATGCTCCTTTCTCCGCTACTCGCCCAACATCAGCCATTGGACAAACTGAATTGTCTCCTTACCAAGCACCAATGTATCCTACATCTCCATCTCCATCTCAACACTCCTCAAGAAGTCCTGGGCCTGCCAAGGCCGATAGCGCCAGCCCTTACTTGGGCTCTCAATATTATCCATACCCACCACCAACGATCAGACGGCCATCTTTGACAATCTCTCACCAATCATATGGTTCCCAAGAAGGTAACTTTAGTGGTGAAGAATCAAAAGAAAAGGGACGTTGCACTTGGCCAGAATGTGGAAAGATCTTCAAAGATCTTAAAGCTCACATGTTAACCCATCAAAATGAGCGCCCTGAAAAATGTCCCATCCAGACATGTGACTACCACGTCAAGGGCTTCGCTCGAAAATACGACAAAAACCGCCACACCTTGACCCATTACAAAGGGACAATGGTATGTGGTTTCTGCCCAGGCTCCGGATCTGCGGCAGAAAAATCCTTCAACCGTGCTGATGTCTTCAAGAGACATCTCACTTCAGTACATGCCGTAGAACAAACTCCACCAAATAGCCGTAAGAAGACTTCCGCAAACATCAACAGCGGAAAGAAGCTCTCCGGATATGCACCAGATGCTACTGGAAAGTGCTCAACCTGTTCGGCTACTTTCAGCAATGCTCAAGACTTCTATGAGCATCTCGATGACTGTGTTCTTCGCATTGTTCAACAAGAGGAACCTTCCGAGGCGATCAATGCTCGTCGCCTTGCAGAGGTTGAACAAGATCATGATGTTCATGAAACCCTCCGCAACAACGCCCTTCCAGTCACTACCAACGTTTACTCAACAGCCGAAGAAGATGACGAGGAAGAAGTCGACGACGAAAACGACGACGACTACTCCATTCGTGTCCGCACATCCCGAAAAGGCCGTCAAAACCGCAACCCAGTCAACGGTGTTCAAAAGTCCAGAGGTATGACTCACTCTAAAGGTGGCGTCACTCTCAATACCAAAGGACGTAAGAAGCGCAAGGACTATCCTTCATCATGGGGATGCCCTACATCTCAAATGAAGATGAAGAAGCGTGTTCTCACTGTCTTTGATGGACCCCGTCGTCTCTGGAAAGACGATATGATGCTCGATACCGATTATGAGGTACGCATCAAGCTTGGTGATGAAAAGGCTTACGTTACCGATCTTGATGTTCAAACTATGAGAAGAGCAGAGGCTTTCCACAATGCTACTGAAGAGGAAAAGGGACCTTGGATTGCAGACGATTTGACGGGCATGGATTTGGAGAAGTTGATGGAAGTTTAGAGAGAGATGTAATTCCTCTTCTTCCTCTACTTTTTCACACTCCACTTTTGGTTACGAGGTTATGAGATGGACTTTTTTTATGATTTGCTCAAATGAATTGGGGCATTTTGCATATGTTTTTTATATCGGCGCTTTGGATACCATTTATATATATCTAAGGGAGATATACTTTAACGGGACGGGACGATACCATTTTTTTATTCTACATTTCTTTTACCTTCTTTGTTTTCCTTCAAAAAATTTATACAATATCATATTACATGTATGGGTGATATGGATTCGAGGACAAGACAAAAGTCGCGGTGTGCTCTTTTCTTTTTATTTCGATTTACCTGCGTTATCTATTGCATATGCATCAGACAGAGTTTTGTTATGGGAGTTTTTTCTTTCACGTGAATTAGGAGATAAATGAGGAAGGAAGGATGTAAGATCACTACTTTGGCTGGCCCATTTTTTGTGGTGTTTTTCGGAACGGGGAAGGCGGGTTGCATTGGGAGGGGGTGTGTCATGGCATGGCATTATTGCGCTACTTACTGTATGTGGAAGAATTGAAAGTAAAGTAATAGTTAGTCAGTCAGTCTAGGAATCTAGGAAAGAATAAAGATAAAGAGTGTTAGTCTCTCAACTCCATTTTCATAACCATAATTGCATTGAATGTGACATGGATCTTTTTTTGGAAAATTGGTAAAAGAATCAGCAGCTGTCCGCCTGTCTATCTGTCTGTCTGTGTACATGGATCGCCTTGCATTACGGCTATCGCGCTGAAATCCGATTGTTGGGACTGCACGCCATGCAGATCATGATCGGCATTGATGTGATGAATTGACGGATGGATTGACGTAAAGCTGCCTTGTTAATATGAGTAAACATACATCATCAGCCCAAGTCCATGCATGAAGCGAGATCCGGCCGGAAACGAGAGGAAGGAAGATGTAGGGCAAGCGGGTATTCGGATTCATCTTGCGTCGTGCATATCGTATGGCTAGGCTTATGTATAGTCTAATGCAGATGGTTGAATCGAGGATAATGTGATTTTGGTGGCTGCGTTTGGAAGGTCACGAGAAATGATTGATAGAAGGGAACTGCCGAGGATGGATTGTGAGGGGTCAAAAAGGGCTAATAGAGGAGAGCTGGGAATGGCTGGGAAGGGATGGGAAGGAAATCCATTGGTTCGTGACAATGTGATAGTCAATGGTAAGGTGGTATTGGGTTATGTTGGGGATAGTGAGGTTAAGGCATAAGATCTCTAGGAGTGTTTTGACGTGATGGAGTGTGATGGATGGGTGCGTGGTGTGTTGTGGGTGGTGTAGTCTGGTTGGGTGGATCAAAGTGGTGGGAACTCATCATTCATCTTGATACAGAGTAGTTGGTTCTGCTAGGCTAATTAGTAGATGTAGATATTGGATTGACGATGAGACGAATGGGGTATAGAATATATTACTGGCACGACTGGGTAGCACGGTAGGTAGTTCTCGGGACGGGAGGTACGTACTTCGTATAGTGGAGAAGGAAATGTGGGATGGGTATACTTATACTGGGGTTGGTGCATCATTGATCTTTTAAATGTCTAGATTCCGACTAAATTTCAATCATTATGTTCTCAGTCGGATAGAATGACGGCAGCGACTATTATCCTAAGCTGGTAATAAATACGAGTACCTGCCTAGGTAGTATTGGATCTACAATCTATATGATCGGAAGATATGGAAAGAGGGGCAATGAGATGTGAAATGTGATGACCTCGCAACTGGTGAGCGAGTACGGTAGATGCGAAGTATATCTTCATATTCTGGCAGTGTTGGTGCGCTGCTCTACTGGTGCCCTCTTGTGCTATGTATTTCTAGCACATGTGTTGGAAGTATATGAATCATAAATCTATTCACAAATATATTTATGCCCCAAGTACAAATAGATAGTCCGCAAGATGATACTCAGTACAATCAATGGTTTTGCCCTGTTTTTCACCAAACTCCAAACTCCAAACTCGGCTAAGATAAAGGAAAAGCACGAGCCACACTTCGTCGCAGTTTGTTTAAGCCACAGCTCTTATCCGCAGAAGTGGCCAGTTCTACCTACGCTACAGAACATCATTCTACAAAACTTAGTCAGGACAAATCACTTTCATTCACAAGAAAATGATGTGTATGAGAATGGGTACTTGATCCACTCCTGAGAATATTGGCAAAGAGGTCACCGTCATTTTTGAACTCATCCGGTTGTCGCGTATCCATTGAGCATTGAGCGTGGAGCACGCCACATATACATATAGCTTGAAGCTACAGAGCTACGTAGCTCTTCATCTACCAACTTTACGGGCTCGCAGGTGAAAAGCCGAACATAGGCACAATGGGTTCAAGACTTGCCTGGTATGCTGGTATATCCACTGGTTTGGCAGCTACAGTAATTCTTTCTGCGTTTAACCAGCGCGCAAACTTCTATTCAGCATGTGTTTACCTGGCGCAGAGTAATTTGTGTCTCATGGTATGTAGTTTCCAAGCTTCCAACTCGTTAGTCGATGAGCATGGCTAACTTTTCATAGATCCTGATCAATCTGGTATGCTTTGGATTCAAATCTCCCATTCCCGCCCTCTGCGATATAACCCCGCCGAAACTTCCGGTTGCTGACAGGTCTTAGATTCTATTCATCTTTTCTAGTTTCATGTACGGACTTCAACGACTTTGCTACGGCCCTCTTCGACCCATCGAAATCGAGCAGTTATATGAGAAAGCTTGGTTTGCCATCACAGAAACATGTCTCGCCATGACCATATTCAGGGAAGAGGTTGGAGCTTGGTTTCTCGTCATGTTTGTCGCTCTTCTGACCGGCAAAGTTTGGGGGTGGATAGGAGATGGCCGAGTTGAGATTCTAGAACAACAACCACCTGCCAATCCGAAACTCTTTCATATTCGATTGTCTATATCTTTGGCGGTTTCGGTCATTTACGATGCGTGGTTGATGAGTTATACGATTAACACGGTGATTCAACAAGCAAGGCCGAATATGATGGTTATGTTCTTGTTTGAATTTGCGGTATTGACCGTCTCAAGTTCTTCCACGGCTTGTAGATATCTCATTTCTGTGATGGAGATGAGAGTAGTCAAGAAACAGACGGAAGAGAGGTTAATTGAGAGGAAGAGAGAGGTTAGAGAGGAGAGGGCAGAAATGATCAGACAGAGAGAAATTGCGCGCGCGGAAGCTGGCGAAGATTATCAAGAGCCTACAGCACCTTTACCTTCGGAGGATGATGTTGAAGAAATGGATATTGAGGTTCCCGGATGGGAAGCAAAGGGTCAATGGGTCTTGACCCTTGATCTGATAACAGGTAGGCTTATAATCGTATTCTATCTTTTTGCTTTTGCTAATATTGAAACAGACTTCATGAAATTGTCCATTTATTCTTCATTCTTCTTCATTCTTTTCACATTCTACGGCCTTCCCATCCACATTATGCGAGATCTATTTGTTACGGCAAGATCATTTGTCAAGCGACTCACTGCATTCTTGAGATACCGCAGAGCAACTCATGACATGAACTCAAGATATGAAGATGCAACTGTTGAGGATATTCAAAGGGAGGATACATGCATCATATGTCGAGAAGAGATGCGACCTTGGTCTGTAACAAATCCACCAGTACCTGCTGGAGCACAACCCAGGCCAGGTACTGTCAACGAACGTACAAGGCCGAAGAAGTTACCTTGTGGTCATATTCTTCATCTAGGATGTTTGAAGAGCTGGCTTGAACGACAACAAGTATGCCCGACATGTCGAAATCCTGTGGTAGAAACACCTCAAAATGCACAAGCCAATGCCAATCAAAATGCAAGAGCTAACCAACCCGCTCCCGGTCAACAAGATGGACCCGCTGGTGCTGGACCCGTAGCAGCTCCCGCTCGTGGCCGCGGTATGCGTATGCTTAATCTTGGACCAATTCGAGTCGGCTTTGGGCAGGCAAACCTCAATGATTTTGCTGCCCTTCAAAACCCTCCAGGAGGTCAAGCAAATGCCGCAGGCGCAGGACCGAGAGTTTATGGTTTAGAACTAGGTATTCCTCGTAGAGCTCAACCTCAAGCCCAACCAGCGCTTCTGGATCCTGGACAGAATGCAGCGTTCCCACTTGACCAACTATCACAACATTTAGAAGAGCTCGAACAACAAGTCGCGCAGGAAATTCGAAACTTGCAGTTGAGTCAGCAGCAGTTGCTGATTGTCCAATTGTTACAAAATGAGTTGACAAGATTGAGAAACTTACAAAATAACGCCGCGGATCCTTTGGCAGCAAACTTTCCCTTGCCACAGATGTCTGGATTCCAGAATCCGCCGCAAATCGTCCCCCCATTCAGTAACCGACCATCAGGTCAGTCACAAGTGCACAGACACAGCGCACGGTCCAATACCTCAGCAATACCATCTGGTAGTGCTGACCTTCCACCTGGAGTTGTCATCCCAGAGGGCTGGTCACTTCTCCCATTAGAAAGACTTCCTAATGCGCCATTACCGGGCCAAGTAGGGTTGTCAGGACCTGCAGCAGCATCAACATCTAATGATCCTATCATAACTTCTGCATCTACGCAAAATATAGTTAGCCCTACAATTGAAAGAAGTGAAGTTTCTAATAATAGCGCCACACCAATCAATACCGAACAAGTTGATTCTCAAGCCGACTCGATTGGTTCTTCTGAAACAAACGCCATTGAAACTCCGCCTTCTATCTCGGCTGACCAATCTACATCAACAATTACCACATCTACAGAGCCAGCTTCTACAAATACAAATCCATTTGTTGACCCTCCTAGTTTACCTAATTGGGGAAATTCACAACTATTTACAGGATCAACTTTGGCGGGTACTCACAATCTCGATAGCGCTCATTCAGTGCCAACTCCGCCTCCACATGATGGTAGTGAAAATATAAACCCTCATGTCTCTCTTGATACGATGACAGGTACTGGTGAATCAACTAGTAGTTCAGCCGAGCATAGTGAGCCAAGAGGAGATGAAGATGGCGAAATGAGGAGACGAGAGAAAGGGAAAGCTAAGGCGGTGACAGTGGAGGATGTAGTGGATGAAGCAGAGTGAGGAGAAATCATGCTTTGGGATGAAAAGCACATTGAATAATTTAGGATTTCATCTGACATTCACGTGAATATTGCTTATCATGCATGATGCATAAAGCCATAGATGAAATGGAATCCAGTCAAAGATATATTAAGGGCGTTTTGGGAAGGAACTCTCATGGGATTGAGGAATGGATTGGCGTATTTCCTATGTAATATGCTATAGATAGGCTTAAGGCTTAAGCATAATACATTAGCGTCAGTATAACTTTGACATTACACTTTACATACATACATGACGTGGCATAAGGTTATCTTTGAGTCTGACAGCTCGGTCTCGGCTGTGCTGTGCTGTGCTGTAGCAGAGGATTGTGGGGAGATGGACTATGGGGAGAGCAGAAAACTTACCATTCCTGTATGGCTTAGCGTATTTATAGCAGTTACAAAGAATTACAAAGTTATAAAGATAGATCATTACTTGAAGTCATATATTTGGTGCTAAGCCTGTTGAGCATGACATCTCTTTACACATTAGATGCATTTATATATTTTGTAAAGAGGACATTTCATTTTCTTTAATGCCACGAGAGTTATGTAGGGGGTAGATATTAGATGTTAGATATGAATCGGGAAGTCTTACGAATGAGTACCGATATTTTGGTAAGGATCCTGGTAGTTGTGTGTCTGACTTTGAAACGAGGTTTGTGTATAGGGAGGGGTGGGTGCGTGATAGCTTGGTGGCTTGATGGCTTGAATGTATTTGATGTTTGGGACTGATTGCCTGGGGAGATGGGTTGGGAGCTTGGGGGCGGTTTTGTTGGATTCTTGTGAGGTTATTGGGTGGGATGGATGGAGGGACAGATTTTTGTTTGTTCAGGGGGGGGGGGGGGGGGGCTCGAGGGGTACTTTAGTATGGGTTGATGGGATGGTTTTGGGGTGGGAGGGTGAGGGGTGATGCGAGGTGAGGTGAGGTGAGATTTGGAATCTTCAGTGGAATTCTACTGGACTGGATAGTTGCCGGAAGCGAAGGTAAATCAGGGCCTGTTTGGAGATACGATGATCATCATAATCATCATGGTGATGGATTTACTGCTCCTGGTATGGTATGTGATATGGTATGACATGGTACGGTATGAATGGAAGAGGAAAGTCCAGAGCCAGAAATCACATGTTAGTGTTAGGGAGTGGAGTGTTTGATTTGGATAGAAAGCACTAGGCACTCGTATACGTAAGGCTTTTTTCCTTGCTTCTCGTAAATAGACAACCCCGTCTGGCTCGTACGAGGTCGGATGCGGCGATTTCTCCGACGCGGAGTGGTGGTTTGTTAGTTGGTTGGTTAGTGTATATCCATCCATTCGCGGTAATACCACATGAGCGGCTAATTATTTTGTTTCTTTTGTTTTCTAACAGTTATCTACCTAGTAGTTAGTTATCTAGTTGTTTATCGGGGAAAAAGCGACTCTGAGTTTGTCTGGGATTGGAAAGACGTTACATTGTATGTATGTATGGAACTCTCTCTAGGTTATCCGTGGCTGAGAATGGAGAATGGAGAATAAATTTGTAACCGTAGTCTTGGGTTTCGGATCACACGCTCTTACTTACGGAGTCCGGACGAAAGCGCTTACTGATAAGGATGGGGTACGTAGGTAGGATGGAATACGGTAGGGTATCAGTGTATCCTGAATTGGTATGCAGCCTTATTATCTTACTATCACGAGATGAGATGTATCTCCGTACCTTGCCTACTGTCGAGTTACTCTATCGTACCCTCCTCGCTTTAGGCTTGAAGAGATAACCGGCCTTGTGGATAGCGAGGGATACGAAGTCCTAGTATGTTGTTTATGGAGTTGGTTGCTAGGGGGTTGATCTGCCCATGGGGTGGGGTTCGTCGGAATGAATGAATAGAACCAACAGTTGGTTCCAATCTCTGCATTTGTAAGAGATGGAAACTGAGATTTAGTAAGAAATCATGAGGTTACAGCCCCCAAATTGTCCTCCTCCGCATGCATATAGTCACCAACAATCGCAATATAGTTGCGAATAGCCGCGGCCGAGAAAGCCGTGTTGGTGTTGGTTATTATGAGTCGATTCTCCTTTTCGTGTGCACACTGCATAGATTCCGAAATGAATCGTTCGTTTGGGATGAGAAATGGTAATGTGATTGTGATGAGGATGCAGGTCGAGAGCATTTTGAGTATGGATACTTTCGAATGTTAGATTGGCATGATGGCTATGAGACAATACGCGGTTGGAAGTTGGAGGTTTGATGTTATGTTCCCGAGTTTGATACCGTCGCATGTGCACTTGAGAAGATGGAGCACAGCGGGATGGAGGGTGAACAGTGACGTGAACGGGCGTAGTTTTAACCTGTTCGATTGATACGATTTGGATTTTACCCGATTGTCTGTTGTGATGGAACGCTATTCGCGAGTTTGATAATCTCAGTTTGGATGCAGCAGGTAGTTCTGCTGTCCTACCTAGGTAGACCACTCCTTTCTTTTTCCAAAACCAAAATGCAGCGGTTCTTGTATTCCTGCTAAACTCAATCATATGCGCATTTTCACATGGCCAGTGTTTGGATGCTTGGTTTGGCACGTCTGAGAAATAGTTACAGTAGCTACATACCTCCTATATATTGCTCTGAGCATAGATCTCTACACCTCCCGTACTCTCTGTAGACAATACTGCAGAGCGGAAAGAACAGAGACTTCCCGGATGCATGCGAGACTTAGTGGGTATAATGCAAGGAGGAGGGGAGTTAGACAACCATGGTTTTGAAGTTGCATGAATCATCATAACATCTTCATTGTGCTTAATTTCATGAAAGCCCAGCGACTTCGTCGGAGAAATATGAATGGAAAAGTATAAATTACATTGTCCAGAAAGAATCAACTAGGAAAGGAAGTTCCAAATACGCTCTGCATTTATCGCCAAACAGACAAACCCTGATAATTTCTGTACACTATCATCGTAGACCAGGAAAGAATCCATCATTACCATAGCAAAAGAAAGAAAAAAGTCTCATGTGATCTCATAGCCGGCGAGGTGAATTTTCATCCCATCAAGACTACCATATCAACAATTTATCCCCATGCCTCTCGAACACTTTTAGTTCACCATCCCATTGCCACATTTGATCATCACCATTTCATGAATCGCTACTCCCTTATTAATCAACCACGTACAATGACCATCCTTACAGCCCTCACACAAATCCTCATTATGCGGACGATTGCTATTTCCCGAATAAACCCGAGTCTCCATCTCAATGCCACTCCACTTCTTGATCCAATATGCGATTCTGTCCGCGTACGAATCATCCAGGATCGGTTGACTGAGCGTATTACAGCTCTTGCAACGTTGATGATATACTCTCGCATTATACTTCGCTCCGGCATACATACGGATCGTGGTAGCGATCATCTTGCTTGACCATCCATGGGAGCTGCATTTACGGTTATGACATATGAATTTCCCCATGATGTTCGTGTCTCTTTCTTTGATACAGCCGATGGGATCGTCGATGGGGTGGAATTCGAAATGAAGATTGTGCTCTGCTAGAAGGAGTGCTACGCTGTCGTGGAGCGACGGATATATGGACCATCTGTTTTTGGGCGGTGCTCTTCTGTATGGTCGCCAAGGCATGTTGATTTTGGGGATGATGAAGTTTGGTAGAGAAATGGTAGCTTAAGTGATTGCGTGCTGAGTATGCGAGACAAGTAACTGTCGTGTGCAAGACTAGACGAATGCGAATAGGGAATCGAGCAAACCCTTTATTCTCTATTAGTTTTCCATCTAGTGTTAGAAAGAGAAGTCTTTCACCTTCTTAATCTTTCTCAAAGCACAAGTGAGAATGGTTGCACGACCAACAATACGATACTAATACCGATCAGATTTTTGCATTACATTCGTAAACACTTGACCTCCATTCCAAGGCGAGCCAGAGAAGGAGATACACCCTTATATACCAAAATAAAATAAACGCAACTCATCTCACCACCACACCACCACCATACTTACTTACTTTCACGCCACTCCACCCACCCAACAAAAAAACAACAATCGTCGCCTCGAACAATCCTCGCTTGCTATAAAGAAGCGATATCACCTCTTCGAACCCAGACATCTGCCGCCGGCCAAGCCATCCCCTCTTTCAACGCGATACTGCATACGCCACCCACCCACCAGCCTCGCAACGAATCATTCTCCGAGGCTGCTAGAGCTTCAGACCAGTAATGTCTGTCCACGTTAGAATATTCGAAATGTGATGAAACTCAACGGGAGGGAAGTCGCACAAGCAAGACAGATCGGATGCTCTTTCGTGCTTTCGAATTCACGCACACCCCTTGGGTTACATCTTCATATACGTGAATTGTAACATCTGATATATTCAAGCTCCAAGTTCCAACTCCAAGCGCAAGTGTGTTTGTCGCGTTACGTTGCGTTGCATATTCATCTCTCCACACACAATAAGGAAAGAAAAGGAAAGAGAAGAATGCTTGCGCAAAGCCTCCCTTCCTACCGTCGTTCGCTCCTCCTTCGTGAAAGATACTCAGTCCCTCACTCTAGCAGAGTAAATCGCAACTCTAGATACCTTGTTTTCATCACATCCATAGCTATCCTCCAATTACCGTCAACTCAACTCAATTCAATGATATAGATTCGATAGTCGATCATCTATCATCTATCTCACTTGAGTTTATATCGCTTGTGAAATTACACCGGCTTTCGAGATTGATTTCTCGTAGGATAGATACAGTAAATGCACATACATACATTGGAGAACCTACTATCAACCATGTTTATAAAGGAAGTGGCCAATGCAATAGTTATTGCATCTGGCGAGGCATGTAGGCATGTATCTCATAGGTAAAGCTAATGCGACTAACACGTTTTTTCAACATGATAAATATTCCATGTAGATATCTACTCATAATTCATATCATATCATATAACTTCATATGTATCGTTACCGACACATCTATCAATTTCTTTTTTCTCCACTTCACCACTTCACCACTTTTCGATTTTTTCCCCAGAACGAAATCAAATATCCCAATCCAACTCTCCTATTCTTTTGAGTAGAAAACCAATACCCAAACTCCCTTCTCCACGCTATACACCCATCCATCAAATAAAACGAAACAAAATATAACACCAACTGACAGCTGTAACTCGATTAAACAATGAATATACAGCAACCATGCCGCCCGCTCCTATACCTATGCTTATACAATGTAAACGTAAGATCGAAAACGAAATATATATGACAACGCCATCTCCTCATAAAACACCCTCCTTCGTTCCCCGTGCCATTTCGCTGAAAAGACAAACCATCTGGTACCAATCCTTGAATCGTTAGTCCTGCGAAACCCCTAATCCAATTCCTTTTCCTCTGCCTTTTCTAATCACTTCCATTGCCCTTCCCACCGCATTCAAATCTCCTAACAAAGTGACGTGCCCTCTATCACTCCTGACCTTCCCTCCCCTAACTAATTGGTATCCTTCTGGTAGCATTGCCTCTTTTGCCAGACAAACTCCATCCCCACTTGCAAACGCCAGATTGTCATAAACATCTGCGCACGGAATCCCTTCTCTACCAGCAACCTTCGCTCCATAAACCGTAGGTATCGACTTTCCATAAATGACAGCCAGCGGAGGGTAACGATTTGCTTCCGAGATTTCGGGTTTGTGATGAAGTTCTTTCTTGAATTGAAGTGTTTCGGCAAGCGTGCGTCGTAGATATGCAATCGCTTTGTCGCGGGGAAGAGTGACGAGAGTGGAGACCGAGGGAGCAGGGTTATAGGGTTTACCAAGGGAGTTACCCATTTGAGGTGCCAGGGTACGATCCGTACCATCTACCCCACGGAGAGCTTCTGCTGCTCGACTGGTTTTTGATTGGTCGGTGGATTGATGTCGATCATCATTCTCGTTGCGAGAATTAGATCCGAGGTATGGTGAAGAGGGTTGAGGGGTGTTTGTGCCGGAACCAGAGCCCGAGTTCGAACCTGAGCCAGTTTTCTTTCCAGTAATCGTTAGACTTGATAGACTGTTTGGTAGTTGAAGATTGAGAATACTGCCAAGCCCGCTACCAGATTGAGAGATTGGTGGTAGTGGTGGATCTGTGACTGGTGACCAGCGATATTTGATCCAATCATCCAAGTTGAAAAAGTCGACGGGATATCTTTCTCTTGTATGGAGATCAAAGAAACACTCCCCATTTTCAGGAAGGAGTACAAAACTAGTCCGTAGTGTAAAATTGACTTGAGCGGTTAATACTCTTGAACTCAATAGGACAGCATCTCCATTTCTAAAGGGGCCAAGAATGTTTATACATGATTGTGGAACGCCAGCATATATAACTCCACTAAACAACTCAGGCTTTTGATTCACAACATGTCTCGTGATCAAACCTCCCAATGAATGAGCTATCACCAGAGCGCCAGTGGGCTTTTCTCCATTAGGACCCGGCTGATTGGAAGGTAATGTCTCCAAGAAGGCTTTTAGCTTTCTACTTAAAAGATGCGGACTTAATCTCCAATCATAACCATAATCCCATACTCTGAGTTTCCCATTTTGTGCATTCTCGCAATTGCGAAGTCGTTTAAATAAGCGCCTGGATATATCCACTGGTCCAATATTTTTAAGCATCCCAGATGGAATTATGTTTTCTTCCATTCTTTCCTCATCCTCTGGATCCAACCCAACTTCCAGGTCCACTTTACGGAGATTGAGTCCTACTTTGACAGGTACCCAAAGTTGATGATTTGGTGCTTTGGCAGACCGGAGTATTGATCCTCGATACCCACCCATAATTACGACATCACCGGTCAAATGTTCCATGGCCTTATCTAAAGTACTCGTAGGTTTCGTCGACGATCGAGTATTTTCACCACCAAAAAACGAATCGGATTTTGAAAAGGAGGGACTGGATTCGAGTGGTTTCTTTTTTATAACTGCTGGTAATACGTCTGAAGGTGTATCAGTAATTGACTTTGATCTGTACGACGCTGGGTTGGAATTCAAAAAGTTCATGCTAAAGCCAAAGCTGGGTACGCGGGGCATACTTGGCATACTAGGAAGTTGTGGCATTCGAAAAGTCGATCGATCTTGAAAAGAGTCTCTAATAGCTTTGACTCGAGAATTCACTTGTTCGTGGTGATTTTCGAATCGTGTATCATCGCCTAGTGAGGAACTTCGAGATAAGCTATGATATAGTAGTGAATCATCAGATGTCGCTCTGCGGAGAACCAATGGCCGTTCTGCTGTGTTACTATCGGTCGCTGTACTTGCATTCTGAAGTTGTGAATTACTGTGACGTTTGGATTGTCGGTATTGAGTTGTGAGGTGTCCCTTTACCTGATTGTTTTTCGCAAATGATGACCCCTCGCCTTTTGATTGACTAGGCGAGGTAGAGAAGGGGGAGAACGTGGCGCTTCTTGGCGAACTAATAGATGACCGAGACTTATGATTTGAACTTGTTGAAGTACTAAATAAGTTTCCTACTTGAGACATTGAAGGTAACCCCTTCGGCAGCAGTTTTTTGAGCGCATCAGCACTACTAGATAATGAACTCTGACGTTTCCTCCCATTGTTGAATACACTAGCCATTGCTGATGTGCGACCATCATTCGGTGGTTCTGTAACTACAATTGGCTTCGGTCCTGCCCGCCATGGCGAAGGAGGAGATGGCAGAGGAGGAGGGGGTTGTTGTGAAAGGTTCGGTGATGGCAATGTCTCCAATGACAATCCTTCCCCCTTTGTAGTTGATGGCAACTCTTCATCGAACGGCCCATTTGTATTCGGCTCTAATGCTAGCGGAGTCTCGGGGTCGCTGTCAAAATACCCTCCTTCCAAAGTATCCATGGCGGCAGCCTTCTCTGCAGCAGGTGTTCTCGAAGACTTCAAGCGTGAAGCTGCATGACTGAGTGAAACTCCAATGATCGATTGTGCATCCTCATCTGATATATGAGGAACTGCCATGGTTTCCATTTCATCCGAAAGATCATCGCTGAATTCGTTTGGGTCTGCCGTGATGGTAGTTGACGTTGACGCATGTAATGGATCGTTGCCATTCTGGGGGGAGGTTTTTGAAGCCATTGTCCGGATCCGTCTTTGTTCCCGATTGTTTCCTGCTTTATAACCTGTTGACCTATTTATATCAATTATTTCTAATCCATCCTTATTATCACTTGAAATGCAAATTGTGCGAAGTGGCAGGAAAGAAAAGGGAGAGAAAGCTGAAGACGTTTTCCGCTGTTTCCGGATGCGGTACGATAAGCCTTATGGAGCCTCCAGCAATTTTTTTTAACCATTTACTAGGATATTTCCTGTTTGAGAGGGTTGTCTGATATTATGATTTGTGAGAATATGGATTTTCTTCTAGTCTAGGGCTTGAATTCTTTTTGGAAATTGGTCTGTTGCGCCGTAAGCAAGCACCATTGGGAAGTGCATAGCTTCGATAGCTCGTTGTTCATCCTGCCAGTGCGTGCCAGCAAAGTCAATTCCACTTGCAGTTGACGTAATCGAGGAGTGGCAGTGGCAGTGGGGATAGACAATAGATAGACGGACTCGCGGAGTTTGGAAATTGTGGAAAGTTTAAAGAGTTTCATGATTGATTGGTTGACGGTACCTGCCTTTCTTCCTACCTACCTATTTAGAAGAGGTGAACAATGTGAGATGATAGTATTCTCATCCATATCTTGTGTGGAGAAGATTGTGCTAAGGGAAGTGAAGGGAAGGGATGGAAGGGTAAGAGAGAGAAGAAAGGAAATTGCACGCATGTGAAATCATGTGAATGGACCCTTAGAATTCTGTGCAAGGTGGTACGGTACCTGCCAGCCAGCCAGCCAGCCAGCATCATTATACCGAAAAATACGACCAATACGACTGGTGCGAGTGGTGCGAGTGGTGATTATGAGCCTATTAGATTCATTCATCCATTGAATGTTGCGTAGCCAGCCTTGTCTGTATCTATCGATCAAATACGCATACGTCGTATGCGTATTGCTATCTAGTACCTACCTGCCTACCTGGTACATACATATACAAAGCATATATAGTAACACATATCGTGTTAATATATATAGCATTATATACACCGTTCGTATATCAATGTCTCTCTCTCAATGACCGGTTGCAGCGGAGCCTTACTCTGTACATATATATAGATATATACATATATATAATCTATATATTCCCGCACCCGAAGTTACCGACCGGACTCACCGGACTCCAAAACTATCAATGAATGAATGAATGAATGAATGAATGAATGAATGAGTGGACTTCTTTTCCCGTCAATCATATAGAGTACGAACATCTCTAGCTCTATTTACATATCTATACATCTATACATCTATACATCTACATAGATCTCCAACTCTTCTACAACAAAAGAAATTCTCACATTTAAAAGGAAGGAAGGGGACCCAACCAGCTTATTCAGACTGCAAACGGATCTTATCCTCTGTCAATCAGATTTCTACTCTCGACAATCCAATATTCATCTCATCCAATAACAATACAAGGATTCCCTCCCATTCATTCCACCGTCTCATCCCAATCCAATCCAATCCATCCCAATCCCATCCATCCCAATCCAGCACTCCGTCCATACACAGCCACACAGCCCCTCTCACAATTGTTTTCAGGGGCAGGGCAGGGCAGAGCAGGGCAGGGCAAGATCAAGCAAGATCAAGATCAACATAATTTCCTTATGCTTGAATGAAAACAGACCGACCGACCGACCAACCGACCAAAAAAAAAACACACACAACACAATACACTCAAGTGAAACAACTCAGTCTTGGCGATCCGGGGAAACTTTTTTTCTTTTAATGAATTTCTCGTATTTTTAAGTGGTTCGGTGGGATTTATTATTCATCATAGGTAATTGTCCGGAACTGGGATGTTTTTTTTGGAGGTTTCACTTGATCGACTAGCTAGGTATTATCACAATTTATCTCTAATGTTGTTCATTCTTTCATTTCACGCAAGATTTCACTTCACGCACGATTCAAGTAAAGGTCAAATTGAAGGCAAAAATTAAATGCAAGAATTGAAGTGCAAAATAGATACAATACATCAAACAATTAATCTTAATTCTGAATTAATTTACTAAATTACTTCGAGACAAGCAGGAGGAATGGCCCAGCCCAACTCTCTACCCATTAGTTCTCAAGCAATTCCATTTCCAATTCTGTACATTTCCTGGAAATGTTTCCATCCCACGATCCATACAAGTCCCATCATGTAAATATCCAGAATTAAAGAATTAATGTCGATTTTGAAGAAAAAAAATTGCGCAGAGGAAGAAAAAAGTTCTGATCCAAACTGTCGTTGCCCAGACCAGACTCTAATAGAATAAACAAAGTAAACATCAACACCCCCCTAAAGGTATCTATCCCCTTTTCTCGTAGACCCAAGCCAAAAAAGAATAACTTGTACCGGCGCCCGAAAAAATTCCATTGTAATGCAAATGCGTGAAAATTGTCGATAGGTGAGCATTTAGATGCTTACAAAAGGAAAGCGGCGAGTCCGAAGACGGCGGCGATGGCAGCTCCTCCAACTTGAACGGTGGAGGCAGCACCGGTGAATGCAAGTGGGGTTTGGGTAGCAACTGGGGTAGTACCGTTGGCTGGGACGGAGATGTACCCAGTGGAAGATGGCTTGGCGGAAGCAGCTGGGACACCTGGAGCAGTGGTCTCAACTCCGGAGAGGGAGACGGTGGAGTAGATGACGGTTGGGATACAGGTGGTGATGGCAACGACAGAGACGGATGGAGCTGGGGAGGAAACAACAACACCGAGGGAAGAGCCAGCGGAGGAGGCGGCAGGAGTTGCTGTTGCTGTTGCTGATTTGGAGCAAGCAGTTGGGGTGATGAGTGATCCGTTGCTGTCATATGGAAGGTATCCAAGGCATGATGAGTATTCGGAAGCACATGTGGCTCGGTTGGCGTCTGCTGCACTACGGCATGAGTTGTATGATGCGTTACATTCAGCTACGCAAGCATCGGAGGGGACAGCTGAGGGGACAGCTGAGGAGGCAGCTGGTGTAGCGTAAGTTGGGGTGAAGACAGGTGCGCTGCTGGCTGGGGCGCTGGAGGCTGGGCCAGATGCAACTGGTGCACTGCTAGCTGGGGCGCTGGAGGCTGGGACCAAAACGCTGGTAGCTGGCTTGCTTGAGGCTGGAGCACTTGGAGCGGGGGAAGAAACAACTGGCGCGCTGCTAGCTGGTGCACTTGAAGCTGGTGCACTGTTGGATGGCTGACCAGCTGGGGTAACAGAAGAAGGAGCAGCCTCAGTAGAGGAGGTTCTTGAGTAGATGGTGGTGGAAACCTGGGTGCTGCGAGCTGGGCAGTCGGTAACAGTTGCGGCGCAGGAGGTGATGGTGACTTCCTCAGTGACCTAGGAAATATTAGTCAGATGCCTCCGAATCTCTTCAATACAATCATTGTTCAGACTTACGTAGTCAGTGGAGGTGGCAGCCATGGCGGCACCAGCGAACATGGAAGCGGCGATAACGGAGAAACGCATTTTGAATATTATTTGGTTTTTTGGGATTGTTTAGTGCTGAAGAGCGGTGATAGAAGTTTCACTGAATTTGATCTGTTGAGTTTGTTCTGTAAAGAATGGACGACCGAAGTCAAAGGAAGATATGTGTGATCTGGAAGATTGACTTTGTTTGGATGAAGAAGAAAAGAGAACAGAGGAGGGGCAAGTCAACCCCATATAAGCTTGGGAGATTAAACAAAGATGGGAGATGGGCTTGGCCACTTAGGAGATTGACAAGGAAGAGCTTCTTTTCAGCGGTCCCATGTGGAGAGACTTTCCACACTTTCCCACCACTAGGCTAGCAAAGAATACCCAATTCGTAGCTGGATTGACAGGGGAATCACTCTCAAACCGGTAGTCGTGCAAAGTAACTTTTGCTAGGGCTAATATGTGTAGCCATTTGGTGACCAATGTATACACCGCTGACCAAAAGGCAAACTTAGCCTCCATTTGACATCCACTCTTAATTAACAGGAGTGTGATGGATATTTTTCCCATTTCTCAAGTTTGGTTTCTGGGATTGCAAACATACAACCTATGAGAAGTGGTATACCTTAGTTCATCCGTTCCTTGCGATTTGACGTTTCGTGGCTTGATTTTCATGCGCACCGAAGGAAGGCCGGACCAGAGAAAATGCATGGTTTGGAAGTCTTGGTGGCTTTGTGCCGGAGTAGTGTATTCTACAGGGTCGATCTAAATTCATCTAATGCAGGAACAAGACCAATTAGCGGTGGAATTCGTCTTGGTTCGAGAAGTGAGAACCCCTATACATTTTACTTCACCCTAAGCCTGACATTTGTCTGACCAGGAGCTCTAGGAATGATTATCCATCCCCAAAAGCTCCTACAAATGTAACTTTAAGGCGTAGGTCTCTTCTGTATCTCGATTGACTCCAGGTTTTGGTTCTATTATTTAATCTTCTTGGAATCCTTCCGTCTCACCATCTCATCCTGATGCTTATTCCAAGTCACAGTTAACGGTTCAAAGCTTCTATTTCCAGATCATCTTATGTTCCTGATGATGTGGCTGTGGCTGACGCTGTTGCCGTTCGATGCTGCCGTTCTATCATGTAATCATGTAATCACGTAGGGAATGTGAATATGGCTGATGCTCTGTACCCAGGTAGCTAGCTCCAGTTTACTGAGATGATTGTTTCAAAGAGTGCTCGAGTAGAAATTCAAAGGACAGTGAGCAGGTTCTATTCATCCATCCTCATTCAAATCATTATGATTCATGATTCAAATCCCATTCTTTAATATTAAGAATCATAGTAATAATAAAAATGATCAGACCGTGCTTCGTCCCAGTCGCCTACTTTCCATTTAAGCATCTTTTTGAACCTGGTAGAAAATCGTCGACTCAATTTCCATGTACATTCAATTCTCAGTCCTCATCGGGACGAGAGGCTCCAAAATTGGCTGATCATAATTTCGAATCACAATTGCATCTTGAGGGAGATTTAGTCGACGTGTATGTGAAGATATCTATTTTCGTACCTCCTTCATGGAATGAATCCGCAAACGATGCCATTGATTAACCCTACTCGGAACGAAATCTTTAAGATTTGCCATGTAAATTGCAAAATTTACAATACGAGCTTTATCGTGGTCGAATTACCTAGGTATTAATTTCGCCCAAGATCACGGTGCCGTATTCGCTCTTCATTGATTAGAGATCTCTTTCGGCTTTCTATCAACTCCATAATTTCTACAACAGAAATGAGGCCGTCACGGCCATTTACTATCGCTCGCTCGCGGTCGAAAACATGCGGGTACATGATACATCCATACATACATACATACATACATACATACATACACACATGACTTTCACAGGATCGGCTGATTTGATACACTGGCGTACTTCTGTGCGGTTGTTTCCTCCACAATACCGGCGAGCTACCCAGTAGATTCCAGCTTATCGATAAATGCCAAGATATCGAGGATTTGCCGGTAGATTGTCTAACCCCCGTGAAAAGGGGCATGATGCATGGTGAGTGAACTGGTCTGGTCATACAGGCAATGCAAACTTGGGAAATATAAATGCATGGAAATAGTTTATGCATCTGTGCAAGTTCGTCATCGTCTACGACTTATCGACGCGGAATTTCTTCTATTCTCTGGGATATTCTCATCGTTCGTACTTATCGGCGTTCATCTTAGTCTCGACAAGATTCAAGTCTTACCATCCCGTGTACTTGTTTTACTTACTTTTCGCAGTATATGACGACAGCAACTTGTGTTCCAACGCAATGATCATGTCCCGGAATGCAAATCACTGCATTATCTATAACGATCGGCGGATGATAATGCGTTTACGATCACTATCCATGATCTTACAGGACGATACAAGACGACATACGTCAATTGATTGACAAAGTTCCCGTGTGTACTCGATTAATTCACGTTGCGCCCGAGAATAATTCAACATTTCGGAGGCAAGATATATTTACTATATATACATGGTGCATACGGTAGACGTCTGCTATTTTAATCTCAAAAGATATTCATTGATCTGATAGCTCTGTTAATTATCCATCCACATCATCGTCAACGCTCGGTCTCGACAACAGCCGCCTGGACATCACGAGTAAATTTGCGCGTCGTGCAAAAAGAGTACATATCCTCTCACAACCACATTACAAGCACATACGACCATAGACTGAAGAGAATTGGGCATCCCGTCCGCTCTGCCATACACAAGCTTCAGATCGGTGGATTAGTAGTTGGGTGGGTGACCACCAGCGAATCCCCACTGTTGTATGTTTTTTTTTCTTTTTGTTTTTGTCTGCGGTGATGAGACGTCCTTCTCAAAGATTTATATGCTGGGATGAGAGTCACCAAGCCTCATTATTACATGAGCATTTTATCCATTCCCCATTTGCCTTGTTTCTGCTGGAACAGATTTTTGTTTTTCGCTCGAGATCCACCTGTCTTCCCTCACAGCTGAATGTCTTCTATATTTTTGGCCAGCTCGGAGAAGCAACTTTGTTCCATGTCGGTTTGTTTAAAGGATTATCGCCACCGGATCTCTGCTGCAGCTGATAAGTTTTCCCTGCATGCATCCGTGGCACCATCGCAGAAGTCTATGTAGTGTGCAAGGGCACTAAAGATACCCCATGTCTTTGGATTCATGTAAGTATTCAAAGAGACGAATTCTGAACTCATTACAACACACTAGTCGTCCGTCTTGTATCAACCATTTGTCTGCACATTTTATCTATCTCAATCTATATTCCCTTGACTTCTCGTAGTCGTCGAATTCAATTCCATGCGACAAAATCACAGGTACCTCGCTTAATGTGTTCACGTCTCTCTATTCGACGAGAAGGCACAAATTTTGTTTGAGAATTGGGAAAGGTTATGAGTTGATAGACTATCATCACATAGTCTTTCTCTATGGGCGACATGTTCGGAGTGTGCATTACATCGAATATGGATTATGACAATGTGTCCCCGATTTTCTGCGCCTCGAAGAATCATATATTGCCATTTTCCGTTATTTGCTTCATGAGGCCTTAGAACCACGACTACCGAGACAATAATCTAAAAAAATTATCACTGATTATGCACATGTTTTGGTGGCGAGGGGATAGGAATTAAACTTACTCTGTATTTCCATTTGAATATAGGCTGTCTTTATCACTTCTTCCTACTTGTTGTCTATTTCTCTTATCACGTTGATCGTTGATGCTTCAAACATCTACTTTTCATTACTCCATCTCCCTGTGTAGGCTCTTACGGGGTTGATACTGAGGTATAGATATGATTCACAACCTCCTTCCTGGTGAATCTCTTACGTCCTCCTAGTCCCATCAAGTACTGATGTGATGTTCCTTCTCACTTCCCGCTCCAAGAAACTATCCGACATCTATATAATCCGATTGACTTGACAGCTTTTGCAGTGTAAAAAAGTACGACAGGATCAACCGATTTGATCAAAGTCTTGTGCAGTGTAACGAGTTCTAGGTAACTACTGGAAGTAGGATTGTTAGCTTTCGAGGTTGATAGTTAATATGTTATTGATTATACGGGCTTGAGACTACATGTTTTGCTGGCATTTATCCTCTAATTCGCTTCACTGCCACTCTCTCCAATTTCACCTTCATCGTCGATCATCTCGATCTTATCTTCAGTGACATCGAAAATTCCGCGACTCCAACTGGCGAACCAGAGGTATCGAGGGCTCTCGTCTCCCCATGAGATGACGATGATTTGGGAATTGGGAATTGGGAATTGGCGTCTTGTGCACAATCTCATGTTCTTTAAGTCTTGTTCTATGCAGAACCATTGTTACATTACAGGACAAATGAGAGGTACATATAAATAATCATGAACCTCATTTTCTCGCGAGAAGAATATGGAGATTCGATTTATTGAGTGATGGCTAGGATATTGGGCGTGTGAATCATGAGTATATGTATATGTTGACACAATCATACCATCGGCTCGAAAGTGGATTACTCTTTGGCGTGAGAATTGGCGTGAGAGGAATATATCATCTCTATCCTCGAGATCCAAGTTTGCTTAAACCTTGTCAAAACCAGGCAAGATAGAGCCAGATCATCGTCTGACTATATTGTTGGGGAGGGCACATGCAGATTCGGGGCAGTGTTTCCCGCGCAATAATTCCATTTTGTTTCATCCCATCTTTTCTGTAGTTGAAAAAATTTGTTATTGTTGTCGCATCTCGAGATTCATAGGTCATTCTGTGAATAATACCTATCTGCGTCTCAGAGAATATCTACCCCTGATTCTGCATCCAACCAATCTCACTCCAAATCATTCTCCTATTACACGATCGAACACAGAATCCTAAGATCTTACAATACATAACCGAGTCCATATATCCTGATCCCCAATCAACATCCAGAATTGAAGTGAACCCAAAATACAATACCATCAGCAAGTTTTCATTCCATGCGAAATTTACATGCATGCAATCACTGTTTCCGAATACCTTTGTCCTGATCCGTGGATTCTTTTTCTAAGAATGAGAAAAAAAAAATGGAATCTTATGGTGTTCTTTGTTGGGAATAAAGGTTTTTGGAGTAAGTTCGCTTTTCTTGTTGAGTTTCTTGATAAGTTGGAGATGAAAAGATTAGTGTTGGTTGACCATAATATTTGGACATCTGAGATACCTACTTACCACGGGATAGGAATGGGATGAGTATGAGTAGAATAGAATGGAATAGCCAGACCACATTTAGTCAAAAACTCCCCAAGAATCATCTTAATCAAAATCAAACAATGATCCCTTTCCTCGATCCCCCATCCGTCTGAAGCTCATCCTCACAAACACACCACTGTGAATCTTCACACAGAATGGAGATTACCCATTTTCCAAGCAGCTCAATTTTCATACCTATCTACAAATAACGATTTTACGAAAGCCTTTTCCTTTGCAAAATACAAAGAAAAGAAAGCCATCAAATATCTTGAATTTAATGTGGCAGTCTGACGACACAGCGCTCAAGATCCAGGTAAGTGTGAGGACTTAAAAACTATGTACGTCTCTCCAAGTAAGTCAAATCCTATCTACTATCTCAACAATATCTACCGAATGAATCTGCAACCATGACATTGAAGCGACGTATTAATAACTCTTTGTCTCTGAAGGAAGTGAATGCGTATCTTTGTTCCTCGTGCTCTATTTTTATCCCCATGATTCTCTTGTCTCCACCTCCCTCCCCTCTATGTATAGCACAAAGCCATCTGATTTTCTGCAATTTCTTTGTGGTACTGGTGATACACATTGCGTTTCTTTCTACATTCAAGGGTGTGGAGGTACAGAGAGAAATGATGATGATGACGAGATGCAGAATATTGGTTCTACTGTATTGTATGTATGTATGTATGTATGTAGATTGGTGGCTTTCTTGCTACGAGCGATTCTCCGTACCACGGAATCTCGTAGCAAGGTTGGAAGAATTAAATGGATGGATAGAAAGATAGATAGTTTGGAGGCGAGATGAGATGAGATGAATTAATTAATATTATCTTTACCTGTCTGTATTCACGGGATTTTGTCCCTAAACTACACTCGTAGATGGCAGTTATAGATGGGATGGATAATTGACAAATCACACACTCTCCTCTCTGGGCCGCAACACTCGGTTTTTCATATGGAAAACTCAATGCGAGTGAGTGAGTTTTATTTATCCTTTGCCAGTTTTCTGGGTAGGTAAAGCTACCAATTCCCAATGTTGATATCTTGGTTAGTTGGCTATGTAGATATCTAAGTAAAGTCTTTTTCTATTTCAGAATTCATTGCGGGGAAGGGGGAATTGATTGATTAATACTAGTTAGTCACTCTGTCAATTCTTAGATTCATGTCACTTGCAAAGCATATTATAGGAATTAGGTCATATGTTAAAGAAATTATTTATATTAGGAGATTTAGGAAATACAATTGTCAAAGTCCAGCTCTGACAATCTTGACGTGATGTAAAGAAACAATACTTACCGAAATCTATCAGGTCTTACCTCTTCTTCTTCTTGCTGAATGAGATACTCACTTACCTCGTGTATGTGTCTGACGTGGAAGGATGACTTACCGTGAAGAGCTTCGCTTGACTACCGGGGCCCATTCCGAGACATCGCTGTCATCGGCAGAGTCGTCGCTAGAGTCGCTGGAGATCACGACAACCTTTGCTTTACTCTTTCTTTGAACGCGAGCTTTCTTGGCTGGTCTGGAGCTTGGCTTGGCCTGTGATGAGCGTCTTGTGGTGTCAACAGCGATGGTGTCGTCGTCAACATTCAAGACCTTGTCATCGATTTCAAACTCAGCATCTTCTTCCTCATCAACTTCAGCTGCCTTTCGCTTGTTGTTGTTGTTTCTGGGTTTTCTGGTGAATGGAGCTTCGGAATCCGATGCATTTCCTGCGACTTGCTTCCCCTTTCTGTTGTTGATGGCTGCAACAAAAAGGTCAAGGTTATTCATGTGCTTGTCGATGGAGTTTGCATTTGGACGATTGTCCCGGAGCTTTTGACGGTTGGGGGGTTCAAGCTCCAAGGCCTTTGCGGTCAAAGTATAGCTAAGGGTATTCTCATAGCTGTAGCTATTGCGAGGAGCAATAGTACTTTGATTTGCGAAATCTCTCTCTGCGCGGCGGATGAACTTTCTGACGTTTTTCTTCATCTCGAGGTGGTCTCGTGTGATAGCCATCTTGTTTCGGCCCTCGGGGAGGACACGGTCATCAGGTCTAACGTTGAAATTGGCACAGAGGAAGGGAAAGTCGAGGAATTTCTCAAGGCAGAAGAGATGAACATGCCCGGCATTGTGAAAAGGGTCGGTGATGATTGGGTCAGATGATTGCTCATCGAAGGCAACTCGGTAGTGTCCCTTGTGGATGGTGCCGTTGCGGACTGGGCAGTCTTCGAAGCGGCACTTGTCGGAGTTCTGATGCGAGTAGCGTGCGGCGGAGTCGGATGGAACGTTTTGAACCCAGAGTGTGAGTCCAGAGTTCTTGGTGTGTCTTTGTCCTTGGACTGTGTGACCTGGATGGTTGAAGATGAACTCTTGTATCTGGTTGACTGTGTACCTAACATGTGGCTTTAACTCTCCATCCTTGGTGTACTGGAACGGATGCTCGCCGGCACGATTTGGAGTTCCCCAACTTCTAGGTGGTTGTGCGAGCGGAGTGTAGAAGCTGGATGGGTTCAACGATTGGATGTTCTTGCTACGCTTGTTTTTGCCCAATGTTGTCGCGTTAGGTTTGATCCATTTCTTTCCAGGTACCTTGATGGGTCTGACGGGAGTTTCGTGTTCTTTTGGTGCTGGTCCTGGTGCCGGTCCTGACTCGGGTTCAGCTTCGTTGTCTGAGAACGTAAGATCCTCCGGGTTATATTCATCTTCCGAGAGTGCAAGATCTTCTGGATCTTGTTCGATGGAGATGGCAAGAGCCTTACCCTTACCCTTGGATGTCTCGCGCTTCTTGATTGGCTGTTGATCGAGCCCAAAGGGCTCACTGGTATCGATGCCGCTAGCGATGACTTGAAGGATTTGATCGTCGAATTCTCTGCGTCGTTTCACTCCTTGCTGAAGTGCCGCCATAATGTTTCGGGGCAATTGACCAGCTTGATCAATGATGTGCAAAGGATAAGCTAGGTCAGGGAATTCATTCAAGACAGAGTTTTCGTAATAAGGAGGAAACTCAAAAGGAGCAGGGACCTGTTGAACTGGTTGCATGCTGCCAATGAAGCCTTGGTTGAAGGACTGAGGATTGACTGTTGCATTGTCAGTAATGTGAGGAAGGGATAACTCAACTTGAGTGGGATTTCCTTGCATCTCTGCATCTGGCTGGTTGAGGAACTCTTCAAACTGGAAGAGTTGAGGAGGACTTTGATGAAGGGTTTGATGCTCGTCAACAGGGTAGACAGGAGAGTGGAGATCGGCCCCGTCAAGGAATTGGTATTGGTCGTCGAGAAGGTAATCGTTCAAGTTGAATTCCGACATGTTGTTAATTTAGCAGCTCAGCTGTACTAAATCGATTGAATGTAGTAAAAGGTTTACGTTTTTGGGGGGATTATCTCAAAAGGTAATGCTAGAGAAGTGTTTGAAGCTGCTGAAGGATTGTAGATGAGACTGGGAGTTGTATATGAGGAAAGAAAAGAGAGGACAATAGGGATTGTCAACGAGCTTATGTATTGAAGTTGATGCTTTGTTTCTTGATTGTATTGTTTCTTTGTATATACATTGACAAAGAACCCGTTGAGCGGGTTCTCCAAGTTACAAAGGGATATGGTTTATAGCAATTGTTCACCAGAACACGACAATGGGATTGACTCGGCCAATAAAGGAGAGCAATGATTTTCTTTATACCTTCACTACTGACAGAAGGGACAGCGTTGTCTTCTCTCGGATCTCATATCCATTGTTGTGGCCAAAGATTCGGAATCTTGATATCTCCTTTCATCTTCCGACCTACCTGTTTGATTGTTGTATAGCCAAGATGACACCGATGTAGAAGTGGCGTCTTGGTACAATTGAGCAATACTATTGAACCAAAAAGGCCTGATTCCAACTTGCAGTGTGTACTAGCTCAATATATAGTACCATGATATCTGAAGCAAAAAAGCACAATTGATCGCCTGTGATTCCCACCAAACGGGTTGCAAGAACTGCCATGAAAAATCTACTAGTTGAAGAACTTTTGAGAATTAGCTTGTAGTTCATTTATATGAATGAGGCTATTCAGAATGAAGTTTGAACAACAATAATCAGAAGGTCTCCAAGATAATCAACATACAGCACAAGGCCGTTCAGAACAGGTCTGTGTATCTTGTTTGTAACATCATGTTGTTGTAATCAAAAATGGGAAAAGAAGAATAATGGACAAAGATGGAATAAACATAGACATACCAATAATAAAGGAACTGTGAACATGAATGAAGATGTCATGAAAATAGCACCATAGCACAGATCCTAGATTCAAAAGTCGGAGTACTGTTAGTAAACCCTCCAATTGATGTTTCCCGGATGTATCAGCAGAGTCTGGTTGTGTTCAAGGCGCAAATATGAACAAAGTTAATACAGAAGCTTCTCCGCCATAGCAACGATAGAATGGATCCATTTTGAAGATTGCAACAATTGAGAATAAAGCAAAGATATATACTTGAAGAGTGGACAGCCCAGCAGTATGAACTTCTATCGATGAAGGTACTGTGATTGATGTTGAAGGTTGTTGGAAAAGTATGGAAAGAAAAAGGAAGTTTTCTGCGATCAAAACTTATAGATGAGAAGAATTTAAATAAAAAAAAAGCTTTTCAAGGGTTGTAGTCCGTGCAGAACTAGCTTGAGATGATTTGAATCACGTGTATCACATGGATCACGTGATGATAGTAATACTGATGGAAGCTCACCGAAATTTGATTGGTTCATAATTCTAAGACACGGTCACCAGTCTCCTTGATCGGCTTCAACAACGTGAAATTCCCCATGTATAGGTAGTATGCCATATGTATGCAGTGAGCAGGTAAATACCTTTTCCCTATATAGAACATTCTTAACTTGAGAAAGTCCGTTGTCTCTACCCCTTACGTATAATATAATACCACACTATGATATAATGTGATATAATACAACAATTTACACTATAACATCATATAACATAAGCCTTTTATATATCATAAGAATCACTCACTGCCCACCCAGCACGTGCCCGTCATTTGCGTTGAGAAATGCATCGCAGCACTTCGCAAACGTGTGATCTCCAAAATCCGAATTGTTCATCCCTTCCCCACTTCTTCTGGAAATGTTCCCAACTTCACTCCACACAGCACTCGCCCATTTGACTGCTGACTGGACTGGCAACCTGATCGGCTATTCTTATCCTTATACCTATTTGTCCGGAATCCCGAGTCCCTGTACTATACTATACGAGTGCAAACATCAACGGTCGGTAGGTTGGTCGGTCCATTTAGAATTGGCACAGAGTAGAATAGAAAATCAGGGCATGACGAAAGTGTGAAGATCTAAATCCTTATTCAGTATGCTTCTGCTGCTGATTGTCATTTTCGAGTAACCACCATCCATCATTTGCATCTTGTCTGCTCCCTATCCTTCTATCTATCTAAGCTTAAGGCTTCATGTTTTTGTCCACATACCATACTTTAATCCCTCCTTGAAACCTTAATTTTGCGACTTCTCGACTTCGTGTACCCTCGTTTGCTCATACCGCTTCATACAATTTACGCCAAAGATGGAGGAGAATAACCCAGAATTGCAGGCAAAGCTGCAGGAATTGGAACATGAGCTGGAGGTTAGTTATGGCGTTTCCAACAACGGGGGGCTTGTTTGTAGCAGCGTCGCGTGTGCTCTTGTGCTAGAGACCTGCAGGATGTCATTTTTCGGGATAGATTAGATTGATTCTAGAGCCAGATTGCTGATACAAATTTTGCTTTAGGAAGGGGATATCACGGAGAAGGGGTAAGTTTTCCCAAAGCCATGCTAGAATCGTTCAATGCCAGATCAACAGTTCTGATTACTCCAACACAGGTATCAAAAGCGACGCACATTTCTACTTTCACAATATATGGGACCTTCGACGATATCTGCGGAACTAAAAGGGCTGCGCATACATGCTCCTGATGATAGCATACATCCCTCGAATGATGGTTCGCGCTCTGCATCGCTTGCTGCCCTCAATTCGAACTCAAATACCGCAAGTGGGAGCGATTTCTACCCCTCACAAAACTATGGCGCATCACAATTTTCCGGTCGAACAGCAACAATGGCGAGTGATGTAGGAAGCTTTGGAGCCAACAGAGCGCAAGATGGGCGAACCTTTTCATACGCCGGTAGACCTCAAGATTTAAGACTGGCAGTACATAATCCCACCCAAAGGCATAGCTCTTATAGCCAGAACTCCGCATATCAGCCCGGCTCTCCAGCAACTGGGGACTACCAACAAGACCGTTCAAATGAGCCAAGTATGAGAATAGGATCAATGGCTTCTGGCACAAATTATGCTTTTAATCCGGCACACCAGACCGGGTATGTGGAACATCCGGGAGAAGTCTACGATCCAAATGGAGGTCCAATGATGGATTCTCATGGCACCATGCTTGGAGAGTCGCAACAAGGATATTTCTCGGATTTTGCAGGACAACAAGGATACGACATTAATGGACCAGTTTCTTATGGTGGAGGGCCACATCGATATTCTTCTAGTGACGCATTCTCTCCAACAGCGGCAATGGCACCACCGATGCTGACCACCAGCGACTTACCTCCTCCGGATGCCCTAGAATATCAGATGCCTCTTGAACCTCGAGATGTCCCTTTCGCTGTTTACGATCCACATGATAGAAATACTCCTATGTCCAAATTCGACAATATTGCAGCCGTGTTAAGGCATCGGGGAAGGGCGAGGGCAAAGATGCCGGCGTACTGGGTGTTGGACAATAAAGGAAAAGAGATTGCTTCTATAACTTGGGAGAAACTTACTAGCCGAGCCGAGAAAGTTGCGCAAGTAATCAGAGACAAGAGTTCTCTTTACAGAGGCGATCGAGTCGCTTTGATATATCGCGAATCCGAAATTATCGAATTTGCCATTGCTCTGCTTGGATGTTTTATTGCTGGAGTAGTTGCAGTCCCTATTAATGATCTTGACGATTATGCTAAACTTAATACGATCCTGACCTCTACACAAGCACATCTTGCACTGACTACTGACAACAATTTGAAAACTTTCCAGCGAGATATTACGACACAGAAGCTCAATTGGCCAAGAGGGGTAGAATGGTGGAAAACCAATGAGTTTGGAAGCTGGCATCCAAAGAAAAAGGATGATGCACCACCTTTGACTGTTCCCGATTTGGCTTATATTGAATTCTCCCGAGCCCCCACAGGCGATCTCCGCGGTGTAGTGATGAGCCATCGAACAATCATGCATCAGATGGCATGTCTCAGTGCTATCATATCAACAGTACCGGTTGGAGGACATGGCGACACTTTCAATCCCGAATTGAGAGATAAAAATGGAAGATTAATGGCTGGGGGTAGCAGTCGTGGCGAGATCTTACTCTCTTATTTAGACCCACGACAAGGTATTGGTATGATTCTGGGTGTCTTGTTGACTGTATACGGCGGTCACACAACTGTCTGGCTTGAAAGTAAGGCTGTTGAGACGCCTGGTCTTTATGCGCATCTCATCACAAAATACAGAGCAACCCTCATGGTAGCCGATTACCCAGGTCTAAAACGGGCGGCTTATAACTACCAGCAAGATCCTATGACAACACGAAATTTCAAAAAGGGGATGGAGCCAAATTTTCAAAATGTCAGGTTATGTCTAATAGATACTTTGACAGTCGACAGCGAATTCCACGAAGTTCTAGCAGATCGATGGCTACGACCAATGCGAAATCCTCGAGCACGAGAATTAGTCGCTCCTATGCTATGTCTGCCAGAGCATGGTGGAATGGTGATCAGTATGCGAGATTGGTTGGGTGGTGAAGAGCGTATGGGGTGCCCTTTGAAACTAGACATTGGATCAGATGGAGATTCTATCGAGGAAAAATCTGAAGAGAAAGAAAAGACAACTGGTAACGGCTTCGGAAGTCTTATAGGAGGCGGAACAGTAGCTCCTGCCGAACAAAAAGGGAGAACAGAATTAAGTGAAGTTCTTCTGGACCGGGAAGCGCTCAAAACCAATGAAGTTGTTGTGGTCGCTATTGGCGAAGAAGCACGCAAGAAAGCTAGTAGCGAACCGGGGACAGTCCGTTGTGGTGCTTTTGGTTTCCCAATACCTGATGCAACCTTGGCGGTAGTTGATCCCGAAACTGGTCTTTTAGCCTCGCCACATTCGGTGGGAGAGATTTGGGTAGACTCTCCATCGTTATCAGGGGGCTTCTGGGCCTTACCAAAACACACAGAACAAATCTTCCATGCGCGACCATACAAATTCGAGCAAGGAGATCCAACTCCAATGATGGTAGAGCCAGAATTCCTTCGAACAGGACTTCTCGGGACTGTAATCGAGGGCAAGATATTCGTTCTTGGTTTGTATGAGGATCGTCTTCGTCAGAAGGTTGAATGGGTTGAGCATGGTCACGAAATCGCAGAACATCGGTACTTCTTTGTGCAGCATATAATTGTGAGCATCATGAAGAATGTGCCCAAAATTTATGATTGTTCGGCTTTTGATGTTTTCGTCAACGATGAACATCTTCCGATAGTTCTGTTGGAGTCACCATCAGCGTCAACAGCACCTGCTACTTCTGGTGGACCTCCACGTCAACTCGATACTGCGCTTCTAGACTCCCTATCAGAAAGATGCATGGAAGTCCTGATGCAAGAGCACCATTTAAGAGTCTATTGCGTTATGATTACAGCACCAAATACTCTCCCGAAAGTTTTGAAGTGTGGGCGGAGAGAGATTGGTAACATGCTTTGTCGCCGAGAGTTTGATCTTGGTAATCTTCCTTGCGTGCACGTTAAATTCGGAGTCGAGCGCGCTGTTCTTAATCTACCTATTGGGGTGGATCCAATCGGTGGCATATGGTCACCACTGGCTGCGCAAGCTCGTGAAGATATTCTATCTCCTGGCGACAAACAATATTCTGGAATTGATCGTCGCGAAGTGGTAATTGATGACCGGACATCTACACCTCTTAACAACTTCTTAAGCATAGTCGACTTATTGCAATGGCGCGTGGCGCGACAAGCTGATGAATTATCCTATTGCACTATAGACGGCCGAGGCAAAGAAGGAAAAGGAATTACGTGGAAGAAATTCGACACGAAAGTGGCTGCTGTAGCTATGTATCTCAAGAATAAGGTCAAGATAAGGCATGGTGATCATTTAATACTCATGTACACGCATTCAGAAGATTTTGTCTATGCAACACATGCATGTTTTTGCTTAGGAGCAACAGCCATACCCATGGCTCCTCTTGACCAGAATCGACTGAACGAAGATGCACCGGCATTTTTACATATGGTCTCAGATTACCGTGTGAAGGCAGTTTTGGTCAACCAAGATGTTGACCATCTAATGAAACAAAAGGCAGTTTCACAACATCTTAAACAATCAGCACAAGTTCTCAAGGTATCGGTACCAAGCATATATAATACTTCAAAACCACCTAAGCAAAACAGTGGTTGCAGAGATCTTGGCCTTACGATGTTACCAGGTTGGGTTCAGCCAGGATATCCAGCTCTTGTTTGGACATATTGGACTCCTGACCAACGTAGGATCGCTGTACAATTAGGCCATGATACCATCATGGGTATGTGCAAAGTACAAAAAGAGACTTGCCAAATGACAAGCTCGAGACCTGTTTTGGGTTGTGTGAGAAGTACAACTGGTTTAGGTTTCATCCACAGTGTTCTGATGGGTATTTTTGTTGGGGCACCAACATACCTGGTCTCTCCTGTCGAATTTGCACAAAATCCAGTATCGTTGTTCTTAACTCTATCGCGGTACAAGATCAAAGATACTTATGCCACACCACAAATGCTTGATCATGCGATGGCCGTTATGCCAGGCAAGGGTTTTACCCTTCACGAATTAAAAAACATGATGATTTCTGCCGAGGGAAGACCTAGGGTTGACGTTTTCCAAAAAGTACGCCTCCATTTTGCTGCGACTGGTTTAGATCGCACCGCGATTAATACGGTTTATTCGCACGTTCTGAATCCGATGATAGCATCTCGTTCATATATGTGTATTGAGCCAATTGAGTTATGGCTAGACACTCAAGCCTTGCGCAGAGGTATGATCTATCCTGTCGATCCAGACTCTAATCCTAAAGCTCTCATGGTTCAAGATTCTGGTATGGTGCCTGTATCGACTCAAATAGCCATTGTCAACCCAGAAAGCCGTTGTCTTTGCCACGAAGGTGAATATGGTGAAATTTGGGTAGAGTCAGAGGCATGCGTCAGAGCTTTCTATGGGTCTAAAGATGCTTTTGACTCGGAAAGATTTGATGGACGTACTGTTGATGGTGATCCAAATGTGCAATATGTTCGAACCGGAGATTTAGGCTTTTTGCACAATGTCAGTCGACCTATAGGACCAAATGGTGCACAAGTCGAGATGCAAGTACTATTCGTTCTGGGTAGTGTTGGAGAAACATTCGAAATCAACGGCCTGAGTCATTTCCCTATGGACATTGAGAGTTCTATAGAGAAATGTCATCGTAACATTGTTCCTGGAGGATCGTAAGTTTTTCCCCCGATTGTTCTATCAAAGCCTAAAAGACTAATGAATTTTAGTGCCGTATTTCAAGCAGGTGGACTCATTGTTGTACTTGTAGAAGTAGGAAGGAAATCGTACCTTGCCTCCATCGTACCCGTCATCGTAAACGCCATTCTTAACGAACATCAAATTGTCGTCGATATCGTTGCTTTTGTCAACAAAGGCGACTTCCCTAGATCTAGACTGGGAGAAAAGCAAAGAGGTAAGATTCTAGCTACTTGGGTCACACGCAAAATGCGTACAATGGCACAATTCGGTATTCGAGATGCCGAAGGGGGTCTTTCGGATGTTACAGAAACAATGGAGCCACGAAGCGGCATTCCTAGTGTCCGAAATGGCAGCGTAATTGCCAGTAGTCTTCGTAATGTTGAACCTGCGCCTCAGATTGTTGAAGAACAGGAACGCGAGCGTCAGCGTGCCGTCTCACAACACAGCTTTGCTCCGCTCCCAACTGGTATATCAGAAATGCCGGCGGATAATTATGATGAACCTCCAATGAGATCATCTCATGAAGTTAACTTTGGCATGAGAAATAATGATGATACACCTCCTGCAAATCCACAATCAAATCATTTCGAGATGTCGGGTCATAATTTTGATGGTGGAAATATCAATTTCGATAATCCGTATTCCGAATTTGTAGTTCCAGGATTTGGACCTAATGCTGGTGAACCTCCAGTGATTGGTCCAAAACCGGGAATGGATATGAGGATGGATGTAGGTGGACCAAGTGGTGGAGGGAATGATCAGTGGAGTTTACCGAGCCAGCAGCAGCAAGGAGGTGTACAGAGAGCGGGAGAATTTGGGGGATTGAGAGTTCATAATATGGATGATGATGATGACTGGAAGGATACTCTAATGCATTACAATCGGGCCAATCAATAAAGTGATTGAGAAAACTTGGGTGGAGGGCGCAGCTGAGGCGTATGTGGATCTATATTGGGGAAGGGGTAGGTAGAGAGGAGGCGTGATTCTTAGAGAGAGAGAGAGAGAGAGAGGATGAATACAAGGGACTTGACTCCCCTTATGAATGTTTTTTGGGCGATAATATCCTAGACCGGGACTATATATTGCATGGATTGATAGAATTTGGAAGAGCGAGATCATTGATGGAGCAAAACACTTGGTTAAAAATACAAATAAAAGTACTATTATCAATACGCCTGCAATTCTGAATATTTGTAAATGAGACGAGATGAGAAGAGATATTTACTGATAGGTATTTACCCAGGCAAGGTCATGTGTAGATGGATTAGACTTGTCACAGTATGGTTGATACGAGAGTTGTGAATATATTTTCTACCTACAAATGCATAGTAAACGGCTCGAGAAGCCTCAAGCTTACATGCAATAATCATGATTCTGCTTGTAGTCTAGTCGGTGATGCGACCTTGCATGTCTACATCAAATAGTTGCAGTAGTGTAATGACGGCGATCCCGAGGCCCGACTCTCGGTTGCGAGTTTCCCGAGTTGAGATATGGATTGTAGACTTTAATGCTACAAATATGAATTAGAAAAAATGAGAGCAGAAAATCTCATTCTCATCTTATAGACATGTGTAACGCAATATATATCGTAAGGGCCCGGAATTAATCATCAGAATATCTAACTAATGCACACCCTAAATATCACGTGGAACCTACCGTTGCGCGTCCGATTATGGAAAGCCTCAACAAGATCTCTCGGAACAAAGAAATTCTAGTAGATCCCCTCGCCATACTCGTGTTCGAAAGATCACAAAGTACAAAGAAATTGGAATGCAGCGACGTATCTCGTGCGGATATCACCGGTCGAGAGAAGACAAAGAGGATAGGAGAAGTAAAGGAAGAGGAAGGGAAAGGAAAAAAGTTAAAAAGTCGACGAGAAGTTCTGCTTCTCTTCTTGAACACAACATACATACGTACGGATACTGTTGCTGTATTGCTAGACGAAGATACGGGCGCGGCAGTATTGATATTGCTATATTTACCGCGACTACTTAACTTCTCCTCGATTTAATTTCTTTCGAGGGAAGGTTTAATACATACATTTCTTGATTGACTGATTTGAGAAAACTCGTCATCGAGGGAAACAAATAAGAGTACGAGAGAATAAGTTACCATGGAAGACAAAGCTTCCGCTGGGAAATCTATGCAGGTTATTGTTTTGGTAAGTAATATTCCGAGGCTTGTTTTTATTTTGATTGTTCGTGTAATGTTTGTTTTGTTCTGTTTGTGTCCGTTCTTTCTGAATATGCAAAGCGGGAGACTGCATGAAGGAGGGATCGTGGGTTTGTCATTACATGCATTTGAAGCTTGTTTTGAATCTTTCCTTTGCTTGATGGATGGATGGGTGGGTGGTATTTGATTGATGGTGCCGGTTGAATGGCTTTGTTCGGATGTGGGTGCATACACACTCAAGTCTGAGTGGGTATTTACCGTTCTGAGGAATTTTGGTTGAAAGTCACGTGGCTTAAATGTGCTATCTCCAAGATATCTTGGTGCAAGGGAAAGGGTTCGAATGTTTCATTTTGTCTTTGAAGTAAGAAGTCTTGGTAGTTTGATTTAAAAATCCCTTTGTTGGATTCGAGAATCTGCTATTATTATCAAGACCCATAAGATTGCTTCAAACGGTTCTACGCGTGTTTGCGATATGAAGCATAGCATTTGCTAGGGAAAATGCTAATAATCAATATCAATAGGGAGCAAGTGGAGGCCCTTTGGAAGATGATTGTACCGCATTACTAGTACGATCAGTATCATTAGGATGGAGTAAAGGGTCTGTTCTGGCTGTAGATGCCGGGGTCCATCTCTCGGCTATTGACCGACTTCTCCAAGACCACAACCCCTTAACAACCGAACGACCATATTTACTGAAAGATGGGATACTCGCAGGCCTTGAACTTCCATTCAAAACCACCGGAGCAAATGCTGCTCACATAGCGCGTAATCTGGTTGGGGCTCATCTCATCACTCATCCGCATCTTGATCATATCTCCGGCGGGGTGATTAGCACCGCCAGTCCCAGTTCTAAACCAAGAAAAATTGCGGGATTGGCAAGTACAATCGAGGCGTTAAAAGATCATATATTTAATGATGTTATCTGGCCGAATTTGTCAGATGAGAATGGGGGAGTGGGGTTGGTAACTTTCATGAGGTTAATTTCGGGTGGTTCATCGGTTTTGGGAGATGGTGCTACGAAAGGTTACATGGAGGTTGTAGAGGGACTGGCCGTCAAATCTTGGGCTGTTAGTCATGGACCTTGCATTGGGAACTTTCCTTGTATGTATTCCCCATTTTACTTTTCGAGAATATCTGATTGCGGATTGGATGTTAGTTTTGTTAAACTACGTATCTGCTCCCATCAATTTATTTTTGCCTTTCACCACCACAACGTACTAAAATAGCTCTTCATTTCTAGATCAACCAGGAAGAAATTACCCCAACGAAAGCAGCAGTCCTCGCACTCCCACCCAAAGATCCGGTACCCACTCTCACCGCACTCAGTACTCCCCGATTACCATACCCCAGGTGTCATCAGAAGGTCTCAATTTCAACGCTGATTCTGCCCGCGCGTACACCAGTTCTGCCTGCTTCATTCACGACATTGCATCTGGTAACGAAATTCTCATTTGGGGGGACGTAGAACCCGATACACTTTCTTTCTTCCCACGCAATAAACAAGTATGGCAAGACGCCGCTCCCAAAATCGCAGCTGGAATACTCAAGGGGATTTTTATTGAATGTTCGTATGACAATAGCAGACCGGACGATCTATTATTTGGACATCTAACACCGCGCTACGTCGTCGAAGAATTGAAAGTTCTCGCCGCCGAGACGGAAAAATGTCGTGAGGATCTCGCGTGTCGGAAACGTGGGAGCGAGCGCGGGGCTGATCGTGTTGTGAGGAGTGCTTCTCCGACGGGTAGTGGCGATTTATTGAGGAAATCGCTCGTGATGAGGGAGAAAGATAAGAAATCTCATCCGTCTCTGGCTACTTCTGCTAATTATCTCTCTTCACACCGGAGAACTTTCGGTATAGATGTCCTGAAGGGCGTTAAGATTATCCTTATTCATGTAAAGGATAAGCTGGATGATAAAGAGGATCCAAGGGCGAATATATTGAAGGAGTTGCGAGAATATGAAGAGGTACTTAATTTTGGATGTGAGTTTGTGGTTAGCGAGAAGGGGATGAGTGTTTGTTTGTAGTGTGCGTTTGGTTTGGGACTTTCATTTTGGGGAGGGAATGAGACTGGGCGTTGGAGGGCGGGACGGTTGTTTTCTTGTTTTAAGTATGTATTTTTTGCCTGGTGGGAAGGTAATACCCTTTTGTATCTCGGTCAGAGGCTTGTGGATGGGAGAACTTTTTATTAGAGGGTTGGCTGGTTGAATTTCTTGCAAGTCTCAAGACAAGGTATATAGGTGTAAAGTTTTGCAACAGAGTATGCGTTTGCAACCTATGTAGCGTGGTATCTATATACAGTCGATTTGATATATAACTACATGATTTCTTACTTGATATTCTATTCTCCTTTCATGAACTACCAACATTTATAATCTTCTACCTCTCAAAGCCAATGTATAAGCAAATCATTGGCCTTCAAGCTTAGGCTTCACCAATTTCTTTGCCTCCTCATCCTTTCCAACCGCAGTGTCATAATCCGGTCTCGGGATTTCTGTTCCATCTACAGTTCTCCCATAAGTAATCCCTCCCAATCTCGAGATTGGTTTTAGGACTGCCGGATCAACAATATTCTTCTCTTCATTAATGGCATTTTCCCTAACCCAAAACCTGGTTCCCTCAATAATTGCCAAAACGCCTGTTTTCTTGCCTGGTGTCGCTTTACTCTCGAATTCCTTCAAGCTCTCCAGTTTTCCCTCGACACTAAAATGTGATTCTAGTACTCTACTCGTCTTGACAGTTGTACACGGAGCGGGTGTCAGTCCACTTAATGCCCATTCCGATTCGCCATATGGCGCATTAATCGAAGTAGAGTTTGCCGCTTCGACGAAATGCTCCGAGATGATATTGATGGTGCATTCACCCGTCTCCTTGAGATTCTTCAACGAATCTTTCGCATTCTCGAATCCTCCTGCATATCCCAACGTAAAAAGTGGGGGATCGTGATTAATCATGTTGAAATAACTGAACGGGGCTAGATTTGTGGATTTCCCGTCCGCGCTGCGGGTACTGACGAATCCAATGGGACGTGGAATGATGGAGGAAATCAGCAACTTGTAGTTGTAGACTGCGGGACGACCTTCTTCGTAGGGATCGATTTCGATATGTGGGATCTTGAGAGATTCGCCGTTGTCGTTGGCGCCAGAACCGAGCTTCCAGGACGGAGAAACGGTTTGTGTAAGATTCCAGGATCGGGATGCGTCCCAGGGTGCACGAGATGCTTCGACGGCTTTGAAATCGCCGTGCGGGTTGCGGTTTATGAGCTTTTCGGCGTCGGCACGTTGTTGGGTTGTGGAGGACATGGTTGTTGAAGTGTGGAGGTTGGAGATGGAGATGGGTTTTGTGGTTGAGAAGAAGTGGTTGAGGTTTGATGGCAGCGAGGGACTGGTTGATGTGAGTTACAATTAGTAATTGAACTATATAGCGGGGAAGCACTACAGAGAACGCTGTCGCAGATGGATGAATATATGTGTACATACCGGATTGAAGTTTTGAACACCTGCCTAGCTGTCAATCTCCTAATTGACATTGATGACGGATGGGTGATTGGTTTAATACGAGGGAAACACAAAATATATATCTACAACGCAAACTTGGAGATCACCCGCCATGGAATTTGTAAAACCGATGCAGATAATTGATGTGACTCGTCGTTCCGCCACCATATTTCGTCACATAACATAGCGGCTTTCATTCCGCTCTCAGAAGCTGTGGAGATTTAGCTGATAAGGTTGATGACCCCGCTACGATAAGGGGGGGGGAAGAGGGGGAAGCTCGGGAAGCTATAAAACGGGAAGGGAAGGAAAGGATCGTAATAGTAAGGCTAGAATCGGGTGAATAATTACAATTGATAGATGGGGTAGCTAATCTAATTGCACAGAAACCATTGTGAAGATAACAATAATAATAAGTTATCCTTCGATTCATTCTTGAAGGTATTCAGAGAACGACAGGAAGGTTAAACTCCGAACATTTGAAATCAATAGTCAATTGGTCAGCACTACTCCCCATTCCTGACAAATACATCCATCTATCTACCCATCCACTCGTCGACTATCACAAGTATATCTGAGAGCTGCTTATTAGAAGCTGATAAATAATAGAAGACAAAGAGAAACATCAAAGCCCAGAGAATCACAGTAGACAACACGAGAAGCTTCATTAAAAAAAATGGATTCTCTACCTTCTCAACTCTCGTCTCTCGAATTAGCACCCGGTGTCCAAAGATACTCTCTCGGAAATTGGAAGCTTCAATCAGGCCAAGAAATTCCTGATGCTCATATTGCATTCAAGACATTTGGAGACCCAAGTTCTCCTGCTATTATCTACCCTTCTTGGTTTTCTGGAGGTGAGTGAGCGTTGAAACTGGCGCCATCTACCTGTATATCTATCTACATGATGGTATTATTGGAGTTGAGAGTCACGTTAAAAGGCAAGAAACACAAAGTATGACAACGCTGAAAGTAAATAGCAATCGCGGACAACGAATGGCTCATAGGAGAAAACCAAGTATTGAATCCCCAAAAATACTTCATAATCATCACCGCACTTTTCGGCAATGGAGAATCAACCGTGAGTTTCCCTTCCCCTCCTGATGCCCAATACTTACACGCAAAAAAAAAGTCTCCATCCAATTCCTCCATCTCTCCTTTCCCAAAAGTAACCTTTTATGACAACGTCCGCGCTCAACATACTCTCGTGACTTCCCATCTCCAAATCACCCATGCACGCGCTGTGATCGGTTGGTCCATGGGCGCAGGTCAAACCTATCAATGGGCCACCATGTACCCCTCATTCATGGATATCTGTATCCCCTTTTGCGGATCCGCAAAAACAGCTCTTCACAATCAGGTCTTTTTAGAAGGTGTTAAATCTGCACTGTTAGCTGCTAAGAGTCTTTCGAGTGCAGGATCCAAGGAAGGTGTTGTTGTGAAAGGAGGGGAAGGAGAAGAAGTGAGGGTTTGGAGTAAAGAGGAGAGGGAGGTGGGATTGAAGGCCTTCGGGAGGGGATATGCTGGATGGGGATTCAGTCAGGTGAGTCAATCTTGGCAACATAGTGGGGGGAATCGCATCGTGGGCAAGACTGCGAGGGTATACTAATACAATTGTAGGCTTTTTACAGGGAAGAACTCTTCAAGACCGTTCTAGGATTCAAAGATCTAGAGGATTTCATGAAGAATTTCTGGGAGAAATGGGCCCTCTCGAAAGGTACTTTCTACCAATTCTCTTCCTTGTCCCACCTTCTCACCATCCTCCCCCATTCCCACCCAATTCGTCAAATCCCTCCTCCTCTTCCAATCTAACACTCTCCCTCAAAACAGATCCAGAAAACCTCCTAACAATGCTCCACACCTGGGCCTCTGGCGACGTCTCCAACCAATCTCCCTACAATGGAGATTTTGCCGCTGCAATGGGAGCTATCAAAGCCAAGATGCTCGTTCTACCCGGAAAAACAGATCTGTATTTCCCGTATGCATTTTCTTTTCCTTTTCTTTCCCCTATTTCTCTATCTACTCTCCTCCCCTTCTCCTCCCTCACTAAAACTCCCATAGACCCGAAGACTCTGAAATAGAAGTCTCCCTTATGCGCCCCGGCATCGGCAAACTCGATGTTTTTCCTAGCATATGGGGACATTGGGCTGGAGGCCCGGGTGATTCAAAGGAAGATGTTAAGTGGCTTAACGAGAGGTTAGTTGAGATTGGCTTGTGAATTTTGGTTTCCTTTTGGAGGCTAGAGGGAATGAGGGGTTGATTGTTTAGCGGAGCAAGCGGTCTAATCGGGCATTTCAATTGATTTTTGCATAGCATCTAATGTTGGATGGAAGTGACTAGCAAAAATGAGATTTTATCATTATGACAAGCTTATATGCTAAATGATCATTATATGTACCTATGTATAAGAATATGTCTCCATGAGATTTCGCGACTATGTACTGTATACCATGTCTCCTAGATTCCAGAGGCGAGTACTAAATACCGGAGGCCTTCAACTCATTCATCCTGGAAATACTATCCCACATTAATCTATCCGTTCATCCCACCCGCTTAATCCCATCTCTCTTCTTACACTCCCACAATTTACTCATTCGCTAAAACTTCTCCATTTCTATCCCCTACCACTGGTACAACAACCGGCCTCTCACTATCCACACTAACCCTAGCACCCATACCTAACCCGCTCTTTGCACCACCACCGCCAACACCGCTCCTCTGACTGCCACTCGCACTCCCCATGCTACTTCCCCTCTTCCTCCCTGTTCCCTTCAAGTTTCCTGTCAACTCTTCTCTCACCTCCCTTAAAAGTTCCTCTCCGGGTATTCCCAATCTCCCCATCCTTCCCACTAACAGCGTATTCTCCCTCTGTACACTACCCACCTGATCCCTCAAAACTTCTCTCTCTCTCCTCAACACTTCAATTTCCGCCCTCAAACTAGCATTGATCTGCTGTAACTCCTCTCCCTTTTCTTTTTCCTCTCTCTTCCTCTTTTTCTCTTCTTGCTTCTGTTCCTCCCTCAATCTTCTCCTCTCCAATTTCTCCATTTCTTTTTTGTGTTTTTCCTCTATCTTCTTGACCTCTCTCTCATGTTTCTCTTCTGCTTTACGAATTGCTTCTTTCTCTTTCTCGCCGTCTTCGCTTTTCTTATCCGCTTCTTTTTGTTTTGCCTTTTCCAATTTTTCGAAAAGTTTTCGCTTCTTGTCCTCGAGTTTCTGGAGCTCTTTGTCCTGTTGTAAATTTGCCTTTTCGACTGCAGCTGAATCTTGTGATGATACTTTCCGGAAGGACAGAGCTGATTCAAAACTAACTACTGTGGATTCGGTAGAAATAGATGATGAGGATAATGATCGAGAGCGAGTCATAGGGGCAGAAATTTGAGCTGAAGATGGTTCGCTAGCAAATTGAGCAGGCCCCGGATTTTGGGCCGAAGAAGATTCGGTGGCATGAGGTAGACGGTCAGCAATAATCGCTGGTGCATACGGAGCGAATAAAGCTCCGGCTGTTGTTGCTACTCCTGCTACTATGTCGTATATTCCGCCACCATTTGCGGTTGGTTGTTGTTGTGTTGGTGCTACAGGCCTTGCTGGACCAGCAGTCACAGGCATTGACTTTTCTCCTTGACTATCTATGCCTGCAAGATGGCCGTTGGTTTGATAATTATGTAGATCTTTTTCGGGATTATGGTGATGGTGATGCCGATGTTCACGTTTTTCTGGCTGTGCTGTGTTGTTTCCCCCAACAAGTTCTTCAGTGGGTTCATCATCATCACTATCCAAATCCTCAATTGTTTTCGAACATGCCCAGTCCAAAAATTTACCTGCATCCGAGACAATAGCTGATGGTGTTCCACGATCAATCATAAATCGTGGTATACCACCACCAGGATCACTTCTGGTGACCATAATCCACTCAATAGGATTTTGTTCCCATTCATCGTCCTCACTTGGTGCGGGCGTCTTCTCCTCTTTCTCAACCTGAGCTAGATTACTATCAGAACGTGAAGCTTGCTTATGAATTTCCTCTCTTTCTTCCTCTGTAGTGGATGAATCATGCTTCTGATGAGCATTCCTCAAAACGGCCTCTTTGCCTAAATTCGAAGCGGACCTATCCCTTGTGTGTCCCTTTGTAAGATCAGATGTAGATGCAGATCTCTTGGGAGGTAGCTTCTTAATTGGTATCTCTCGAATAAATTCAACAGATTCATAATAACCTCTTATATATCCATCACGCGGTGGTGCATCTGGATGTTGACATGGTTTCGATATCACCATGAAATGGCGGGGTACTTCGTTGTTATTTTGTTCTTTGAGCGCTTGATCTGAGGAGATGAACATGGTGACAAAATCTCTCGGGGTGGTTGGTCCTGGAAATTGTGCTGATAAAAGATATACTGGTACACATTAGACCGATATCCCTCATCCCAATTCATTGTAAACATACCTTCCATTTTCCCAGTCCCAGCAACATTGTTGTACGCTACCCTCTTCTCTCCACCAATGCCTCTAATATTACCTTCACCTGGACCCCCCTGAACCTTTAGAGTTTCTGGAAATTCCCTCTCTAAACCTCTCTTCCATTTTGTAAATCCCAGTCCCTCATGTACACTCCTCCTCGCAAACCAAGTGCCCTTTCCATCCTTTCCCTTGCAGGAATATACACTTATACCCAATGGATTGTCAGCCGGTTTTAGTTTTATTTGTTTCCACTCCTTCTGTAGAGATTCAATATCGTGAGGCGGGGGCGGAGACCTAGCATGAGATGCAGAGACTTCGGATGCTGAGGATGCAATAGAAGATGTTGTATTCGACCGCGGACGACTGTTGGACGATTCAATACTGTCGGGTATAGGGACGGAATCGATTATCAATTGAGCGCTGTTGAATGAATCTGATAGGAATGGTTTTAAATTATTGGTAGGGGTATCATCGTACTTCACAGCGCCCAGCGATTTGAGAGCTTCATGAAGAGCTGACATTTCGATTTGTTTGCTGGTTGGATTATTTGTTTCTTCAGTCAAGAATGAATTGCGGTGTCTCTGCTTCCAACACAAGGCTATGATTAAGTTCAAGGAGTATCAAGTCAGTAATGATAAGCAAGATGCAGCAGACACATGGGATTGTGGTTTGAATAGATCGAGTGAATGGCATTCAACAAAGAATAGAAGATTACTGTGTAGGGATAGGGATGGGGAGGGAGGGCGGTAGGTATATGTAGGTAGGTACTTCATAAAACTCCGGATCTATTTACAACTGGCCCCCTCCCTTCCAAGTTAGCATTCAATTACTCAAGTAGTAACCGGTTATGTATAAAAAATATCAATACGCGACTAAATAAGTAATACCGGTATTCTATCGAATATCTATAATATTTTATCCCGGTATTACGGCATTGCGGCATTGCGGGGTGAAATACAAATCATTTCCAACATCGTTCGAGTAGAAACTAGATTTCTATCTTTTGGGCAGAACGCTTTGACGTCATTCCTCAAGCACAGACAATGAAACTGAAATAGATAGATTACATGAATGCGTCAATACGTGAATACGTGAATACGTCAGTACGAACGATTCTGGATGGATGTTCCGAAATGACAATTAACATGGAATCGAATTTTACATTAAAAGGGGGAAAGTCTCCGGAAAGAAAAGTCATCAGATGATTGATTTGATTCCATCTGATGTTTACGAAAAATAGATAATCTTGCTTTTGAGTACGAAAGTCGTGGAACATTATTTGTTATGTATTATTCATTTATGTACAAAGTAAAGGTAGAGAGAGAGAGAGAGAGAGAGAGAGATTGACTACTTTTACAGCACCATAAAATCTATCCTTGGCTATGCAAAAAATTCGACTGTGTCCATCGACCAAAACCCAATGATGTTGTACCCAACGCCTTGCTCAATAGATATGCCGCCGATAAGGCTAACCAGGTAGGCAATGCTGCCAAAGATACCGCAGTGTAGGTACATATTTACTGCTCTCAACCGAATGTTACACCCTCCTCTCCTTGTGTGAGCAAATCCTGTTCTGCTTTACAGCTACCACAATACTCCTGATGCCACTTCCTGAGTTCATTCATTTTATCATCCACCTGAAGAACTTGTTGATGTGAACCTCCCTTGACTTTACTGCTCGGTAGACTATTTGTCTGGTTCTCTCGCAACATCATTTGAGCTTGTTTGCATCTCAGGTTCTCATCCAAAAGCCAATTTTCCCATTCCGCTTTTAACACATTTCTCTCGATATTGTTGACCACTCGCATAGCGATCATGAGATCGTATCTGTACGAGCCCAGATGTTGACGGGTTCTTCGAAGTCTCTTGGCTGTTGATTTTGTTGACGTTTTGGTGAATGGTGACCCTGCCATTTCATAAGGAGCATTCAGATCCGTAACATTCGCGATTTCCATAAATTGCGCGTAACTATCGAATCATATTAGCATATATTCAAGGTTGGGGAGATAATGAATGCCTACCATTTGCTCTCATGGGAACTCTGGACTCCCGTTGATAGGCTATTCACAGCTTTGTCAAGATCCTTCAAATAAATTGCTTTGCTCATGCTTGGATTGGGACCAACTCCCATTCGACTCATGAACTTTGCTGCATTCCGTTCTGTCCACCATTCTGATGTATCGCGGCCAGTAAGGAATGCATTCACCACCATGCTTAGTATCAGTGCAGTCAAAATGATAGTGTGGGCGCTGGATATCTTCCATATGGATCGGAATACCGCAAACGTCCACATCATCACCGATGATATACAACTCTCACCAAACGAGCTGAGTGTCTCGAGCAACATGTTTGTGAGTGTACGTTGCTTAATTTGTGGTCGTTTGGACTTGCTTGCGTCGTTGGCCGAAAAAAGTGAAACTGTTGTTTGGTGACCTACGTGTCCGTAAATGTGAATAGCCTTCTTTGTCCTGCTATTAGGTCCCAACTTTCGAACTTGATCAGCAATAACATCGGCCAAATCTTCAGCATCCATTGCACAATCATCGAGAGCCTGTCTTTCAACTAGACCTTTTCCAATTTTAGGGGATTTTGACCATTCAACCTTTGTATAGATTGCCAATTTGCACTTTGATTTGGCGACATGTGTAATAACGATCTTCGAGACCAGCATAAAATCTTGGAAATGTGGTAGATGCCAAGGGGTCTTGGAATCCGTAACAACATAACATACATGATCGTTCATGATATCAATTATTTGATGATCAACAACGTTTGCTTGTCGCGATCTTCGCCAGGAATCAACGTAGTCAATTTGAAATTCGAAGTCTCGACGCATATGGTTACCATCGAGATGAACCCATGGACCTTGAGCAATCTTTTGTGCTCTCCGTTCATGGTAAAGCAGTTGAAACACTGCGCTTTTGTCACCAAACATGAGGTGGAAAAGGGCTTTTGGACTGATACCAAATTCTCGCTCGACCGTCTTTCGTTGCATATCGGGTGGCTCGTAGACAACAGGCTGAGAAGGAAGCTGAAATTTCTGCACTTCCTTTCCTTTTCTATTGAAATTGAGTCCGCGCTCAACATGCAAAGAGGCTCTGAGATCACGATCTTTGCGACTGTAAGTACGACCTGAGATCGTTCCATCATCGATTGGCGTATTAACGTCGACATCCTCCCAACTCTCCATGCTGGGACTTCTAGTAGGGTCTTCATGCTCCATTTTGATTAATGCCGTCATGATATCTTCTAAACTCATGGGATTCTCGGCTTGATTTATATCAACCAAAAAATTTAGTCTTGATTGAAGCAATCGAAGAGGCTCAAGGAAAGTTTTAATGGTGATCCTAGTAAATCCTGTATCGGGTGAAGTATCGAGGAGATGCAGGAATAAGAAGTCACAATCTCTGCCCGGAGCAGCTGTGACTTCACTAATACTAGCCAACTTGACGCCAGTTATCAAAACAAGGCCTAAATGATGACTATAAAAGTATATATCTTTTTGAGTGACGTAAACCCTTCCAGGAAAATCATGCTGCTCATTTGGATTCCAAGTCGCACGAAAGACAAGTATGACTTTGTCTTCTCGCGAAACATTTGGAAATAGCATTCGAAATTGTGCATCTTGAGTTTTCAGCTGGATGGGGTAATTGCTGGGATATACTTCTGGTCTAGATGCAGATTGATTTGCTGCACGCGCAACTTCAATGTCGATACTAGCACTAGCGGATTTTCGGTGGACCGTGGGTGAAGGAACTGGGGTTGTTAAAGAATCAGTCAATGGACTAATGGGGCTCTTTGCAGACCCAGGTCCATTATCGGGCTTCAAGTTCTCGTCCGTACCTATCTTTGGAGATGGATCTAAAGGTTTTATACGTGGGCTCCCAGGTGCTGAGCGAGATCCTAAGCTTGGGGTTTTGATCTCTCCCTTTTCAAGACGATTGATGTATCCCCAATTGCTACTGCCCCATAAATTGGCCATTATACCACTAGGCATTCCCCCACTAGCGTCACCCTGACCAATGCCAATTCCACGCTCTCCACTAACGATCACTGCCGATTTGCTCAAGTTCGTAGGAGCAGGTGGGTTTATGAGTGTTGATGGCGCCAAGGTACTTGTAGTGTAATCTTGAGTTGGTGATTGCAAGGTAATTTGTGGATTGGGAAGAGTATTCGTAGAGGCTGAAGGGGCAGAAATAGGAAGAATCGTATGACTAGCTGATATCAAACTAGCGATGCCACCTGATGCAGATTGAGATGCACTTGGAGGTTCGTTTGACTGCATACTAGTCGACTTCCTGTGCAGGTCCAGTTTTTGCATGATTCTAGCAGCATGTTCTCGACCAGTTTCGCCCTCTTCTCTCGAAGTAACAGAACGACGAGGAGGGACGATGTCCGAACTGGGTCTTCCAGCAAACTCTGCTCCAGGAATAGGTAGCGTGCCGGACCTTTCAATCATATCCTCACTGCCATATAAAACTTGACCATCTGCGTTTTTGGCAGCAAATTCGGGGATAGAAGGTGGAGTAATAGCGAATGCGGGATCAATTCCTCCAGCGCGGAGCGTTCTAGGATTTGCACTAGCCTCGAGAGCTTTATTTTTAGCAAGTTCAAAGGCCTCGAGCCATTCCATAAGGATAGCTTGGGTCTCTGCTTGAACAAGAATTGTTTGATTTTTGGTTTTGACCTCGAAACAGAATCGTCGATCTTCCTGAACAGCCGGTTTCACATTACAAAGAAGGACGCCAATCTTCTCACTTTCCTCTACTCCCCCAGATTGTATTCCTTGTACTAACCAACCAAAGATCCCGTCTTTGACGTAGAACCAGCGACGGACCCACAAAGTTCTTGCGGGCTTGCCAGATATTGTTCGTAGGAACAGCCAATCTTGTTTTTCAGATCGTTCAGTATGTTTGCTTTGAGGTTGAATAAGCCCAGTCGAAGGGCCTCTTGAGCCAAGGTATGCAACTGTTGAAAGATTGTAGTCCTCCAATTCTCTGGATGGTTTTGATGCCTGAGATGCAGTTTCAGCAATATCTCGTCTGGCAAGCTGCAATTCACGGCGGAATGTTGCCTCACCAGCTTCCATTTCTTTGCTCCATCCTCGCACACGATCCATCTCATTACTCCATTTAGAAAGAGTCAGCGAAGAGGCTTCTCTTGTTCTCTTCATCTCCCTCCATTGATCAGTTGATACTCTCACAAGTAATTTGTCGATCGTATATCGTAACTGCGGCGCAAGTAAACAAAAGTCCAAAGATGCTTTCAAATATGCTTTTCTGGTTTCGTGTACTTGGAAAGCATCCTCTCGCAACGCCGAAGGCTCTTTAGTTTTCGATTGGGCCACATATCTTGCCAGTGTAGAGTCAAATGTTTTCTGCGATTGCTCTAAATATCTTCGGGCGTCTTTGAAATTCCGTAGTTCTGAAGCCATGAATGCTTTGATGGGCTCGCATATATTTGTATCGATTTTCCTAGTACCAGCCATAATCTGCGACCACCATTCCTTTGACCCTTCTCCGAACCTTTGCATTGCCAACAAAGTATAGTCATGATCGAGGACAGCTTCGGAAACGTTCGCAGGAGGGATCGATCGAAAGAGAAAGTTATTGAATGCATCTTCTAATGACGAAGCATCGTGAACAAGTTTGGTTATGGATTTGACATATGCATCGAGCCATTTCTCAAGTATCTCCACTTGATCAGAGAAATGTACTGCTGTCGCGCGAAAGGTGGGTGAATCGAGGGCTGCTTCTTTCAAGCCTACTGGTATCAAGCTCAACGGCCTATTGAGCTGTGGTATAACGGGCGGCGCAACGTCCGACATGTTGAGTTGATTAAACTCTACGCAGAGTAAAAGATAGAATAAATCCCAACCTCATTATGTTGGAAAGCTGTAAAGGGTTGGATTGTATATGTAGATCTGAAATTCGTCCTCAGAGTTGGCACAGAAAGTTGGGGTAGGCGGCTGGATTATTTGGGGGGAGGGGAAAGTATAAGGGGCTTTAAACTGGAGGTTTGTTGTCAACCAATAAACTCACAATGGAATAAACAGTAAATGACATTAAATTTGATAAAACAACTGAGGGGTGAATGTTTAAATTGCTCTCAAATGCTATAGTATATAGAAAATCAGATCTTTCTATGTAGAAAACGGCACAGTGAATTATTCAACTGTTCTCCCAATCCTCAATTCCAAAAGTTCCAGAAATATATTATTTTAATATTGATCAATGTTCTTTTCCGGCTCTTCATGTCTCTCATGGGGACGCATGCATTAGTGTGTGGAGGTGTTTTCCTTTCCTGATCAGCCCAATGTTTAGCCTAGGGTTACAGCTGGATTAATGGATTTACAAGAGACCTGGTGGACCAGTGGGGAGGTTGTAGGACAATCATTGTTCAACATATACACAAATTAAACTTCCGTTTTGGTTTTTTGATGGATTTCTACTTTAAATAGATTAAAGACTAGAAACATTGCGAAAATCATTGAACTGAATGTTCCACTTCAGTGAAATCTATTAATATACTCGAGTACACCCACCATAACTCCTATATTCGTCAACATGTGAATATAGAGACTCCAATTATTCCTCGGCCGTAGCTTTTCCAACAGCTCCCTTATTTTTTCTAGACCTCTTCTTCTTCTTCTTTTCTGGAATCTCGACACCTTCCATAGCATCTGCTCCTTCCCCGGCATCAGGGCCAATAGTAATTTCCGGTCCATCCTCGTTACCGAATGTCTCCTTTCTCCACTGCCTTAACCTAGCTTTCTTACCGAGATGCTTCTTGTCTTTGCGTTTCTTTTCCGCATCTCTGAAGGTAGCCATCTTTTTCAAGCCGGCAAATTCATTGAGAGCTGAATCAGGTGCCATCAGAATATCTCTAGCCGTTAAACCAAATGAGGTAGGTGAAGTTTCGCGATATCTGAATACTGATGCCTTTTTGGAAGCCAAAGAAAGATCAACATCAAGCTTGCTTTCCACAAGATCCTCAATCTTTCTTCTTTCCAAGCGCGCGGCCTTCTTTTTGTTTTGCTTTTCCAATTGTCGTTCTTTGTTGCTTTTCGACTTCTTGGATGATCCCTCTTCGTCGCCCGATTTCTCCTCTGCATCATCTTCAAGATCCGATAAAGAGTAATTAGGTTTTGAGGATTTTTCGTCGTCATCAAAATCGGAAACAATATCTCCAATGTCGATATCGTCGTCCCACTTTGGCTTTTTGACCTTCTTCTTCTTTTTGCCTTCTGTTTCGCCGTCACTCTCGGATTCGCCCTCCTGTTCAGCATAATAGCTATCCCCAAAGCGTTTGTTCATCTCAGCCTCCCAATTTTCATCGTCCCAGGCCGCGTCTAAGAATTGGGCCCATTCTTCATCCTTCAATGTTTTACCATGTATGCCTGCAGCTTTCTTGATCTTTTGGAGCCTCTCCTCCATCTCATCAATCTTCAATCTCTTCAATCGGGCTCTCTCTTCTTCCCTCTCCTTCTTCTCGGCCTCCTTCTTCTCTCTTGCAGCATCTCTTTGCTTTTTCCTGCCACTTACCTCATCACGACGAACGGATTTTGCGGCGACGACATCTCTAGCATATGATTTCAAGTTCTCATTGCTTCCTTCAGCATTTTCGAAGCGCAAGTTGTAAGCTGTCTCGAATTGCTCGGCTCGGTTGTCATCGTCTTCGTCGTCGGATTCCATGGGCTGGAAGCGTGCACCATCAGTAGGAACCCATGCGCGAGCTGCCATGAAGTTTGACAAAAATGTCTCCGGATCCTTATCGGCAACGGCAATATCGACTTCAACCTTTGAAGCTCTGGATGGATGGATACCTGAGCTTGAAAGGCCTGAATCCTTATCCTTTCTAACGAGGAATCCCTCATCTTCGTCCGAATCGGATCCATCGGCAGCTGCATGCATTTCGCTAACAATTTTCTTCTTCAAAGCTTCTTGTTCTTGGGCGAATGTCTGTGGGACATTTTCATCCTCGTCCTCCCCGCCTGCATGACCAGCCAGTAAATTCTCTCGATGATAATCTTTCAAGTACATAGGCTTCTCCTTCTTTTCTTTCGTGGTTCCTTCCTCTGCATCTTCCTCAATCGGAGTATAAAATGTAACCTTTTCATCGTACACTCGAGGGTCCTTCGAACGTAGAGCTTGTAATGTAGCTGAAATCTCCTTGTCCAAATCTTCGGTTGCTAGAAATCCTTCATCATCTTCATCTTCATCATCGGATGACGAAGAATCCTCATCGTATTTGTCGCCGTATTTCTTCTCGCCGTTTTTTCCAATTGTTGGTCCAGGTTTCTTCGTATACTTTTCCTCCACTAAGAAAATGATAAGTAATGTGATTAACAGCCTTCGGAACCGATTTTACTCACGTCTTTGAAGCTCTTCACGTTTCTTATTATGCTCGAATCTTTTCGCATATTCTTGATTGACTTTGAACCCAGATTCAAGCGGGGCACCTCCAACGGATTCGTCTTCACTGCTAGAATCGCTGTCGTCCAACATCATCTTGGACTTTTCGGCCTTTTCGACCTTTGCAAGAGGTTCTTGCTTGGCCTTTTTCGTGCCATTCTTCGTCACAAGTTGATCTTGCGATTCAGCCTTTCTTTTCCCCATTTTGTAGGACTCAATTGTAGTTGTGAAAATGTTCTTACCAAATTAATCCAAACAATTCTTTAAGCTTGAAAATCAAAATCAAAATCAAAAAATAAAATCTTGGTCGGTGAACGTGAGCAGAAAGTTCCGGCGCTAATCGGCCGCAGCCTAGGATCTTGATTCGCTCCATCCACAACCCGCCATTCCTCCATTCATATCCATCTTCCTCTAAAAGCAGAGCTACCCACCGAGCCTATTTATTGACATCTACTAAGTATCAACAGTAAAGGGAAATCAAGATACCTTTCAAATCTCTTTCAAGTATCATCGCTTCAAACAGATTAATCCGAAAATAATCGGCGATTTTTGGAGGTCGATCTTACATTCGAGAAACACGATCCACAAACCGGTTTCGTAACATATGGCGGACTCAACTACATCAGCTCCAAAGCCAAGTTCCAGCGTCAAGTTGGTTCTTCTTGGTGAGGCAGCTGTAGGAAAGGCATGTAGATATGTGGAATAATTATAGAACATCATGTTGACTCTCGTCTAGTCTTCCCTTGTATTGCGGTTTGTGAACAATGACTTTCAGGAAAACAAGGAACCTACCATTGGAGGTACATATATATTCATTTATATTACTCTCACATTTACATGTCCTTACTGACAATTATTATTGCAGCTGCTTTCTTGACGCAAAAATGTAATCTACCAACCAGAACGATCAAATTCGAGATATGGGATACCGCCGGACAAGAACGTTTCGCCTCTCTTGCTCCCATGTACTATCGAAACGCCCAATCCGCTCTCGTCGTTTATGACCTCACAAAACCTACATCACTGGCTAAAGCAAAGCACTGGGTAGCAGAGCTTCAAAGACAAGCGTCACCGGGCATCGTCATCGCACTTGTCGGCAACAAGCTCGATTTGACAAATGAATCCGATGATTCCAGTAATAACTTGGGAGATGAAGAATCAGCCGAAGGCGAAGATTCAGGCGGAGATGCGCGAAAGGTATCAACTGCTGAGGCTAAATCATATGCCGAGGAAGAGGGATTATTGTTCTTCGAGACCTCTGCCAAGCTTGGCACAAATGTAACAGAGGTATTCACGGCAATCGCAAATGCCATCCCAGAGACATCATTGAAGGGAGCTAGAGGACCTGGAGGTACACAAGCAACTTCAGCAAGAGGAGAAGAACAGTCTAGAGTCAATTTGACAGGGCCAAGGGATAATGCTTCGAAGGAGGGTTGTGCTTGTTAATACATCAGTCTCATTTTTCGCGGGATTCGTTCCAATGTTTCCTTTATTCGCAATCGTTTGGGTTCCTGGGGTTTTTGGAGGTTATTTTTGATATTTATTAGCTGTTTGATATGAACATGAACTGAATAGCAGGTAGTAAGGAGACAAATCGGGACTAAGAGGGTTCAAGAATATCATTTCAATTTTTGGAAGTCCGTTATGGTAGCAGCTATGGCTCACTTTGTAACAGGAATTTGCCACCGATAATCAATAATGACGATCCAGCGCTTTTAGAATTCTGTTGTCATAATATGACTTTTGTTATTAGTGAAGGTAAAACGAGTGAGTCGGCCTATGTCCATCCCGCCATGGTTTTACGCACAGCTGTTTCAAGCCTTTCTACCAAAGCACAGATGTTGCGAGGCAATCCATCGGATTCTGAGGGACTCAAATGCTCGGTGCATTTCTCCAAGTCTGGATTGATTCTATTTGAGTCTACGGCAACTAGTAATGATAAGCTTTTCCATGTGGAGTTTTCACAAAGAGTATAGAGTCCGACAAATGTTGTTTCCAATGAGGCTGCGTATGAGCGGCTGTTTACACATTTGTTTCGCCTGATGGTGAAATTCCAAACTGTCTGATGTTTCTTTGACTTTACCTTACATGTGGGTGTTTGAGATGATATGGAGGATGGGGAATCGATCGCTGGGTATTCATACATATATATACAGCATTCTTCTCCTCTCAATGTTCTCTCTAAATTATTCCAATCTACTTTTCTCATTTTTAACTGTTTTACAGCTGGTCTGATTTGTATTCAACTATACCTTAATTCATTTATTCAATTACTTCGACAGTACTATTCATATATTCAAGATGCGTTCCTCAACAGCAAGTTTGATTTTGGCCTTCTGCGCCATGTTGGCAGTTCAGGCAGCTCCAATGGGCACAACCACCAATGTCGCTCGTTCAGTTTCTGCTATTGAGTCAAGAGCAGAGGTCGGGATTGTTGCTCGCGAAACTGGTTACGATGCGGAGGGCAATGAGATCGATGCAAATGGAAACTTGATCGAACGTGGTGAGTAGTCTTTTTCAAATAACTCATAACAGTGTAATCACTAACAGCTTCACAGATACTGGTTACGATGCGGAGGGCAATGAGATCGATACAAATGGAAACTTGATCGAACGTGGTGAGTAGCATTTCTCAAATAATTTACACCATTGTGATTATTAACAGACTCATAGATACTGGTTACAATGCAGCCGGTGACGAAATCGACGAGAACGGAAATGTGATCGAAAAGAGAGCCAAGAAGAGCAAGAAAGGTATGTTAACATAACTGGATTGGACTAGATTTACAATATTGATTTTTTTTCAGCCAAGCAAGCTAAGGCACGCGCTGAGACTGGCTACGATGCGGAAGGCAATGAGATTGATGCAAATGGCAACTTGATCGAACGTGGTAAGTACCGTCCATATATCTGCATAATAGAATGACTCGCTAATGATTTCAAAGATTCGGAGTACAACGCTGCTGGCGAAGAGATTGATGAGAATGGAAATGTCATCGAGAAGAGAACCAAGACAAAGACACGTGCTGAGACTGGCTACGATGCGGAAGGCAATGAGATTGATGCAAATGGCAACTTGATCGAGCGTGGTAAGTTGCAGCTCTCTTCATGTTTTCATGTGCATCTTCTAACAATTTTAGGTGCCGACGGATATGACGCCGATGGCAACGAAATCGATGCCAGCGGAAACGTTGTCGAGAAACGTGGTAAGTCAACCTGTCTCTCACCAACCAGGCCCCCCACAACATCTACTTACAATTCAATAGAAACCGGGTATGATGCCGAGGGCAATGAGATCGATGAGAACGGACAACTAGTCGATCGTGCCACCGACGGATATGATGCAGAGTATGTAGACCTACTTTCATATACTTGCTCCCTCTAAACCGGTCAATTATTAACTTTGTACTCAGAGGCAACGAAATCGATTCTAATGGACAAATCATCGAGCGTGCAAACAACAACAAGAAAGCCAAGGAAGCCAAGACCGCACGTAGAGGTAAGACTTCCTACCCCTTCTTTCCCATTTTTCCTAATCTAAACATCATTCCAATCACGATATATCAAATATCTACTAACACCATGCAGACTTCAACTACGACTCCCAATACGACGAGGCCGGCAACGAGATCGATGAGAATGGAAACTTAGTTAACGTCTAAGCCTTTAATCCTGCTTCATATCTCAATCTTCTTACAAGTATAGTCACGCGCTGTGTCCCTGATTGCGCGCTAGTTGGGTCTCATGTCAATACCTAGTTTCATCAATGAGTTCTCGGGTGTTTCATCAATCCTTGATTATTTCGCATTGTGTCTGGCCATGAATTACATTCATTTGGTACCAGTGGATTGGAAATACTCTCATTTATTTATCTTATACATCTCAACTGTTGAATAACTTTACACGTGATGTGATGTTGTGAAATGCAAAGTCTAATGTGAGTAATAGGATAGGAAGGTTCTGTGTTGACTTTGGCTCGCGAACCGAGCTTCCCCTGAAACATCAAATGATACTACTCCATACTTTCGGAGATAAAACATAAAACTTACTATTCACCTAGTGACAAGGTACGCCTCGCTCCCGGATGTATATATTTATACTTTTCTGTATCTAGCTTCCATCATACCAATCTTGCACAACCTAAGCAAATCAAATTAATATGTCACCGCTTTTTTGTTCTCCCATTCTCAAGGAGTCTCGATGAACTTAGTAGTATTATTTGACATCATTTAACATATGGGCTAGATACAAAGCCTCTAATACTTTATTATGAATCCTTTCCATTTCATTCATGGTCATCATCGTCATCCACTAGATTCCTGGCATCCCTATTACTGACCTCACAGTAGGGTTCAATCTTGGAAGCCAAAATACAACAAATACCCCTCCGAACGCGACAATTAATCCAGTAAGCTTCTCAAACCAGGTATGAAAATAAATGGCCGTCATAGCCAACATAAATAAACTCAGCCCCGCCACTCCCAGTATAATCTTCACACTAAATCCCAACCACCCATCTTGGTTTAAACCCTCTGCTTCATTCTGCGAGGGAGCCTCAATCTCTGCCGATTTGACCGCTCCATCTGCCATAACGATCGTCCGTTCCTCTTTTATTCCCGAACTTCGTAGAACCACATGAAGTACCTCTTGAAAAAGAAACATACTACCCAGAACAAGTAAGAACACATGTCCACTAATATCATGGCCACCCTTCCATTTTCCACCCACAGCTTTACAAGCCACCCCAGTAAAAAACTGACGCGTATTATCCATATCAATCTTTCCCTTCTCCGCCGCATCAACCAGCTCGCATTGTCCACCCGTTATAACAAACCCGCGATCGATTAATGGCGGGCCGAAAAACCATTGCGTGACGAATATCCACCATGTTGTAACAACTAAATAGCGTAATGTTCCACGTGCTCGTCGAGCTGTAAGGATAAAGACACCTGGGGGACCGGTTGAGGGATGTGTGAGGAGGAAGAAAAAATAACTGGCGGAGATCCACGCCCAGCCTTGCTTCACGAAGTATTGGTTGAATATGTTGCTCTTCTTTGCGAAATATGAGGGTGCGGTGCCTGGAGGATGAGATTGAAGAACTGGGTTGTACACTGATGCTCGCACGTCAGGACTTAAGACTGAAAATATTGAGCCTAGCAGTAGAGTTGCAGGATATATTGAAAGGAGTATTGCTTCGAAAGTGGTCGGCAGGAGAGGTGATCTCCTTGGTGCCATTTTGACGGATGTTGATGAAGCTTCAACTATTCGAGGAGATCGTCTTTTGGCTTTGGAAGGTGATTCCATTGTTAGATACTATAACATAGGAAAATCGTTTTTAACTTGGATAGAGAATGAGTGACCGTAGATGGTTGCGAGATTGAGATCGAGATATACTGTAGTATTAGAGCTGGAAGTCGCCAGATTGACCAGAGGCAAGAAATTTTGAAAGGGACCTAAGGTGTAGCCTATGACGTTGATGCTTTCCTTCTAGATTTTGCCATGTGTATCCACGAACAGGGCAGCCATCGGAATTAAGAAGGCCCGAGGGGTTAAGTGGCTCCTTCCCCAGATTGATTCAATTGATTGAATGGAATTCGTGCAATGGGAACGAGCGAATTATTGGGGTTTCAAAAGGGATTTGGACAGACTGTCTATTCTCTCTTTTCATTTTTTATAGAAATAATTCACTTATCCATTTGATAATTCCGAAGACAAATAGGGAAAATAATACAACACAAACAAAATGGTCTCAACACGCAGACACCCCTCTGAATTCCCCGAAACCCCCAGCCGCACACCCACGATCCCCTCTCGCAATCCCCTTCGCAAAGGACAATGGGCTCATACCCCCTCCAACCTCACGATCATTTGGCTTTGCATCTCTCTCCCGCTCGTAGCGTGGGATGCTGGATATGTGATGCTTCGACCTCTTTCTATGCCTGGAGGATCACTCCATTGGCCAGTCTGGGCTCCATATGAATTATATGGAAAGGTCGATTATATATATGGATGGAAGGCTTTCAATGAACATAATGGATTTACGATGGCACAGACATTTTTGAATATTATTGAGAGTTTGATGTATTATTACTATTTGTATATTTTATATGCTTATGGGAAGTCATCGCCGGCTCAGGGAAGAGGTGCTCCTAAGAATTCGGGAAAGGTTGCAGAGCAGAGATCTGTGGATGGGAAGATGGGGGCTTTGGCTGTTTTGGTGGGTTATAGTGCTGCGGTTATGACGGTCAGTAAGACGGTGTTGTACTGTAAGTTTGATATGGATTTTTTGTGGTGATGATGCTTTTGCTAATGTGGCATAGGGATGAATGAATATTACTCGGGATTTGAGAATATTGGCCATAATAGTATTCGGGATTTGATCTTCCTATGGATCATTCCAAAGTAAGTCATCTTCACTTTAAGATGTCTCTGTTGTCTAACAATCTATAGTGGTGCTTGGATAGCTGTTCCTTCATATATCATTTATGTAACTGGAAGTGAAATTCTTCAAGGGCTGACAATTGCTGCTGGTGGAGCTACGGCTTCGAATGACGATGTCTCGGTAAAGAAGGAGTAGATGAAAGACCATGATATATACGAAGGTGTTTGACCTTGGAAAGAGACATTTGCATGATTTTTAGTTATACATTTGAGACGAACAGCGTACTGCGATGACGAGATACCATAACAGTAAAGCACATAGTTGCAAGTAATGATAAGTCACGGAAATGTTTTTATTCCTTACTCAAAATCAAGAATCGAGATCTCTTGACATTTTCTGTTAAGTACAGTAACATGATTTGACCAGAACCATGAAGAGTGTAATCGTATGCTGCGGCATAGGTAAAACAATTGCACACCAGAAATAGAAAGTTAAGGACATGTTGACACAATGATCTTAGCTGTGTAAAGAATAAGGTTACAGAGCGGGCTTATGCACATCAATGTGTGCGAAAGCTCCCTATAACAGTGTGATTTGATGATTTTGTTTATATATCAAATCTATCGCTCAGTCAGCAACCACTAATAGAAGACAACTTCTAAGAGAAGCCTGCTTGGCGCAGTGGTAACGCGTAGCACTTGTAATGCTAAGATCATTGGTTCGATTCCAGTAGTAGGCAATAATTTAAACTTTTGTGATTTTTGAATGATTCTATTTTTGATGATTCGCTCGTCGATTGTGTGGAAGAGGGGGAATGTTGAAAGGAAATCAAAAGATTGATTCTCGTTTTGGGTTCTTCGTGTGACGTTTGATTTTAGTTAGTTCCTGCACTGCAGAGAAGTGGAAGGAAGAAACTGAGTGAATGAGTTGTGATTCGTGCGTTTAGATGGATTTGGTGGAGCGTATACCCACCTACCTACCTACCTACCTACCATATGAATTTACCTACTTATAATTTTACATCGTAGAAAACATAGCATGGCATCGCATAGCTGAGCCGAATAACTTCATATCCAATTATTATTTATTTATTTATTTATTTGTTATTAAATAGCATGTAAGTCTGGAGTTATGATCCACACGTATGTAAGTACACCTTTGGATAGATTCCAAAATTGATTTTTATATCTTTCTTTCTTATAAGTGTCTTTTCCCCTTGAATTGGATGGATGGAGACCGGGTGAAAAAGGCTCAGAAGAGAAGAGAAGAAAAGAAAGAGAATACAATTACCTACCTACCTACCTACCTACCTACCTACTGGTTAGTGCGTGTGTAGGCTACACTGTATTTCACCAGCATTAAACTAGTATCGCCGTGGAGTTATCATGGTATGACTGGTGAGATTATATACTATTGAGTACGATGTGGTATCCTAAGCCCGAGTATGGTACATAAGGAGGTATTGTATACCTATCTTGACCTGTCTACTAATGTGAGCATATTGATGATTCCTGTCTGTACTGTACTGTATTGTTTGACATAGGTAGGGTACGATTATGCACTACCCCTTCATTCATCAGATCTTGAAGTCTCGGTTAATTTACTGCAAAGCAGGTAAGATCAGGTCAGGTTATCGAGTCTCGGATTCTATAGGTGGGTTGAAAGGTTTGAAATTGATGGGGGAGATACCTGGCTTTATTACCGATGTACTGGACCGTCTTTCAATATTCATTCTGGTATGAGAGTATAAGAGTAGTAAATATTAGATGCAGTGAAGCCTCCCCAAAAGTAGGAAGTCTTAGGCATGGTTGGATATGTACTCGGAATAAATTGAGAGGGTTAGAAGATGTCTGTCTCGAAGAAGAGATTCATGCAGATATACAACAAGTACGCCATACGAATACTCCTATGGGTTTAATACGCCTTAGGGCAAAGTTCGGATATTAGATCTATCTAAAACTTACAGAATTTCCCAGAGAATTAGCCAATACTGTTTTGGAAATCATTATTTTTCTTTTTTGCCGTTCAACTAATAATATCCTGTTGGACTTACAATTCTTGGTCACTCCTCATCTTCTCCTGATCTGATTGAATGACACCTTTCTCTGATCGAGTAGAGAGCAGGAGGGGGGATTGAATATAGTGATAATCTTTACTATTGAAGTTAATTCCGTCTGTCCTCCGACGGCAAATCCTCAAACATCTCCATCACCTCAACCCGCTAACCCCCTCGAAAACGACCGTCGCCATAGCCTAGCAAGCGAACCCTGATTGGTTATCTTAAGAAAATAAGGAAGTCCTGGCTGTTTTACGAAAGGTCCTTGAAGAGCAACCTAGCGAGTTCTAGCGAGCGTGAGGTCGCAAGATTGGAGGTTAACTTGTGTAAAACGGGCGCTAGAGCTATTCGAGCTTGAATAATCATCGATCATGACCTACTAGCTAGATGTAGACGTCATTTTCAGACTTTGATAGATATATGCAATTGGAACTAACCTTCCAAGAAAACATTAAATCTTCAATTCCAGAAACCGTCGAGAGAAGAAAGTCCTTGAAGAAAACTTTTGAAAATCGCACTTACCACAATGATGGCTCAAATTGCACCAACTGCTCAAATTGACGCAGTCATCATGGCTAAACAGAAGCCAACTGCTCACAATCATGCAGTTACCCAAAAGGAAAGAAAGTCAACCTCACCAGCCTTACTTCCCATCCCACCAAATGTAATCAGGATGATAGCAAGATTTCTTCCGGAAAATTATGCTGCCTGTCTTAATCTTTGTAGCCGCAGTATGAATGAATTACTTGGAGACCGGTACTTGAAGGCTATGAAAAATCCACCAATTCAAACATTTTATTTATTGCCTAAAGTTGATTATAAATTTGTGGCACTTCTGGAGAGAGACCTTCCTCAACACTTTGCGTGCTTCGAGTGTGCCCGCATTCATCCAACAAGAACAATCAAATGGCACAATAATACTGAAGACCATCTCCGCTATGATGAGTGCATTCGGAGTAGGCGGCGTGTTTATTCTGCCAAGTTTTCGTCGTCCTTTGAAATATATTTCCCTCAAGTATATTTGGCGACGAAGCAACATCGATCCGGCATCGATATTGGATTTCCTCTAGAAGCTTTTCGACACCTAGAGATTAAACATAATCAGTGCATAGCACAAGAAGAATGACTTTAATATCCGTTGATGCCCGGTTCGCCGCCAATGAGCTTCTGTTGCGGTCTCAAACTTGGATTCTTCTCCCTCGGAGCCAAAAAGGCAGAATCGTCGAGGAGTTAGCTGAACATCGAATGCCGATTAAATTCTGTAGACATTTAGCACGAGGATCGTTGAAATTAATAGTGTCAGAACTTGTGAGAAGTAAACTTCCCCATACGCCAACGTTTCAATGCAATTGTTGTTGGACCGACTTTGTGGTGCGTCTAAAACATTATGGAGAGAGAGAATAATTGCGGTCATAATTACAAGATGGATCAATCTTGGAGCTGGTCTAGACCCCGAAGATTCGAAGTGGCATTATCATATCCGAAGTAAGGGTCAGCGTCACCAATGTTGTCTAGCAGGTATCCGAAAAGCTTTCGAAGAGCAGGAAGGATTGTCGATCGACGAGTTAATTTCTGGTAACCAAATGAAATTGTTCTTGGAGACGAGAGAAATCAACTGTCCTTTTGGGGATTGGATAGCCTTGCTTAGGGGTGGATTGAATAGCAGACGTGGTACTTGAATTCATTGGGACCAATTTGAATGAGCTCTATGGAAACACTCAGCAAGAACTGCGAATGAGAGATAATGTCTTGAAAGCAGCAGTGTATTGGAAGGATATAACATAGCTGATATTAGAGAGCGATAAGGATCATCTTATGTTTAATGTATAGTTCTGTTAGGGATACTTAATATTTTAATATATGGTAAAAACCTGACATAGAACTATTCTATGTGTTGATACCTCGTCGTCTCACCATGTATGGCAGATACATACTTGTGGAGTTACATTCGCCGTCATGGGATCTGTAAATGCCAAGAAATCGCAATACGAAACCTATTAGGAAATCTTTCAAAGATTCAAAGATTCAAACAACCAGATCATGAAACTTTCCACAATCAAATGGTTGTCTAATTGTCCAAGCGAGTCCTGCATTCATTCCAGACTCTTCATTGACAACCAGATCACGTGATTATGAAACGAGAGGTCACTCCCAAGACGCTATGATTTGGCTGCGCAATGAAAGAGATCTGATCTCGAAGTAGGCAGGTAGGCTATGCATAACTTTGAGATGAAGAGTGGACATCGATGTGATTTGAATGAGAGGAGTTTGATGATTTCGAAAGAATAATGCAGTAAGTTTGAGACAATAATGTAGTAAATTCGAGAGAAAATGGACCGACATAATGAGAGAGGAATACAATTACATCTAGATAAGCAGTCAGCAGTGAGATTTTTTTTTTACCTAGCCGTGATATACGATCAGATGATGATTCTAGGATGATGTTACATTGAGTATTCCTTACATTGGATTAGGTATTCCAGACTCTAGTGCTCCGTGCCACTGAGCGTTTGAACCATTGGTGTTGGTGAATGCATGACATGAGTGGAGAGGATGTAGCGAAACTCTGGGTCCTTACTCTTGACTGTTGCTGGCTTGGGTGGATGTCCTTTGTCAGTATCATTTTGGGACCTGCCTAGATGGATTAATTGATTGATTAGACCTTGCTGGATCTTCATTCCTGTATGGACATTGTGTTATTGATTCTACGGTTGATTCTATAAGAGGCAACTCTTTCTTGACTTGTATTTCTGATCAATCATGTAGTCAATAAATGTGTATGTAGAGACTCTTCCTTCCTTCTCGCTTCTTCCTTCATATATGATATATATATGTATATGTATTCATATAAAATAGTAGACAAACAGGTAGGTAGGTAGGTATATAAGGAGGTATCTACTTTAATGACATGTTCCATAATAAATTGAAACGATAGTTGATTGATATCAAATCAACTGAAACCACTCTCATTCACCATCTCTCTCTCTACCCAGGTGCTCCATCAGGTCGGACAAATGAGAGGCTAGACAAACATCCATCAGAACAAGGCTAATCATACATAACACGAGTAATGAATAATGAAGAACCTCAGACTTGGAACTTTGCACTTGGAACTCAGACGTGCTTGTCGATACTAGAGAATATCATCAGACTTCAAAGAACATCAATTCTAAACTTAAACCTAAAGAACAAAATCCTTTTCTTTTTCCTTTATCGTTGTTCTTATCCCTTCACAGAACAAATCATTCATTGCACGCATGAGAATAGATTGATTGCATTCTTTTCCCCCCTTCCCTCATTGCTTGCTTAACAAATTAGATTGTCGAGGTGCAAATGCATAATACGAGTTTAATCAGAAAAGAGGAATAAGAGAGGGAGAAGAAAAAGTTGACTGAAAACAAGATATATTCAGCCTATCGCTACGAAGAAAGAATTTATCAGCAAATCGATACCCAACACCCAACACCCACCTCCTACAACCTACTTCCTCTAGCTACTACCTAGGTATCTCAGGTGTTCAAGGTTATTCAAGATATTCAAGGTATCAAAGATATCCAAGGTATCCAAGGTATCCTTACCGAAAGCATCCGGTGTCCGTTCATCGACCCATCCACTCATCCAACCATCCCATCCTATCCCATCCCAATCCCAATCCCAATCCTAGACCATACGCCTTTTCTACAAACCACAAAGTAAACCGGAGTTCAGTTCTTACTTCTCCACCACAGATCATACAAACCACCACCAACAACTACAACGCTTTTCTGGTTTGTTTTTTCGCTTTCGCCCCCGATAAGAGATTCCTTTTAACGCCTCAAGAGATTCAATTCAATTTTATTTTATTCCGGCTGGCCCAGAAATCATCGGGGCTGGATTCAAGATTCGACATTGTGTTGGATCATTGGAGAAAGGGAAGCAAACAAGGCAGGCAACATTTGGAAGGGTGCGATAAGGTTACCGTATAATGATGGAGGACTTCCTGCGGGGGATGCAGCAATCAACTCTCACCACCTCGGTTTTATTCACAACGCCAACGTCGATACCCATTATAGCTGGCGCTCAGGAAGCTCTTCGAGATGCACTACAACAACCGACTAGCCTTCAACGTGCGGCGGCGGCTGTCGCGACCAGTACATCTAGCGACAATGTTCAGCCCCAGTCCAATGATTCGACGATAAATGGTGTGGTGATAGGATTGTTAAGTTCATTTGGTTCGGCCATCTTGATAGCTTTTATCTTCCTGATTGTTTATTTCTTCAAATATACCAGTAGTGGAAGGATTTTACTGGATCGGATCGGAAGGCCGGGAGAATACGACGATGAACAGGCTTTCGCAAAGGAAGAGGCCGAAGCCTTGGAAGAAATGGATGATTTACAAAGAACGGAATATTTAAGAGCCAAAGGTATTTCTAATCATTATCTACCTGCCGCTTGCTATCATGATACTAACGATCTTGTCCGTATAGCATTCGTACAATCAAACCCACCCGATTCATTACCAACCGACATTTCCTTATCGCAATACTTGGCAATTCAAGAGAAAGGAGTCTCTGCTTGGGAATTCGAACCAGAGTTGGAGATTGCGAATTGTTTTGTAGAGGCCAGGACAGAAATTGAATTCTTCGATAGCGAATGTTGCACCTTGACGAATTTACCGGTACCAAAACAGAACGAGGTGTACTATTGGGAGTCGAAGATTTACGATAAGCCAGAAAATACACTTATTAGTATCGGAGTGGCTACAAAGCCTTATCCTTTGTTCAGGTTACCAGGTATGTTGTCTGGATCATGAATTGTGAGGATAATTACTGACTTGAAGCAGGGTGGCATAAATACTCCGTCGCTTATACCTCTACTGGACATCGAAGATACAATCAACCCTTTAGCGGACCGGTATATGGACCACAATACGTTCAAGGAGATGTTATCGGAGTAGGATATCGACCTCGAACTGGCACAATATTCTTCACCCGAAATGGAAAGAAACTCGAAGATGTAGCACATGGTTTGAAATCACAGAATCTTTTCCCGGCTGTTGGGGCGAATGGTCCTTGCACAGTACATGTCAATTTTGGTCAATCTGGATTCGTTTTTATTGAAGCAAATGTTAAGAAATGGGGTTTAGCACCTATGACCGGTAGTCTTGCTCCTCCACCTCCATATGGTAGTGAACAAGGAAGCATTCTTTTAGAGGCAGGACGAGAAGGTGCGCAAAGTAGTAATGGCCATTACCAACCAGACCCAAGACATGGACGAACTCGAAGTGGAAATTTTAGGCATGGTCCACCTACAAGTCCTGGACCAATACGATCACCCACAGATATTTCTTTAGCTCAACTTACACACTTTCCTTCACACGAAGAGCCCGGTGAGGCTTCTAATAGTTCTACACCAGCACCTACAGGAGGTGCTGCACAACAAACTGGATTAGGGGTACACGATAATGCACAACCTCCTCCAGAATATACGAGTCCTCTACCATCAATAGCAGGAAGTCCTCGAGGAAGTACAGATAGCGAAAGGGCACCAATGTTACGAAGAAAAACTACACCTCCGCCGATACCAAGTTATAATGATGCAGTAGCACAAAGAAATCGAAGTCATAGTCACCGAGATAGAAGTGGAGGTCGAAGAGACAGAAGTGATAGTCATCGAGCCCGACAAGGTGATAGAAATCCTTCTCATGGAAATCCTTCTCAATCATGACCACCTAGCGTAGAGTGAATTTCAGAACAAAATTATATGAAGCGAGGAGTTTGAGAGAAAATGAGAAAGACTTAGTTTGAATAAAGGCTTTTGGCATGATTTTGATCATGGGATGGATCGCAGTAGTGATGTTTTCTTTTGGGAGGTGGGAACTTGTTAGGACTTGGAGTTTACATATGAATAGCGTGGTGTGAGGTAGTTCCCTATGTTGTTGAATTGAATTGAATTGAAGGGTGGCACGGTGCAGTTTTGGTATGCTCTTATCTTGTCTTGGGTTGGGTTGGTAAGACAAGGAAGGATTTGGAGATAGGTCGGGATGGATGGGATGGGAGAATTGTTTTGGTTGGCGTATTGGGTGTTTTTTTTTTAATGGATGGGTTGTTGATGGATGGATGGATGGACTCTTGAACATAAGTTGAAAATTGGAGAAGAAGATTTGGAAGAGAGATACATTGAAATGGATGGAAGGATGATTGTGGCAAGAGTGTCTCTCAAAAATGAGAAGTGGATGGAGGCATGAGATGAAATACATAGGAAGAGAATGGAATGGAGATATGGATACTGATTGCTGGGCGACTAAGTGGAGAGGGGTAAAACGGCTTGTGCATAAGGTAGCAGTCGAGGCAATACAATTATATGAAGTTCCTTTGTCATTATCAAAATTCAAATTCAATGAAATCAAATCGGATAGTACCAGTTCCATCTCGTCTTGGGCTTATGGGGACAAATCCATATTTTTGCGAGTGAAAATGGCGAAATGGAAGAAAGTTCTCGTCTGTAGGTACTTTTGAATTGGGACGACTGAAGGGATCTGGCTGTTCTGTCATATCTTGTCCTGTCTTGTGGATCGCGTAAAGTGGATAAGGTATTTATTTTGAATTGGGAGGTAGGTAGGGAGGAAGCTTACCTTGCTTAGCGAAGACAAGTCTAGTTGCTCACCTACTACTTAGTTAGACGATTACATTCAGCATGATTGTAGAATTACAATCTATGGAGTAGCTAAACTGGGATCCTGCTATGGATACTAGGGATAATTGTGGGGTTGAGGAAAATCAGGAGATGGGATAAATGCTGTGACATGTTTGCAGCGTGGACATTGCTATTGGGATTCGGGGGTGCTGTGTGTAGGTATGATTCGCATTCAGATTAAGATGTCCTTAAAAGTGAGACAAAATAATTTGTTGGGAAGTTGGCAGTGCAAGAACAAAGACAAAGAGGAGAAAGGATATCTTTATTATGTATCTTATATCTCATATCTTGTACTCTATGAATCTTAAATAATCTTTACGAAACCTACCTCGACCAATCCCTCCACCGGCAAATCTAAATCCGCCATCTTTCCCCGACTATTCTCGCGAATCCACAAGAAGATCCATAGTACGGCTCGTCGGATCCAGTTCTGCACGCCGCTCCCCTCGCGAATCTTCATCTGCTCTTTGCCTAATACGTAGACGATTTGATTTGCGGCTGCGCTGTTGATACCGTCTAATTCTCGCTGGATTTCTGGTGTGTGCAGTATACTCGTCGCTGGGGAAGTGTGGTTTGAATTTGAATTTGAATTTGGTGATTGAGATTGCGGGGTCGATGGAGTAGGAGAAACTAAACTCCTCTGCAGTCCCGAAAAGGTCCCCGGATCGCGAGTGATGAAAAGTGTGAGTTGGGAAATTAGGGTTGAGCCGATGGATGGCGTGATGATATCGTCGGTGTAGCCGTGACGAATGGTGATTCGATAACATCCGGGGATGGACGTTCGTTGCACCACGTAGCGTTCCTCGTCTGGGACGTGGGGGATGGAAAGCGGGCGCATGTGCAGAAAAATGATGATTTCAGGGGTTGCGCAGAATTTGCGGACGAATTGGGTGAAGACGATGGGGAGCTGATCGCCAATTTTGTCGAAGAAGATACCGACGCTTGGGACGGTGGTGATGGGGTGGGAACCATATGCTGCAGTGAGCCAAGATGTAGGGGTACCGGAGTGGAGATCGGTGTTTATGAATTCGGAGGGGCGAATGCGGTCTTGGGCTTCCGAGGTCCATTGTTGTTCTTTTCCGTAGCGCCAGAGCACGAAGATGCAGGAGAGAATGAAGGCGAGGAGGAGGGTGAACCATGCGCCTGTAGGGACTTTGATGAGGGCAGCTGAGAGGTAGACGCCGTCGAGGGCGGCGAAGACGAGGAAGAATATGAGGACTATGAGGACGTTTATGCGCCAGATAATTATGGCGACGAGGGAGACCATGCAGGTTGTTATGAAGGTTACGAAGATTACGCAAACACCGTAGGCATTTCCGAGACGAGTTGTCTAGTGTGATGTCAGTACCATGTATTGAGTATTGGAGGTGAGTTGGTATGAAAAAGAGAACCCACGTTACTGTATGCTGTTGTCACCACGACTGTACCGATCATAAGAAGCCAGTTTGCTAATGGCATATACACTTGTCCGTGAAATAGCTTTGAAGTATGAACGGTTTTGATGTGTGGAAAGTAAGATAATCTCATGACCTGTGATAGCAATTGAAAGCTAGCTGTAATCATAGCTTGTGAAGCAACAATAGCGGCTAAAATTGCGATGACAAGAGCGAAGTCTGAATCATGTTAGTAGATGTTCAATATAGGTAGAAGATGCCTGTAAAACTTACAGAATGTCCCTGGCGGAACCGTATTGAAAAAAGGATTCGTATAAGCGGTTTTTGTGGCATCCTGAGAAATGTATGCAGCTTGCCCAATATATGCCAATAACAGACAAGGATAAGTAAAGCCCAGCCAAGAAATTTGAACGGCTCTTTTACTAAAAGCACCCAAGTCTGCAAAGAGTGCTTCTACTCCGGTGAAAGCAAGTAAGAGTCCGCCTAATGATTTCCATCCTTCCTCTTTGTTTCGCATGAAGTATTGTCCGGCAAAATAAGGAGAAAATGCTTTGAGAACGCTGTGATCATACTGAGCTAAGTTGTAAATGCCAGTGCACATGTTGAAAAGTAACCAGATCATCACTATCGGCGCAAATGTGGTTGCAATTTTTGAAGTTCCGAAAGGTTGAATGGCAAATAGTAGGATGAGAATAGCGCAGGTTGTGCCGACGATTGTACTGGTGCTGATATCTGGCTGTGCAACTTCAATTCCTTGAATAGCTCCCAGAACAGATTGGGCGGGTGTCAAGATGCCATCCCTGGTAGTTGTTAGAGAGGTAGCTTCTTATACCTTCACACTGAACTTACGACATAACCATACTAACACCTAATACACCCAAGAATTTTAGGACCACTCTAGCAACTGCAGATCCCTCGATGAAAGTTCGTACATTCTTATTCGAAGGTTTCAAATCGTTGGTCTGATGACGTTCCATCTTAACCATTCCTGAAATATTTGGATCTAGTCGAACGATATGTGCGTAGCGGGCTAGTAAACTGTATAGAGCGAATGTGCCTCCTTCTCCATCATCATCTGCGGACAATACGATGAAAACATATTTGACCGAAACCATAAGTGTGAGGGTCCAGATTATTATGGATAGTGCGCCTACGAGATCCTCGTAGGAAGGGTGACTTGTAAAAGTGGAAGAGTAAACATATAAGGGACTTGTGCCTGGATATAAAATGTAAGCCGGTGTGATTTCCTAGGAGGGGAACTGAAAGTATACCTATATCTCCATAAATGACTCCAGTACTTTGATATGCCAGCCACATAAGCATCCATCCGGTAAATGTCTATAAGAGATTAGAATGAGAAGAATAGTTTGAAGACTCGCCTTCTGGGAAGACACGAGAGAGCCCCAAAAGCGCAAATGGAGGAAGAGCAAATAGAGGATTGAAGATCCCCGGAATCGCTTGAATGCCAAATAATTACACACCTGTTTCTTCTTCTTGTTCAAATCTTCATTAGCAATCTCTAATGCCTTCTCCTCAAAGTCATAACTAGATGTCATCTGAGATACTTTCGAGTCTGCCAAAACATCACCAAATGCCAATCCATTTGATCTGTTGGACCTCACGGGCTTGATTTCATCTCTGAACTGAATGTGCTGAGATGGATCTGCCATCTTAGTACTAACGTTCGAGAATTATGTTCGTCCTCCGCTCGGGCTAATATAATCCGAACAGGTGCTGAAGATGCTGCACCCAGAAAGGAGATCAAGTGTATAGAAAAGGATGAAATGATACAATATTAAACATAGAAGAAAAGTCCCCATGATATCTATGGGAATCTGAATTCACTTATACTACACCAAGACGTATTGATAACAATTTTTTTTTCTCTTCAGTCTCATCCCACCTCGAGAATTAGAAGTAATGCTATCCATTGGCCAATTGCCTTTCCGCCAGGGATACAAAGATTAGATTTCATGGGTCCTGAAGGGTAGATATCTCTACAATTGACATCCCCACAGCTGACATTGAACTATCAATGACACCTGAGCTCTATTCACTGTGATACCTTTGACAATTTGAAATTTATCACTGGGTTTGGTTGTCTTATCTTGGAGGATTGAAAGCCGTAAGATTTCCATGGAGGTACGAACTTTGAAGTTTCTTATCCTCGCCTCCGGATTCGAGCAGGCTAAAATCCCTCATGTATTACAAAAATGCCTCATTTCCAGCTCCACGCCTTTTGCGGCAAGAACCAACATTGCAAGGGGGAATTCCGAGGCTTCTGCTAAAGCGAGAATCAACTAGGGTGACACTGCAAGTTGGTGACCCTTTGTGGCGGAGTGGGATGTATGATAATGTGATGTTGTGATATCTAGGTAATATGCTTGTATAATGAAGACTCAGCTCTGATGTGTGTTGGAGGTACATTGCGTTCCATCTGAATCACCTATTATGCCAATAGATTATTCATGCGTTGGTAATTTCAAGGATAGACACCAGAGCTACCTACTTATCTTGGATGGAGTAATCAATTCACACCTAATGGTTGAAAGTGTCGAGGAGATTGCTTTGCTGTCGAGGTTATTTGGAAATGAGTTATTCACCGCCTTCAAATATTGCCACATCTCCATTTTGGGAAAATCTAATGAATCGACAAAACCTCAGAATTTCAAATTGTTTACATCCTTCTGTGATTACCTGCGTTAATGCGACCCGAGTTCGTTTCCTTATGTCCTCGAATAAACTGGTCGTTGCAAATTCATGTAAATTCACAGCGAAAAGTGTTGAGTCGGAGATATAAGAATGGCCACTTCTTCACTGGCTGGACGCGCGAGTACTGTTGGAAAGGATCAGGTTAGATAGATAAAGAATTTGAGTCTGTTTACACTTCTCATGTCAGGTACGACCCATATCGCAGTATTGTCTTACATATTCCGGTCATACCATTGTCTCTCACGCTTCTAAACCTCTCTATGAAAGAAACACACCTCGTGAAGTATATTCCTCTTCCACAGAGATGATCAACTATACTTGATGTTGCATACTTGATCCTGCATACTTCTACATGAATATGCGCTTCCTCTGCGATATTTTATTCACTCTAACATGAATCTCCGTCATCAATTTGACACTCAGCATCTCAATTGTCTTAACATCATGTCTCAAATTTTGATGGCATTCGGTTAGATATAGTTCACCTTCTCTAGAATCACCTAAGTATATGAGGGTGCTGACTAAGCCCAACCTCCTCCCAACCTCACCTCGTTCTTCAATGTGAATAACCTCATATTCTACAAAGGACAATGACGGCTTGACAGCATCAAAACATCTATTCTACTAGACATTCTTCTAGCTGCCTCAAAATAATCACAGCAGAACTGCGAAAATCCAAATACATCTATCTACATATTACATCTACATATTGCAATATTGCATGAAGTTCTTCGCGCTTACTTTGCCCACTGTGAATCTGTACATAAGCAAGTCAACTTTCTGGAAAAACTCTTATATTCTACATTATGGTACAGGCAAGTGCAGGCCTTGTCAACCTGTAATGTTGTTATCTTGCACAATACATCAATTTTCTCATGTTGACACAAAGAAAGCGTTCACATCATACTCATTCTATTGTAAAGTTACATTTTTGAGTTAAATTAGGATATTGATAGAAGCCGCTAATGCTCTGTTGGTCCAATTAAGTACATTCTCTAATTCTTTATCTCAACATGGAGGGATTTAGTAGTCAATTTAAACCAGTTCACTGATTTCGCCTGATTGGCTTTCCTCCCAGGTGCGTTTTCGGCCAATGCCTTTGAATGCTTGATCGTAACCCTCACCCCAGATTTTAGCAAGATCTCCTTGAGGGAACTCGCTCATCTCAGCAAGTAATTCTTTTATTTCTTCCATCTTGTTCTCCATCTTGACTCGATGCTTGCGTAACTTTTCGCATTCCTTCACATAAGCAGCTGCCGCCTCTTCCTCCTTGTCCTGTATCTCACCCAACATTTTCTCCAAAGCCGTTCTGCCCTTGAGACTATTACGAAGTTTTCTACATGTTCGATTCGTTTCCAGCATCAAACTGTATTCCAATTCTCTGTACTCTTTGGAGACGCTTTCTTCATCCTTTTGCAATGCATCCTTTGTAATTCGTACCCAATTCTTATACAAATGATCCCTCTTTTCACTATTGGCTACCATTCCAAATACTCCCAATTCTTTGATCAAACATTCCCTGTGATAGAGTGTCTTTCCAAGGTTGATACCAAGATTTGTGTCATCCCTTTTAATTTTTGCGAGAGCGCCGCTGGGTTCTTCACATCTTGCGTCATGAGCATATTTCGATACATCTGGATGGGAGTTTGCCAAGTTCTTTCTGAGTTTTTTGATACGTTCCATTTCTTCGGGTGATCGGACTATGACACGGGGGGGAGGAACTTCGGTGTCGGTTGTGGTCTCCGTTGGGTTCGATGGTGTGGCCATTGTTGGAGACATTTGAAATTTGATAATGAGTAGGATGATATATACAGTAATTATGTGTGTATGTCGTTATTATCAATATCAAATGAAGTCTGTGATGATATATTCAATATGGATATTGTCAAGGTGGTTGTGATATTGAATGTATGTTCGAAATGTTGACTGAGTGTGGTCCAAAAGAAAAGATTACAAGGGAAGAAATTCGCAGTACTCTTGTACAATATTTCCATTTGGACCATATGAAGTCACCCTCTAGACAAGACAGATTTTTTAATTAGACAAGACTAGTTGGGTGATGGACTTAAGCTTAGAATTCTCCTACTTCGATCAAATTTGCATATTCTAGGGTTAAAGTTTGAGCCAGCGGGGTTGTTGGCTATAAAATTAACATCATCGATAGAGCTGTTGGTATCACCTTGGCGGTGACCATGACGTCTTCGTAATGGTATGGTTTAATGTATTGTGTTGCGTCTATCATATTTTGAGTTCAGAGCTACGAGAGCCATATGCTACACACTCGTGCGTATATTCAGTCATATCGCAAAAGGAGCACATCTCCATCTTCTGGTTTTCACCAACTGAGCAGTGGTAAGCAAAGCGCCGTTATCAAGAGATTGATGGGAGTTTTATGCATTATTTAAGGCTGATGATACTAAAGTTTGGATTGTAAGAACTTGAAGAGCCTCACTTAACCCATTTGAGTACTAGCAGTTATTAAGCGCGACGCGACGCCGTTAGTAGTTATAAGAGTACCCACCAAATACAAAATATGACGTCCAGTCTAAATAAGAATATTCATATGCCTTTCCGTGTCGAAATCAGAATCATCAACGATACGGCCCAGTGGATATGGAGGGAAGATTTGAAAACATCTCAATCATGCAGGAACAACAAGCGTTTTCGGCTTCTACATGGTGCCAAGTTCTGTTCTGGTTTCCGAAATCTCAAGCTCGTCTATTTTGAACAATTCTAGGGACTCGAAAAGGTATGAAAAACTGCAATGTACATCATTTCAGCGAAACCTAATACAACGGAGTGGAGTTGAGTCATGCTATCTGGAATGAAACACATTCGCAATTTTCTTGCCCAGGCCATCTTTTCGTATTTCTTCAATGCTGACCTACAGTACTACCCTTCATGAGCACCCTACTAACCCCTATTACCCCGCCTCACTACACGCCTCGCTAATTACCCCGAACGGGTGGCCGTCGGTCCCTATTGAAAGATTTATTAGGTCGTGAAAGTTTGCAACAGCCAGTCATATCTAACAGAGAGAAAAATGAGTCAAACTATCAGTTTTAAGAATGAGCTAGTTCTCTAACCTACTGTAGATCATACCAGCTTCTCAAACACATGTCCTATGATGGGGAAGCTTAGCTTGGGAATAATATCACATTCGGCAGATCTGGTGTATATCCATCCGAGATACTAAATATTTCTCCTTCTTCATTTCGCCTATGTAACGTAGAATATGAAGTATGAAGTACATGACTCATTTTACAACCCAAGTGATCCCGATTACATGGCTTTCGATTTTTGTACCAATACAGTAAAGTAAACACTGCACTTTGATATCAAAATTTGGTCATTATAATCTAGTCAAATTCAACACAGACTACTGGCATTACGCTTATTCCCAAGAAACCCGAAGAACTTCGAAGAACAAATCATCAGTCACTCATCTCAGTTATCCGCAATCCCCCATCCATATTTCAGGAACGTCTGAATCGTTTTGTGCATATCCAGTCCACCTCACTTTGGAGGGACAAGTGCCACCCTTCCCCTGTTCCCTTTCCTTCAACACTCGCCCCTTCCCCAAAGATTTAGAACCCGAGGCTCCGGTACAATGTCCTCACCCCAATTATAAAAAGTATAGTGATAGAACACTCTAATACCGAACTTTGCATGTCATACAAAAGCATACAACATCGGATAAACCTCACCCACCCAATTACTTCGCACATCACTCCTTCCCATCTCCATCATCGGCATCTGTACGTACTGGATCATACAATTCCAAATGCCAAATTCCAAATCACACTTCAAGCATAAAAAATACAATTAAAACCTGTAAACTCTAAACTTGTCTTTCATCTCCAAAAACTTCATTCCTAAAAACAACTCACACAAACGCATCACATGCTACACCTTAAAAATTAAAATCACGAGTCCATCCTCCCGAGTCCAAAGCATGCTACATCAAAAACACAACCGCAAAGACCTAGTATTAAACATGAGAGCATTCATGTAATAGTCCACAACCCAAAAGTAACTAAATAAAAAAAGCTCAATGCGCCAAACACCGGTAACCTCAAGCTTTTCTAATCCATAATCTAGCACTCCCAAATCACTAACTAGTACATAAACCTTATTTTCAATCTCTCCACAACCCGCTATGCGGGCTCAGGAATCAGGAATTTCCTCGAAGGCATCTTTATTCTCCAATCTCCTATCTTCCAATCTTCTGATCACGAACACCTCTCCACTTTCTTGGCTTGGGGAGATCGAATATGGGCCAGATCAGATCAGATTGGGTTAGGTGGACTTTTATTAATCAAGGATGCTGACTGACTGAAAATATTTACATTAGTTCTTGTTATCGCAACTCTTCTCAAATATTTGTAAGACTGCATTGTACCTACCTAGCTTTAGCTTTCTGACTCTTGGTGCTTGCTAATACATAATGCTATGTACTCACCTGATGTTGATAATCTTCCTTTCCCTTCCACTTTCCACCAAGTCACCTCTACCTCCACAGCCACATACTGATATCTCATCCCCCGATCCCCCAACCTCTCTCCTCCATAGACCCCCTCACTCTCCGCAGAATCCTCCAGTTCCTTGCATTTCTTTTCCCTTTCCTCTCATAATCCTTCTTCTCCTTCTTCCAAGGATACATCCCATCTGTAACCAAATTCCTACCCCAATACCACTTCTAATACATGAGCCTACAATCTACTCGTACAACCTACAACGAATTGCACCAGCACCAGCATCATCATAACCCATCCATAAATTATTTCTTCTCTTTTCCAGTCTTCAGTCGAGTTTTCTTTATCTTTCTTCCCCTCGACATGAAGTAAGTTGAAGGAAAGAAGAAAATAGAGAACATTAGATTCACCATCCAAAATAGCCTGAGATCAGAACAAGAAGGATACCAGTGATGTGTGGTATCACTTCACTTCAAAGAAGTTCTATTGATTCGAATTTCATAGAGGGAAACACAAACTTAGCATTATGATTGCCATACTCTGCAACTTTTTTCTCACACTCACACTCGCACACCTCACATACAAAAGGAGTAATCAAAGTCCAAAATCAAAGTATCTCAAATTCATTTAACTAAACTATCTAAAAACCATGCAATTCCATTGTAATCACCCATATATGCACAGCATATACCCCATATGTATCTCACGTCTCTCCGATCCTCCCGCAAAAACAAAAACAAACGCCAACTACTCTAAACCCTATGTATGTAGTATTGTACACAACCTAATAAGGCTATGTACAAGAAGAACATTAAAATATGATGAAAGAAGAAGTATGAAAGATCCGTGGGGTATCATTATCATGTATCGTATCTCATTTCACTGCACCCTATCCATCTAAGATGAATCAACCTAGCACTTAACACCTGTACCAGCTCCCTTGAACATGGCAATTGTAGCAGCAAAAGTGTTACGGTTATCTTTGAAAACTGCGCCACTCTGTCCATCAATTGTAACCATGTTTTCAACACCGACGGTTGATAATCCAGTGATGTGAATATTGTCGGAACCCTCAATTGAAAGCATGTTGCTCTGGCAGTTAGAAGTCAACAAACAATCTTGACTGTAGTTGTCGAAGAATGAATAAAGACCAGCACCAGTGATAAAGATATCCTCAGAGTTGACGATGCGAACACCCCATGCTTTATCAGCAAGCGACCCACCAGTGAAAGAAGGATCCCCATAAACTGAGTTGGTGGTGAAAGGTGTTGTGGAATCGGGATTGGATTGATAGTAAGGAGTTTCAGTTTGAATGGCTCCCATGAAGATGTTGGAGGTGTTGGCCAATTGATAGTTGTAAAGAACATTGTGTTCACTGGCGGTACCATACATCCAGGTAGGTCCTTCTTCAGAAGCAATCAAGATTCCTCTGCCACTGTAAACATCAATTTGGTTATGGTCAGCAAGATCAAGTTCATGATCAGCAACCCAGAACCAGTTGTTCTCAAGGTAGATTGAAGCCTTTTCAGTAACGTGGAGAAGCATAAAGGCTCCCATACAGTTTGCGTTTCCGCTGTAAGTTACGTTGGGATTCTTGGAGCAAGTGTTGGATTGAAGTTGAGTACCAGCACTACCACCAATTCTTGTATGAACATCCCACATTCCTGCTGAACCTTGGGAAGTCTCCTTGACGTTCCATTCGATGAGAATAGCGCCCGCAGCTGGGCCCATAGTTTGGAAAACCATATCGGAGATCTCCACAGAGCCAGTGTCACCAACTTGTCCAACTTGGAAGACAACCTTTGGATTGGCTTGATCATTGAACCCCTTTGCCATGATCATAGGCCAGATCTCACCAGTGATCTTGATGTTCTTTGGAACCTTGATGGTATCAGTGACAACATAAGCACCGTGATCGAAGTAAACAATTTGGTCAGTGGTAGCCTTGTCGAAAATTGCTTGAATGGCAGCGGTATCATCAGTAGTTCCATCACCCTTAGCTCCATTAGACTTGACACTCAAAAATGAAGAGGCTGGTAAAGTCTCATATTGTGGTTTGGTGCGTCCAAATAACTTTCCAGTAGAATCCAAGAGAACTGCAGGCTTGGTGACAGCATCTTGAGTACCTTGACTAGCCTGACCAGCATTAACACCAGTGTATACCTTTCCTTGTGCCCATGATGCAACTTTAGTGTTTCCGGCAAGAACAGTTGATTTAGAAGTGGCATCATAAACGGCAACAGGAACATTCGAAGAGAAGTCGACGTTATCAATAACGAGAGTGCCGTTAGTTCCGGTTTCACTGACATCGTAAACAGTTGAGATACCGATTGGAGTATTGACAATTGTGCTGTCCATCAATGTGGCCGATCCTGCAGCCCGCGAACTGGCACCACCGGCTGACATATCGAGACCTACACCACAGTTGTTGATCTGGATGTCCTTGAAGGTCCAGAGCCAGGCCCAGTTTAGGTAAATGGCTGTTTGGCAGTTGTTGAAGGTCAAGTTTCGAGAAGTAAACTGTTGGCTGCCTAAGAAAGCACCATACTTGCCACCGTTGAATGTTAAGTCGGCCATGAAACCACCACTGCCATTATCCATGAAGATTCCTTGTTGATTGTTGCCTTCTCCACCATCAGTTCTCATGTTGAAAACAATGTTTTGTAATGATGTAGCTTGAGCAACTTGCCAATGAATACCGCTACCAGTTGAGGCAGGCATGGCAGTCAAGTCGATGACAAAGTTTCTGATTTGACGGTAGAAGTTGTTTCTGAAAAATTGTTAGTATTCAGGCTGACAGAATAAATGAATTATGAAAACTTACTGATTGGTGAACCAGTTGAATTCAGGATCATATGGGTCTGCGTCGAGTAAAGCCATGCCAGCAAAGTTGGCAAGACCTTTGATTGTTGGGAGAGTAACAGCATCACCAACAAGTTGAGTGAAATATTGTTGCTTAATAGGAGTTGAGATGGCATATGTTCCAGGTCTGTAAGTGAGGTTAGTAATGCACGAGAAGATTCAGGCATTGAAAGGAGAGTAAAGTCCAACTGGATACGTGATGTTAAAAGACAGGGTATATTGACTTACGGAAAGTAAACAAGAGCGGGAGTAACAGTAGAAGAGTCACAGCCTTTACCACAACGATTACCAGAGGAGATGGCAGAATTGATGGCAGCGGTGTCGTCAGTTACACCTTAAATGTGAGTGTTAGTATAATACCAATCAAGAGCAGAAAGGATTGACTTACCATCACCAACAGCGCCAAAGTCCTTGACATTGCGGAAAATTTGATATGAAGCATCACCAAATGCTGCAGTACCTTGTCGTTGAATCTGTTAAGGTTAGAGATGATCTTCCAATAGTGAAAGATGAAGAAGGATGAATAAACTTACTGTAGCAAGCCAATAATTGCTGGAAGCCGATGTTGTAGCCACTGCATCAGTGGGCACAGGAGTAGGAGCACCGGAGACGATGAGAAAGAAGCGTAGAGCTAACAAAATGGAAATGATTGAGAAGGAGGCCATCGTGAAGTAGTACCAGCTGCTGCAGGACGTCGAAGTCGATGTTGTATCTGTAAAAGAATGTTGTTTCTGCCAGAGACAAAAAGTTCAATCAGTATTTGTATTGGTATTGTGTGGTGATTGTGAGGTGGTTGTAAAAGATGAAGGAGAAAATCCTGTCTCTCGTTTGTTTCTTGTTACTCTTATGAGAAGGAACGATGGTTCGACTTGATACCAGCATTCACTCGTAAAAGCAGCTATGTTGTAATAGTAATTTCCAAATCAAATCTCGTATAGAAGATAAGATTGAAAGACAATGATGATAATGAGGGTGATATGATTAGGATTGGTGGCTGATTTTATATTATTGTGGTCGTGGCCGGGAAAGGAACGAAAGGATTAAACGGGGTTGAATTGTGATTGCCATGGGGAGGTGAATCGAATTTCTGAAGCTATTCAAATCATACGACTCGACCTCATGACAAACATACAATCAAACAACCAAATGATCAAATAATCAAACCCTCTAAACAACAGTACAACAATAGGAATGGAAATTAGCATTCGATGCCAAGGCGATGAACTCACAAGTTTGGAATTATCTCGTCGAGAGAAAAAAGAAGGTTTGAAGAAATGAATGTGTGGCCTGCCAAAAGGTGTAAAATGATGAGAATTAACATGTTGGCGGCGGCCCGTGATCTTTATATCTTTTAGATCAACTTTCTTCATTTCATCCGGTCTACCATCCCATATCTCAAACAAACCATCTTGAGCACAAAGAGTGGCTTCCTTGGTATGCTCTCCATATTGTCTAAGCGGACTGTTCGAAGACTGGCTCATGACTGGGGAGGAAAGCTTCCGAATCCAATTAAGGGTATATCAGTGCTTCACTCTCCCGGGAACTTAATATGGCTATTAAGTGGCAAGTGCCTCGAAATACTCTATATCGCCGCTTGTATTGGAGAGGAACACCCGCGACCCGTCACTTGGGACGATTTGATTCGATGTTGTTGGTATGTGATTTAGGTTGTTCTACCCTGGTGTGTTTGTTAGTGCAACAAGGGTTCATTGATGCTCCCGTGATGAGTCGACAATAGAGAGTGTGTACACTGTATTACGCTGTATATAGATCAATATACTTGGGTAGTCCCTTGACAGTCTCATCTAGTAACAGTGCCGAGAATGTGGAGGGTCAAAGATTGAGTGAAAACAGAGAAGAGTTGAAACTTGGTGTTTCTTCACATTCACGATACGTGGTTGTTGAGCCTTGATTGGTACTTCGGACATTTGTTGTGGCGGCTCTTAATTTCCCAAGCTACTTTTCTGTCCTACCAAAGAGAATCTTCGAAACGGGATCAAGCTTTCAAGTGCGGAACTTTTTCAAAATATATGGGGAAGAAGAACGGACGGATCTCATCGCATAAACGCGTCGTAGATCCTTCCCCTTCTTTTTAATATAAAAATTTCAATACCTCCAGCCAAATCCCCTTTCGACCTTCCGAAGTCGTACAAGCACAGCCAAAAATGGATATGTAATATAATTTCATCCCATCGACGGCAGTTTCAACATAGTTGCCCTGTAATGTTATGCCTGCCCTGATTAATCAATTCGTGAATTATTTTCTACGCCGAAAGGCGACCTACAGCTCAGAGGAACGATACATCCCATAATCATTATTAGCCCCCCTGCCATAGAGCATTATTTGGCAGCCCAATATATGCGCACCATTCCTTGGTTTGTTTCAATCGAAAATTCTGCTCACAGCTTTGTTGGTTAATAATTGTTGGATGTTTCATGGGGTCTTCAAAAGGGTACGCTTATGAAACACGGAATGTAGCAGCACCGTTGTTTGGATGAACCGGGTTTGTACTTTTGCTCCGTTTGTCTATTCCATGCAGTTTCACTGCCTCCTATCAAATTTCTCAGAGCTCATTCCGATATAAATATCACCTCATCAACATGACCCATTCATTACCAGCAGAGAGTAAACTTACCTGAGGGGAGAGGAGCACGCGGGGGAGGACTGCTTAGTATCACGTGACAGATCGACACCACTTTAGGCTAATTAATTGGGTGGCAGCGCTCAAGTCCGGTGTTCAGGTACAATTGTTTTAGACTTTCTCATGACCTTTGGGGTGTCACTTCTCCCCGACCTCACCAACCTCGTTCATCTCACCAACCTCACCCTTTTTGGACTACTGGCAAACTGATGTTCAATTATAATACTTTTTGAACAATTAAAAATCACATGTTTGATATCATCTGTGTGTAATAGGTATATTTTAGTACGCAATCATAATAAGACGTGTGACATAGGCATTTCTCTATGACGCAATATGATATAATTGTGCAGTTTGATATATGGTCATTTTGTAATTCGAATTTTAACTTGAATAATGATCATTCCTTCAGTACGTTGTACTCGCAGTTTTACTCCAAATCTAATGATAATGATTTCCAAGAGGATTTCTATTGAGATAGTGTAAAAAGATTATGACAACTCAAAGATGGGATGTAGATGGTAAAATTATATATGTAACTATGAAGTGAATCACACATGTACATGGACTTAATCAAAATGTGAACGCCTCTCATATCAAAAGTCGGCGGTAAGAAGGTAGCTTCACTCACAAAGTCCACTCCCGCGACAGATTGCTTTATTCCTAGTCTCAATGAAAACGATAGATTCTTTTGTGCCAGCTCGAACCCGATCGAGGATATTCATCGACCTCTCATCGACATCAGTTATACCTGCTCTCATAAATATTGAATTCCCCCCTTTCGTCTTCAAGATACCTTAGGGCCAAGAAACTTGGAATCTCAACACACTGTTCGAATTTCCGAGTCCCAACGACATATCTAAATCTACACCAATTGCATCCTTCCCAATATATAGCCCAATCCTTCTCCTCAAATTCAATAATGTTATAAAGTGATATCGAATATGGTGCATAACCCATAGCCTGTATCAGAATAAGAACTGCATTAATCTCAAGCTTACCTCCCGAAACGCAACAAAAAGCATTGCTGCCCAAAATTTGAATATCCAGAGACAATTTCAAGAGCAGCCATAATTTTTTCATCCTTCTGATTGTAAGTTATACAACCACTACGTGTAGAAACCCACATTCAAGAAGGAAGAAGGCACACACTTCTCACTTTCTGCATCATTTTTATTACATTACTTCAAAGACCAGAGGAGTGTTCCCGAAAGTTGACTTCTACAAAGCCCGGTGTAATAATCGTCTTGAGTTATGTTATGCAAGAGCCTTGCTATCCCAGATTTAGCGGGTAGCTTAACAGTCTGGTATGTGAGGGAGGTAGCTATAAGCCTCGACCATGATGTACCAATTAGTTTATGTTTTTTGGTAAATTTTCCTACTCGGTGAGGACTGGCGGCTGACATCTAAATATATGTCAAAGAGACTTGTTACTGGTTCGAATTTTAAAAAACCCTGTTCGACATTGACAAGTGCTACACGCCATACAGTCCCATAGTATCTCATCATTTGCAAAGTACAGAGTACGACGTGCAAGCACTTGCTTCTGCAATACTCATCCACGTCTCCTGAGCTCATTATCATGAAGTCCATATGATCCAAGCCGCCCGTTTGCAGTATGATGAGAAAACTGGTCTTGGATTCTAGAGTATAGAGAAAAGTGCTGGCGGTCATCTACATCAAGATATGGCAACCGTAGGCTCTTGGTAAGATTCTCAAGGGGAAAAAAAATTCACAATGGAGTCTTTTACTTTCGTAGCGGCTAAAACTATGAATGCACATATATATGTACATCAGCCGAGAACCCTCGATTTTCCAATCTGATCTGTAGACGAGTCTTGAATTATGCACAAAAAGTCGATTCATAGATAAGGTATCCCCAACCCTTTTGTAATCATAACAGCGCCGAACAAAGTCTTTGACAGAGATTCCATAATTTCTATTGGTATCTTTTTCTTGTAGTCCGAAAATTTAGCTCGGGTAAGTTTGATATCTTTGAGGATTATAGAATCTCAGCATCAACTGAGCAGTAAAACGGCTAATTGTGTTCTCCTTTCGATCAATTTAACTGGACCATACAAGGTCTCGACGTTGATAACACGCGTTGGAAGTTTCGAGTCTTCAATATAACTCGAGTTATATCTTGGATGTGTTTCAAAATTTGCAATTCAACTTTTCACTATTATGGAAAGATGGGTAATGAGTTTGATATGTCTTGCACAGCGGTGATGAGTGGTATTGATTGACCACCTGTGATATCATTGACGTGATAATCAGCTACAATCTATGTAACCCAGCATGAGGATGTGTGGTTATTCTTGACCTAAACGCACAAAGTGTAGGCTCATGCGCATGCCTGTATCATTCAATCACAAACGACTGTTTCCACTCATTCTATCTTATCAAATACCTCTCGAAATTACCAGTACTTTTCAGTTTTCAGTCGTGAGATCGCAATGGAGGACGAATTTTGAAAATGACTTATATCTTGGACCACAAGTGTGCAAAGGCAATAACCTTCACAGGCAAATTCAAGAACAGATTGTATCTGCGATTTTTAGAAAATTGCAAGTTTATCAAATTCTTAAAAAATTTGAGCCTTCTTCCCGGTATTAACCTGTGCGCTTAACGTAATCCGTATAAAAAGAGTCATGAGTTTTATGATTGAAGTGCGCGTCGAAAGCCCACATATCACTACATCCATTGCAGATCTCATGGCTGATTTTGTGACAAGGTTAAGAAAAGCTATTCAACGTCTCGACAAAGATATTGAATCTTTCAACTTCTTCAGATTTACTGGCTTAGATTGCTTAACGTGAAGTGTACATATCGTCTCTGCCTCACATGAGAACTTACCGTTTGGCTACCTTAATGATAGATACTTACTAAATGTAGAAAGTTCACATATGAAATTATGCCTTTTAGAATGGAAAACATCAGAACTGATAGGGTGGTCGGAAGGAAAATTTGAGTTTCCTTCTTGATCAAGTTAAGATGCAGTACTGAGAAGAGGAAATTCACCCAACGACTATGGTTCACGTAGCTTCATCTGGTAAATATTTGAACGTGTAATGAGAACTTGCAGACGTTGTGTGGAATGTCAATTTGCCTACTTTGGTTGGGGGTTTTAAAGAAATAGATATGCTGTATAAAACGACGCAGTGTCTATCTTGTAAGTCTTTGTGGTTGTCGAAGATATGACTGAGAGACAAAGGTAACACCCGGATAGTGTTGATATGAACTTAAAATACTCAGAAACTGTACTGCTTATGATGATGGTGACGACGACTACAACAGAGTATTCCATCGGGAGAGGGGAAGACCATTCGCTCTTCTGTTGACAATTCGACACCCCTTAGCCCGACCTGCATCATGATAAGCCGACATAACGAACGGACTCACCAGCTAGCTAGTGTTCATGCAACATTATGGTAAAGTAACCTTTAGACATTTTCTGGAATTCATCACAGAAATGAAACAATCGGTACGTCTAGATTTTGGTTGGGCGACCGGCGACTAACCAGGCACTCCATTCCCTTGGGGAAAAATTTACTGCTGAATTGCTTTTGTGGGTGTTGACCGGGTATGATCAAATTGGGAACTTGAACACATGATTCCGCTGACTTTTGTATGCATGTGTAATCTAGATGCCAAGCTGTAAGAAAATAGTGCAATAGTCACCTACTGTTCCTTAGTCTTCATCTCCAACTATGCGCCGTTAGATTGTAAATGTGATATGATCTAATGTGAAAAAAGGAACCCAAGCTGCCAAGACCTACTACTACTGACCTGTCTTCAGTAAGGCTGGCAAGCTGGATTCTTTTCCGTGGCTGTCAAGTCTATTCATGGCCTAGAAGACTTGGGGTGAAAAGAAAAAGGACCAGCATTTTTGTCACCGCCACTGCACTGACCAATTGAAGGGGTAATCGAAGCATCTCGAATGGAAATTTCAATATAGTGATATGATGGTTAGAAATTACAATAGAAATCGAAATCAAAGGAATCTTCAAGGACCCCCTTAAACTTACTAGAAGCTTCCGAGGCACGTGATATTACACACACGAGCCTCATTCACCAGCCTCAATTGTGAAGCACAGAACAGGAACCGGTCAAAGTTTTTCCCCGCTGATAAGATGAGCCACTCCGATAAAGAAAATTGAGACTCTAGAGGGGGAAAGGAGAATTGATTGAGATGAGAGAATAGACGGTACATAACAATATAACAATTCCAAGAGAAGAGTAATAAATATAAAGTCATGTGAATTTTATCTGTCTTCATAAGATGTTAATTTGTAATTTGTATGAAGATTAACAGTATTACTAATCGATACCCAAGCCGTCATAGTAGGCAGAGACATGTTTTGATCATGTATTGACTGTTTGCATTCAATTCCCCCCAAGCGCTAACAAGCTACCTAGCTATCCACATACGAGTAATTCTAAAAAGTTCCATATACATCACATCGTTTGTCTTGCCTTGTGCCTTGCCATGTTTCCCATCCATTGATTGGCTGATTTAGAAGTGGCGCGTTGCTAGGTGGTCTAAAAAAGGTTAAGCGACTAGAAAGTTCCTTACAATTCTACCATTTTCTATAGCGAGCCTTTCCATAAAATCCCCAATACCCTCCAACGAAAAGTCGATTCTCTTTTTTTCTTCAAACCATTCAAAGATACCCTTCCTTTCTACTTTCTGTCTATTAGACTTCTACAATACGACACACTTAACGATTTAACGAATACCATCAACTGTAAGTTACCTTCAATACTCTTCCCGTGCCGAAGCAACCCCTCGATCTACCGTCAAGAAGCCTTTTTGAGAGCTCAGCCTCGAAAGAGAAAGAGAACCTAGAAAGCTTTACTTGTATCCTACAAGAGATCTACAACAGGCTCAATAAGCTTGCACAATTTCATTTTCCATCAATAAATCAATGCTAATCTATCATCTTCCTACAGTTTCTCCGTTTTTACATACACAATCACAAATATGGCTGGCGAAACTTTCGAGTTCCAAGCTGAGATCTCTCAGTTGCTCTCTCTCATCATCAACACAGTCTACTCAAACAAGGAGATCTTCTTAAGAGAACTTGTTTCTAACTGTTCCGATGCTCTCGACAAGATCCGTTATGAGGCTCTTTCAGATTCCAGCAAGCTCGACAGCGGCAAGGATCTCCGCATCGACATCATCCCAGACAAGGAGAACAAGACTCTTACCATCCGCGATACCGGTATTGGTATGACCAAGGCTGTAAGTACATTCGTAAGCGGAGACTCAAAATCATTTGCTGACCAACAATTCAGGATCTCGTCAACAACCTCGGTACGATTGCACGATCTGGTACCAAGCAATTTATGGAGGCTCTCACCGCAGGTGCTGATATCTCTATGATTGGTCAATTCGGTGTTGGTTTCTACTCTGCATACCTCGTCGCTGACAGAGTTACTGTCGTCTCGAAAAACAACGATGACGAACAATACATTTGGGAGTCCAGTGCTGGAGGAACTTTCACTCTCACTCAAGACTCTGAGGGTGAGCAACTCGGCCGTGGTACCAAGATCATTCTTCACTTGAAGGATGAGCAAATGGATTACTTGAACGAGTCAAAGATCAAGGAGGTCATCAAGAAGCACTCCGAGTTCATCTCATACCCAATCTACCTTCACGTCTCTAAGGAGACTGAGACCGAAGTCCCAGATGAGGAGGCTGAGGAGACCAAGGAGGAGGATGAGGAGAAGAAGGCCAAGATTGAGGAGGTCGATGATGAGGAAGAGACCAAGAAGCCAAAGACCAAGAAGGTCAAGGAGACCAAGATTGAGGAGGAAGAGCTCAACAAGCAAAAGCCAATCTGGACCAGAAACCCATCTGACATCACCGCTGAGGAATACGGTTCATTCTACAAGTCCCTCTCCAACGACTGGGAAGATCACTTGGCTGTCAAGCACTTCTCCGTTGAAGGTCAACTCGAATTCCGTGCCATCCTCTTCGTTCCAAAGCGTGCTCCATTCGATCTTTTCGAGACCAAGAAGACCAAGAACAACATCAAGCTTTACGTTCGTCGTGTTTTCATCACTGATGATGCCACTGACCTCATCCCTGAGTGGTTGAGCTTCGTCAAGGGTGTTGTCGACTCTGAGGATCTCCCACTTAACTTGTCCCGTGAGACTCTTCAACAAAACAAGATCATGAAGGTCATCAAGAAGAACATCGTTAAGAAGGTTCTTGAGCTCTTCCAAGAGATCTCCGAGGACAAGGAGCAATTCGACAAGTTCTACGCTGCTTTCGCCAAGAACATCAAGCTCGGTATTCACGAGGATTCCCAAAACAGAGCTGCTCTCGCCAAGCTCCTCAGATTCAGCTCCACCAAGTCTGGTGATGACATTACCTCCCTCTCCGACTACGTTACCCGTATGCCAGAGCACCAAAAGAACCTCTACTACATCACTGGAGAGTCTCTCAAGGCTGTTCAAAAGTCACCATTCCTTGACTCCCTCAAGGCAAAGAACTTTGAGGTTCTCTTCTTGGTTGACCCCATTGATGAGTACGCCATGACTCAACTCAAGGAGTTTGAGGGTAAGAAGCTTGTTGATATCACCAAGGACTTCGACCTTGAGGAGACTGATGAGGAGAAGAAGACTCGTGAGGAAGAGGAGAAGGAATTCGAGGGTCTTGCCAAGGCTCTCAAGAACGTCCTCGGCGAGAACGTTGAGAAGGTTGTTGTCAGCCACAAGCTTGTCAACGCTCCTTGTGCCATCCGTACCGGTCAATTCGGTTGGTCCGCTAACATGGAGCGTATCATGAAGGCTCAAGCTCTCCGTGATACCTCTATGTCATCATACATGTCCTCCAAGAAGACTTTCGAAATCTCTCCAAAATCACCTATCATTAAGGAGTTGAAGAAGAAGGTTGAGGCAGATGGTGAGAACGATCGTACCGTCAAGTCGATCACTCAACTTTTGTTTGAGACTTCCCTTCTTGTTTCCGGTTTCACCATCGAGGAGCCAGCTGGATTTGCCGAGCGTATTCACAAGCTTGTCTCACTCGGATTGAATGTTGAGGAGGACGCCGAGACTACTGAGGATGCTGCCGCCACCACTGAGGCAACTTCGGATGCACCAGTCGAGAGCGCTATGGAGGAGGTTGACTAAATTTAAAAAATGGCTTGGTTTTTGCGGGATAGTGGAGTTTTAATGGTTGGTTTTTCGGTCATGCATTGAGCCTGCTTACTATTTCTCTTTTGATGCTCATATTTTTCATTCCACATGGTTCTTAAAAGATACATGAGGTATAATCTTAAAAATGTACTCTGTGATAAACATTGCGCGTTGAAGACAAAAGAAAAGAGATAGCAGAATACAAATATTTACTGTACTTTTGTGTGTTCAATTTATATAATTTTGAGTGACGATGGAATTTCTCGGTCATATTCGTGTGTGACAATGCATTATTCTTCTTACAATCATGTACTAACAGTTATGAAAATTTCTACTTATCAGTTACAAGTGTACTGGAAAAATCCTTCTTGTGTTGGGACATGAACCATCTCGGACCGGATATGGCGTCTTAAGGTTCGAGGCGTTCCTGAAAAAGTACACGCAGGGTTACATGTGCACAACATGACATCTAGAATTACTGGGACCGTGTTTGATTTGTAGAACTGAAATCATGCTCATCATCTACTCTTTTCAGTTGGTTGGGTAGTATCGTGATGAATATGGTACTGGATTTGATGAACACTGATGAATATGGTGATGGATTTGCTTAACATCGATTAACATCATAATCTCTGTTCCTAAGAGACTCGTTTGTAACTTTGTCTCGGAGAGATAAAGAGGACGCAATCTTAGATTGGGAAATGACGAGATGATTAATATGAACGAATAGGAGGGATCGGGTAATGATTTTTTCTGTTGTAACTCACAATTGGGGAAAGTACAACGATGGTCAAGATGTACGGGATAAATGCAATTGACGAATAGGAAGTATTAGGGGGTTATTTGTGAATTGGTAACAGCAGTTTGGTAATATGGATCTCGTTTATCGAAGCCAGAGTTGAGTGATGGGGATACATTATGGTCATGGGAGTTCGTCATCCCGGGAACTAAAGATGGGATAGTGTAGGATGATGAGGGTAATTCCTAACTGCATTGGATAATATCGAATCGAATAGAGAATATCGAAAGGAACGTCTGTCAATTGACTTTCGGGACGGCACGGTTAGTTGATTATTGGGCAAAAGGAAATCGTTTGTGTTTGGCGAGAATATTTGCTAGATAGGTATTATGTATAGGCAAGGGAGGTACGAGGGGTGAAGTTGCACGATCTGAGTAAACAACAAGTACCTTGATAGATGGCAAAAGGAAAGTTAAGGAAATGAAGAGAGGGTATAAAACGTACGAAGTTCCTTGATCTGGGGTCTTGGATTTTTGTTCCTCTTCTCATCACATACACATTGAGCTTTTACCTCCTTTGCTACGAGCCTTGCTTAAAGTACAACACCTTGCAACAAAATCCATTCGCTGTTTACAATTCAATTGAATTTCAGTCTATTACAAACTCTCATTCAGTTCACTTCAATTCAATTCAATTCGATTCAATTCAATCCACTTTCTCAAGTGATCAATCTCGCACTTCTCACGCTTACTTACTTACAACCATCTCACACATATCCAATCGCGATAATGCATCCCAAACTTCTTCTAACAATCTCTCTCCTCCCCACTCTCTATGCAGCTCCTGCTCCTATCCCAGACGTGGCAAACGATGATCACTCACCTTACTACTCTCCACCCTCTGTCTCTGTCCCTTCCCTTCCTGCCCCAGCTGTTCCATCAGTTCCTGTTACTGGAGGTAGTACTGGCAGTAGTACTGGTAGTAGTGATCCACTTGGATTAGGCGGTCTTTTAGGTGGTCTCCTTGGTGGTCTTGGTCTTGGTGGTGGAGGAGGAACTGCTTCAGTTACAAGTATCCCAGCTTTGCCTGCTCCGAGTGTGCCGGTTTTGCCCACAAGTCATTATCACCCTACACCCGTTCCTCAAGTTTCGGCTACTTCGCCTGTAGGTGGAGGAGGACCAGTTGTTTCTGCTACGATTCCTATCGGTGGCGGTGGTGTTTCGATTGGTGGTGGTGCATCGGCTTCTGCTACTATTCCTATTGTATCGGCTACTCTTCCAGCTAATGGTGATGGCTCAGGATCGAGTGTGGGATATAACGGTGGTGGTGCTAGTGCAAGCAGTGAAAGTGGACCCGGCATATCTGTTTCGGTACCTGTTCCAACCGGTGGTGTTTCAGTTGGTGTTGGAACTTCAGATGCAGTCACTGCTACACTTCCTGGTGCTACTATCTCTATAACACAACCTGGTGGACCAATCATCACATCTGACCCTGCATCGAGTGGTTGTCTGGCTAAAGATCTATCGAAATATTCACTTGTGATTGCTTCTACTATTCCTGAGACAACAACTACCATCTCGCATTTCACTGTCCCAGTTGTTCAAACAATTTCCACAAATTATGTGCAGGTCATTTATTCGACAGTTACTATTCCAACTACAGTGTTGAAGACGAGTCAAAGTACTGGAACTACAACAATTGTTGCTACTTCTATAGTTACCAGTGAGTTATACCGCTTCTTTTTTTCTCATTCAATGCCATTAATTTGCCATTGAGAGAGTGGACTAACATATCATAATAGGCCTTCAAACCTCTCTTACAGCTGTCTGTCAAGGTGGTGATTTCCCTGCAGCTCCTACTGGTTCTGGTTCTGCACCAAGTGGATCTAGTGCCAATGGTGCTGCAAGCTCAAGTGCACCGGGTGCTACCATCAGCGTTGGATTTCCAAGTGGTGGGAATGGGGGAAGTAGTGGATCTGGAATTCCAACAGGAGGAAGCGGAAGCGGAAGTGGATATGGAAACGGAAATGGTGGTGGATATTACTCCAGAGTTTGATTTGATTGATCGATGTACTAGATCGAATTGTACGAAAAGGAATTTTTTGGGTTTAAATTGCTTCTAATTTTGGTGAAGATAGTTATGATTCATAAATTGTGGTTGATATCTTGGGAAAATGTGGTGGACGGGAGAGAGATAAGGATAGTTTGATCCTACATGGCCGCGAATTGAAGAGCTCTAGTTGTAAAAACTCAATTTGCGAAGATATGTTTGTGTGTGAATGAAATGAGTGAATTTTTTCTTCTGATAGTAGATAGTATAGTTTCATTGATTCAAATTGAGATTGATCACCTCGTATGGTTTTGAGATTCATAAATTGCTTAAGTTCCGTGAATGATATCTTCTAGAATTGACTTGAAGATTGAGCTGTAAATCTTGGAGTTGGAAAATTTGGCTTGAGTTTGCGTATCGTACTATGGATAAAGGAAGTGCGAGGATGAAGCGAGGAGGGTGTGTATGTAAGAGAAATGTGAATATTTCCTTAAGGTCTCCCTACTAAACGTGTACGGGATCATAATGGTGATTTGAATTTGAACTCTCAATACGGGTGGATATGGTTACTTTATTTCATTGCTAAGTCTCTGTCGAGTTTGCCTTGGGTTTGCAGAGAGGAATGAGAACTGATTTTGTGTGTACGGTTCGGTTACGGTTATAGTTACGGTTATGGTTACGGTCGATGCGATTGAGGGCTGTATTTGGGTTGTGGGAGGGGTGTTTTTATGTGGAATTGTACGGTGATGAAGGGGGTTGAGAAATGAGAAGGGGTTGGATGTGAGATACGGTGTTTACGGCGAGCTGGACGTACGAATGAATTAATGAATACCGAGAGAAATACGACAGTATGATGCTATATCATAGTATAATAGACAAGTATGTTCCCATCCATATAAGCCCAACATCCTAAGAATCGACTCTCGATAGCTTTCATAGACATCCTCGACTTAGACCTCCTCAACATAGATCCGAATATCACAAACCAAAAACCTCATTACCAAGTAAATACTTCATTTTACAATGACGACCACGAGATCAGGATTAAGTTCCACGCCGAATCTAAAGCAGAAGCTTAAGACGAAGCTCAACACGAAGCAAAAGCAAAAGACCAAGGCAAAGACAACCCCAACGAGAAGAAATGCGAAATCTACCCCGGAAAACACAAAATCGGCTTCGAAAACAATGACCACTCGGAGCTCGAAAAGAATTGTAGATGCAAGCCTGAAGATTGCGAAAGCTAGCTCCGAGAATTCACAATCGGCTTCGAAGGAAATGAATACTCGGAGCTCAAAGATAAGTGTAGACACGAGTCCGAAGATTGCGAATTCGGAGAAAAATGCTGATGCTTTCACTCCTAGTGTTGATGCGAAAATGGTATTTGAGATACCGGATTCGGATACTGATGATGATTTTGATGATGATTTTGATGGTGAGGAAGTTGGAGATGTGGATGCGAATGCGAATACAGCTCCAAAATTTGGTCCAATGCATAGCACCGAGCTAGATGCAACTTCAGATATGGGTTTGGTACCCAGTATGACCGCTGATAGGGATTCTCCATATCTAGGATATTTGATGGAGTCGGGTTCAGAAGCAGAGCCGGAACGAGAACTGGCTTTGGAGTTAAATACAGGATTGGAAAATAAAATCGCTGGAGATGATTATCTTTTATCTCCGGATTTGCATCTGGATATGGATATGAATATGGGTATGGATGTAGACGTGGATATGGATACAGATATGAATACCGACATAGATGTATACGCAGAAATTAACACAAGTCCATCGCATACCTCCTGGAAAGGAATGTACATGAGCCCACCTCTGACACAGGAAGAGAGGAGTTGGAACTTTTCGGATGTGGGAATAGAGGAGATTGATGGGTTATTTGAGGAGATGGAGCGGGAGATGGAAGGAGATGTAGATGTGGATGTGCAGATGGGAGTGGGAGTAGATGCTGATGTGGAAATGGGCGAGGAAGTGAGAGGAAATGTGGAAGAGCAAGAGGTACATCCACAGACGCAGGCGGAGACACAGACACCAGAACAGACACTGAGACCAAAACAAAAACATGCATCAAAAAAGGGAGAAAAAAGGAAGAAGAAGGTTGGGGTAAACGGTTGAGAAGAAGAAAGAGGACTTAAGAGGCATATTGAACTGTCAGGTTATCAACTCTTCAGATTGCGATATAGGAAACCATGGAAATCATCATTTATGAGATATGAATTCTATTTCTGGGGAATGTGATAGGATGCCATAGGATGCCATGGGATGCGATGTGAGGGAACTTGGAAGGGTAGAAAATAATTATGAATCAAATAAAATCAAAATATCTACATCTATGTGACTTTAATCGATGTGATGTATTCATAACCAAGTTTGGTTTTTGTTTGTGTTTATCCGACTACTCAATAATGCAGACGAGGTCTCTCTCTTGTTCTCATGGTATGCATAATACTAATACTAATACTAGGCTGTGTAACTAGAAATACATCATGTTCATCAGGAGAATACTATACCTCAAACCAATTTCGTGTAATCACTTAGAATTGTATGAGGCTATGATGTAACTATGGCATAATTCACTGTGAAATGTAACCTGAAATCGTGGAAAATAAAACCATCATTGATTCCTTGAATCGTTAACCATGAATCTCGCAGTCTTTGATCATATAACCACCAGAAAATCACCAAATCAAACCATGTACATTAATTTCCGAGAAAAACTCAACGACTTAGAAACCTAACTAATGACTATTACCATAAATCCTGGTATCATACGCCATTTTCTGCACCAATCAACTTCCACTCCACTCCATTCCATCCAAAGAAACCCTCGAATGAAATCTCAATTACAATTTGATAGAAACTTTTATTGTAAATCGTGCATCTCGCAACCAAAAAGATCTAAGTCTCCACGAACAAGCATCTACTCAATACCCTTAAGGCAAGTAACATCCTCCAGCCATAACCAAATTCATTCTTGTAAACATAACCTTGTAAACTGGTGATCTCTTGGTAGGGAATGCAACGATTTGATCTGGAGTGATCATTGTTTCCTTACCCTTCTTCTTGGAGGAACCAGTGGTAGGATTGGCTTGAGCACCAGTAATGGCACCTGTAACACGAGTCGCATCAGCTTGTCCACCAGTACCGACGACTTCACCATCATTGTTCTTGTATGGATCAGAAGGAACTTCGATATCCCATAAACGAACAGTACCATCAGCTCCACCCGAACACAAAACTGTAGACTCAACGCTGAATGATAAAGACCAAATTCCACCCTTTCCATGACCTCTGCAACGTTTGATTTGTGTTCCCTTTGCAAGATCCCAAAGAATAATACTACCACCACAATCTGCGGATGCTAGAATTTTTCCATTAGGAGCACATTGAAGAGCACTAATGGTGTCGGTATGACCAGTGAAGACACGAACACAATCACCAGTTGTAAAAGACCACATGCGAACAGTCTTATCAGCTTGATCACTTGCCGAGAAAACATATGCTCCATTTGGATGCCAAGCGATTTGATTGACATTGGAATCATGACCAATGAACATTCGAAGGTATGAAATATGATCTTGTCCCCAGATACGAACAGATCGGTCATGACCGCAAGTCAAGAAGTAATGACCAAATGGCCCCCACTTTACATTCCATACTGGACCTTCATGACCTTTGTATACGACAAGGCAGGCCCATGCTTCGAGAGACCAAAGTCGAATTGTTCTATCCGAAGAAGATGAGAGAAGTAATTTGGGAGCAGTAGCTGTATCACTTTCATCTGCACCTCGAATCGAAGGAGAGAACGATACGGCATAAACAGGTGCCGAATGCCCGATTAAACGACGAGAGTTCGATGGTGGCGGATCATTTGGACCTGATTTGGTTTCACTTGGCAATGGGTCGCCATGTAAATGCCAAACACGAATGTAAGATTCTTCCGTTCCAACAGCAACCAAATTATTGTCATCAGAAAATTCGATGCAGTTGATTCTAGCCACAATTTAGTATTCTGGTAGAAGGTTGTTGGAAAATAACTTACGTATCAAGAGTATTGTGGAAAGTAAACATGCAAATAGAGACTGCAGGACCGACCCCACCATTACGGCTTTCAATCTTGAATCTATCTCGATGCTCTTTGATCTTTTGAACTTCCATGGTTACATCTCGAGCACGAGAAGGAGGGTAAGGGATTTCATTGCGGCCAGGTCCTTCAACACCTTCTTCACGCTTGATACTTTGATCAAACAATTCAACCAAGGATGGTTTGCCGAGCTCGGGGGGATTCTTACTATCTTCTTCATCAAGATCTGCGCGAACGTCTGCTGCTAATTCGTCCTCCAATGCCATCGGTCCCAATAGTAACTTGGCATTGTTATCTTGGATATCTTTGTTCGTTACTCCGGTAAAAGCTCCAGGGATTCCTTCTTGAAGGTCAGACTCTTCCGGTTCAACACCATGTGCTTGATTGATGATAGCTTCAAAACTAAATTGATCAATGGGTCCTCTCTTTGTTTCACGAATTTCGCAGTACGTCTGTAACAAATAAATGATCACAGATCCACCTTGTTTACTGTTCGATTCGAGGTGAGTTATGAGGTTGAAGTAAACGTGAGTGTTGAGAGGGATTCGGTATTTCGAGGATAGATAAAGCTTCGTGATTGTGTTATCGTTGATTTGTTGAGGCAAACTGATTGTGTCAAATGTAGTGAGTTCATCGGCATGGACTTGTTGGAATTGATCTTTGAATTCTTTCAAAAAATCTTTTCCATCAGCTGTATAATTATTTGTGATGAGCTCAATGAAAGAATAAACAAAAATAGGCCAAAGGAGCCTGCGCAACTCAAACTGTTGCAAAGGGTATTAGAAGTGTTAACTTTCAACGTTGGAATATTTCTTGCTTACTTTGTATATATCCAAGTTTGATTCGATCCAATTACTCAATAATCGGAAACCCTTTGCATACTTTGCTGTACCAAGGTCCTCGGCACGTTCTTGAATTGGTTTTCCATCTCTATCAAGGTTGGAAGATTCAGATCGTAGCATCTGCTCAGTTCGATTGTAACCTTTTTTGACGAGGTATTCGATAACCTTAGCATGCACATTAGCAGCCGCTTGCGCAGAAGCACGAGCTGATGAGGGTGAAGGAACACGAGGATAGGAAGAGCCATAAGGGCGCACAGAGTTTGAAGAATGTGGCAGGTATGATGGAGGTTGAACACCAGGATAAGGTGGGAACGGGGGACGAGGAGCACCAGGTCTTGGAAAACCATTATTTGAAGAACCAGAAAGCACTGCAACCTGGGGCTGAATGGTTCCAGGACGTGGATTACCTGTTGGTAACGAATCTGAAGTGGAAGGACGTGAAAAGGAAGGACGTCGTGGGATTTGTCCAGGTGGTCCAGACATGATGACAAGAAATTGCTGCAAGAATTTTGTGACAAGACTATGTAATAGATTTGTGTAAAGAATCTTTGATAGAAGAGCAATCAAGTACTCCAAGACGTTGTAGAATGGGAATTATTTGTCGAAGTGAATTGACGAGATTTTGATTAAAAAGCTGGCTGCTTTCGAGATAGAGATGGGAGGAGGGGAAGCAGGGGAAGGAGAACGCTAGGTCGAAAGAGGTATCGGGCCTTGAACAAACAAGCACTGCATTGGATTGAGAGAACTTCAACTGTGAATATATAATTATTCCCCAGATTTCTCCCAAACAAGCAATTTTGTCATTAGGAAGGTCAACCATCAAAGGCATAAACACCATGTTTTGGAAACTACTGTACCATGGCAGTGCACCATGACAATGCATACGGCACAGAGGATCGTTAAGAATTTTTGGAAGTTTCAACCAATTCTTCTCTTGAAATAACAAAATACAATCAAGTAGATTGTTTTGTTTCAAGAGGTGGTTCATGGTGTTCAGCCTGACCACGTGACATTTCCTTTATATTGTTGTTTACTCTGTACATTGACAAACTGTATTGTGGCCACCTGCTTCTGCACTAGCAGTATCTTCAGAGCATAGTTGTTCTATTTGCAAGCGTTCGAATGAATTTTGGAGATAAAGGCTCAATGGTATGGGTGATATCGATGGCATTGGGGACAAAAGCTTGCTGGTATTGATGATATTGATGGCAACACTGCTAAAATCCATTGGAATTATATGAAAGGAAGGGAGAACTTACGATCTGATTCAAATTTTGTTGAGACATGAGTGAACCTGATTGAGGGGGACCTTGGGAATTTTGTTGTGTATTTATTCCAGCACTTGGAGGTCCGTTTGGTGGTCCTGAGGTAGACATGCTTATTGAGAGGTTGAGAGTCCTTTTGCGTGCGCCTGATTGGATCTACCTAGTAACCTTACTGTAGGTACCTTTTGCTCGGCTACCTACTTGTCCAATCTACCTGCACCGGTGAGTATTTCTTCCCTCTATAATTTATCACCTAGGTGATACCGTAATACCGCCAGTACTGCCAATCACTTAGCATCTCCTCAAAACCGTCGAAAAAGTTCACTGAAAACTCTCAACTTTGTGTCTAGGTAGGTAGGTACAGTTGGTTACGGTCATAGAGAAATTTGGGGGATTTTGAAAGAAGAATAATTGAATGATTTTTTATTGTTCAAGGCTGATTGCCTGGTATTTAGTGAGAGGTTACTGAATGTCAAGCTTCATCGAACAATTGGAGTGAAGTTTTGACACTAATGCAGCCGATCCGCAGAGCCGCATTATTAAGGCTGTAACCCCAGATAAAGCATCTCCAAGGTTCTAAGGTTAAGGTTTCGGAGTTCAATCAATCTACATAATTATATTCGAAGTACATGAATCGAAACCCAAATTCATACACACTCGACGCACATACCAGAATCCAACAATCATTCGAGAATTTCGACTGGCGACTCTAGATCATCATGTCTTCTTCACCAGAAGAAAACCAAACCTCAGCATTCCGTCCATTCACAAAAGCCGAGCGTATTCAGCAACTTAATGAAATAGACAAGGTAAGATCTACAGCCTTCAACCCATTCCGTAACACTATCTAACTATCCGCAGAGTATTTTACAACTTGTTCAAACTGCTGGACAAACCCTTAAGATCCTTACTGCAGCACAAGAGCCTGGAGAATCACAATCACCACAAGAAAAACGTCAAGCTTTCCAAGATGCTTCGAATTCTTATCTAAAAACTCTACAATCCGTCGATGTAAGATTGCGGAGACAAATATTGGGATTGGAAGAAGCAGAAATTATACCGGCAGAAAAGGTGAAGTCGAAGAATAAGGGTAAATCAGTTGCTGAAGTTGTGGAAAGACGATCAGCAGTTCCAGGAAATATGGCAGGAAATATGCCGGCAGATGATATTGTTGTGGAAGGAGGAATGGGCAACCTTGATATTGGTTTCTTGAATAGTCGAAGCGGAAGAGTTGGTAGAGATATGGAGGCAGAATTGTGGGCAAAGAGTAGAAAGTTTCTCGAGGATTTGGATAAGGGCAATTATAATTCACGTCCATTAACTCAAATGAGGGATGAGGTTGAGAAATAAAGAATGGTAGATGTGGAATTGGTCATACTCTATAAAGTTGGATCATTTCGTAGGACATAACGATACATTCATAACGGAATGATATTTTTGCCATTCATAGGTTGAATCTTCAAAGCTCTGGCTATGCTACCTACCTGCAATGATGCATTCACTACTGCTTACCTTGCTTCAAATGTGGTGATGAAAGTAATAAGTTACTTAAAATGGAACAGACTAACCGATAATTACCCGATGGCCCAAATTCCTACCCTTTGATCTTGCCCGCAAGATACTAACAAACCTTTGATGCACCCTCTACATATCATGCCAACACTAACACTCAAAATTTGTTGAAGAAAGATTGAGGATATCGTACATAAATTATATTGGTTGCTGTCTTGGATAGCTCTAATCCCTGTAACTTACCACGGTACATTCCGACTATTGTCTGTGCCGCGCGCCGATTAGATATCCATCTTGAATTCATACAAGTATCATCTCAACGTTTCGAAGTGCCCTTAATATTTCGTCATGGATTTGGAAGACGGGGGAGACTCGCCTTGGGGAGGTATGTTTCTACCGACTGAAACTGTTATTCTGGGAGGAATCAGTGTTGACAAGTATATTAGATGTCCCTTCACAAGCACAATCGACACCAAGCTTGCCCAAACCCGAAGAATCCGCTACAGAAGGAGGTCAGTCATCATCATGTTGAAGTAGCGTTCAAATTTAACTTTATCATAAAGAAACCCCCGGATCTGCATCACAAACCCTTGCCCCGCCAGCTTCACAAGGCAAAACACATGCAGGACGCACGATACGAACTCCTCGACGCGCTGGAGCACAACCAGTTCGACTTCAAGCTTTAGATGATTCCTTGGGGCCATTAGGACCCTTAGGTGACAATGCGCCAACATCAAAAGCCGACGAGCCTCCTGCGCCGCCTCAAAAAGAACAAACTGTTACACATAATCTGCGACAACCATTGGCTTCAGCGCAAAGCTCTACTATAAGTCGAAGTATGTTGGATTCGGTGGATTTGAATGAGGATGTTGAATCCAGTATTGGACCTCGCATACCACCTCCTGTTCAGCCATCTCAAATAGGCTCGGTTCGAAGAGAATCAACGCCTAGTGTGAGCATTGAACAAGCTGCCAAGCCTACTTTCAACATCACAGTCGGTGATCCACACAAAGTTGGAGATCTGACCAGCTCTCATATTGTATACTCAGTTGAAACCAAGGTAGGATACATCAGTTCTAAGATAGTATCCGCATATACTAATCATGAATTAGACATCCTCTAAAGCATATCGTCAACCGGAATTTACTGTCACTCGAAGATATAGGGATTTTTTATGGCTTTACAACTCTTTACATGCAAACAACCCCGGTGTTGTTGTGCCTCCACCTCCTGAGAAGCAAGCTGTAGGAAGATTCGACACAAATTTTGTTGAATCCAGACGTGCTGCATTGGAAAGAATGCTTAATAAAACCGCTGCTCATCCAACACTTCAACATGATGGGGACTTGAAATTGTTTTTAGAAAGTGAGGCTTTCAATGTCGATGTCAAACATAAAGAACGAAAGGAACCTGGACTTGGTGAAAGCAAAGGCATGTTTAGTGGACTTGGTATTTCTGTTGGTGGAGGAGGGAAATTTGTTGAACATGATGATGTAAGTTTATGGCTATTTTAGAAGTTTGAAGTTGCTGACATAATTAGTGGTTCCATGAACGACGAATTTATCTCGATGCTTTGGAGAATCAACTTAAAGCTTTGTTGAAAGCTATGGACGTTGTGGTTATCCAACGTAAAGGTCTTGCTGAAGCTGCAGGTGATTTCTCTGGTTCCCTTCGAGCACTCTCAGCTGTTGAGCTCTCTACATCATTATCCGGACCTCTTGAAAGTCTTGCGGATTTACAAATCAGAATTAGGGAACTTTATGATCGACAAGCACAACAAGATGTATTGACTTTGGGTATCACAATTGATGAATATGTTCGTTTGATTGGAAGTATCAAGCAAGCATTCGGTTCACGTCAAAAAGCATGGCACTCATGGCATGCAGCAGAAGGTGATTTACAGAAACGTAAGACTACCCAAGAGAAATTATTACGCCAAGGCAAATCACAACAAGATCGTTTGAATCAAATGCAAGGAGAAGTGGCCGATTCTGAACGTAAAGTTCACCAAGCAAGATTATTGTTTGAGGATATGGGACGTCTTATGAAGTCTGAACTTGATAGATTTGAACGTGAAAAGGTTGAGGATTTTAAGAGTGCTGTAGAGACATTCTTAGAGAGTGCTGTGGAAGCTCAAAAGGAGGTGAGTTATTACAATCATGAGATCAGAGACATCATGCTAATATTCCCCAGCTTATTGAACTTTGGGAAACTTTCCTTATGCAACTTGATGCTGAAGAAGATGAACAATTATTTTATAAGCCTCCTGTGGAACCAGCGGCACGTCCTTCTTCAGAAACTGGAATCTCAGGTGATACTGCTACGGACTCGCAAGCTGCAGCTGTAGCAACAGCTGAAGAAGAAGATTAATGAATGACACAATGATATCACGTTTTTGAAATAATTGAGTGGGGTGAAAAAGATGAAGAGAATGCCACAATTGTCAAATCATGAGGTGATTGTTGTATGCTGGTTGTAGTATTTTTGTACATAGAATAATATTTCAATTCTGAACGCCCAATCCTGATCTCTATGCATTTCTTTTTACCTCCTTGGCAATGTATGTGTACATGTGTACCTGGCAAGATGAGGGATCTCTCGTTCATCGTACAATCCAACTTGATGTGTCTGATAATTTCTGAAGTTCTCGAGGGAGAATAACATTTCCCCAACTTCATACCAAGATATTCCTCACCCCAGTCATTATAGTAATACCCCTCACTCCACCCCTCACTCCATCCCTTACTCAATCCTCCAATTTATTTCTTCTCCTTTCCACTCTTCGTCCTAACAGTTCCCTTCATACTAGCACTATCCCTTTGAGCTCCTCCACTAATCAAATCCATCAAACTGTCCATTTGATCTCCCTTCTTGCTCTCTACACCCTCATCAGCCTTCGCACTCTCTCCATCCTTTGCCAACTTCTCCTCTCCCTCTGCCTTCTCCACTTCTCCATCCCATCCCCTTCCGAACCTTTCTCTGAATGCGCTCAAGCGTCCTGCTTCATCATTTTCAACATTCCTCAATGAATCTAAAGAAGGCTGCCATAAAGGATGATTTCGTGTATCTTTTGTACTGCGGTAAATGGGCGCTGGAGATGTGGATCGAGTGAGATAAGTAGAACCGTCCGACAAGGTAACGAGTTGTGTGAAAGTATATGGTCGAATAGGACGTTTAAGGAGAGTGGCATGTCGAATTTGGTGGGTGAGGGTGGAGTTTATGGGGAGAGTATTGGAGGTAATGGAGGAGGTGCGGCGGAGGGTGAGGGATGGGAGGGACATGATTTCGGCGTAATTGAACGGACAAAGATATGGCGTGGGAGTATTGACGGAATGAAGAAGCGCCACTTGCTTAAGATGCCGAGAGATTGAATTGGGTTCGTACAAAATATCGAGTTCTTCGTCAAATGCGACGAGGCTTGCATCTAGAATTGTTTTCTGAGAACTTTTCTACGGTGTTCATGATAGACCAATGACGATATGAATATAATTCTCAGCCTTGTGGAACCTTGTGTGGATGCACAGCGCCTTGCATATCTGAATATATTTTTGACCCAATTGACGACGGAGTCGCATTGAATCTTATATCAGTTGGTTCAAAAAGAGCCACAGTTTTGTAGTATCTAGAAAAAATGATACTTGCTAGGAGTTCGCGAAGTTTGCTTTATACAAATGAATCGTCTGTTGTGGGAGGCTTTCATGAATTATTCTGGAGATGGAGTTCATTGGAAAAGACTTCAAAGAAATGTATAGTATTCTTCTCATTTACTTGCAATTACTTGTATGTTCGCCTTACTGATATTCGGTTTTGGAACTTTTAGACCACACTCACTCCTCTCGACACAGTCCATTTTCAAAATGTATTCATCAACAATCAAGAAAAAGCAGCAGCTTGTCCAATCCTTCTCCTTCAAAACCAACCAGCGCCATTGATTCAACAAACACACCCATAGATACCCCATTAGAAGCCCTCAGCAACCCCCCAGAACTCAAACAACTCGCCCTGGATGTCCGTCAGGTAATGCGCAATGTACCGCATCCCGTCGTGATTCTCACAACTCCAAATCTTCAGCCAAACTCCGGGGAACCCTCAATAGCAGCAGCAGCTATGACTTTATCCTCTTTTACTACCCTTACACTCTCACCAGAACCTATCATCACATTCAACATCAAGCGCCCTTCCAGAACACTCGATGCGCTAAAAGCATTATACCCCGTTGGGTCTGCATCATCATCCCAAAAAGATAATCCCAATAGATGGTTTCACATCCACATTTTAGAAGCCAACACGTCAGGTGCTCAGCTTGCCAATCATTTTTCTCGCGGTGGACCTATGCTTCCTGAGGATCGTAAGTTGGTGTATTCTCCCGGTGCAGTTTTAGATGTAACCACTAGAGGTATAAGACAGACTTTTCAATGCGAGATTCTGAGGAATCATGAAAATAGTGGGTTCATCGATGTTGGGGATCATACGTTGGTTTTTGGGAAGGTGATGAAGATTGGATTTGGGGAGAAAGCGGAAAAAGTGAAGGGACGGAAGAAGGACTGGAAGGGTTTGTGTTATATGCAGGGGAAATATCAAATTACGATTCCTATGTTGCATGCTGATAAGAAGAATGCAACTGTATAAGGTGATGGAATCGAGGGTAGAGAAAGTTAGGCAGAGAGGTAAATACAGAGTTTGTAGTGGACGAAATCTTGGAGACCCAAGAAAAGAATCTGGTGTCATGAGCACTGGTTCGTGGTATGTATAAAGAATCTCACGTCTTCATTTGTAAAGTTTGCTTTCAGGATGAATTTTATTGTATTGTACTATATCTGGTATCTACGCGCCAAACTCCTGCAAATCCACAATAAAGTACCTAAGTAGGCCATGCCCAAAAGTCACCCATCCATCCATTTGATCGTGCCATCATAAAATTCGTACCGGTTCGTTTACCGCATTTGTCGCATGTCTAGTCTGTTTGTTAGATGTTTTTCTGTACCAAATTTACTAGTAAGAGAACATACCCAAAGCAGCTAGTTGCGAATCGGGTTCCTCTTAGTTGTCATTTGCCTCATCGACAACTTCCTAGTTAATTGTTAGCCAAGGTCTCTAGTATGATGTCTCAGTACCAATTCAACACACCTTGAACAAATTCGCAGCACGATCATCTTGCTCTCCCTCCATATCATCCAACTGGTCTCGAGTTACAGAAAGCTTGTCTCTGATCGAGCCCCAGTTGATGTACAATTTCCGATCCAAATGAGCTAATGGGAACTTGGCGTATTCTTTGAGAACTTCTGGCCATGTACGTGAGATTTTGAAGAGTTGCATTGCCATGGTCCCTGTTTGATTAATTTTGTGTTAGACCTTCGCTTTTGAGTCTTGCATACCTACGTACCGAAACATGATGAACTTACATTTGTATCTCCTGGTGTAAACAATCTTTTCCTTGGCGCTGAGTAAAACCATGGCGCTAGGAGCTAGGAAGACAGTTCTTGGAGGAGGGAGAGGGAGACCTTTGCTGCGCAGTTCGGCACGGCGCTTTGCGGCTCTGGTCTTGTGTTGCTTTGCCTTTGCCTTTGTCTTTGTCTTTGCCATGATGAAAGATTTAATGGAAGAGGGGGATGTTGAAAGAGGGTCTTTTTTGGATTGGATTTGGTGGGTGTCGATGGGTGGGAGGGAGGTGGTTGTTTGGAACTGAAAATAGATGGAAGAAAGTTCTGAATGATATGGTGGTTATTAAGCGAACTACCCTCGAGGGGGAATTAGCTTGGAAATTTTAGTACGGAAATTTAGTGTGGGGTGTATTTTGTGTGATTATTGTCTGATGTATGGTTTGATCTTTGTGTCGGGTCTGAACTATAGAGTATCTCATCCCTTGATATATTCAAAAGGGATTCAAAGATGAATCCCTAGTTTTAGAGGTGGTTCGACAGTGGTTTTGAGTAGAGAACTTTCCTGGCTCAACATACTGTGCAATTTCAAACTATCTCGTCGGGTGCTGTACTGCTAGGAATTACTTTGTGTTGAGCTAAAAGTTGTGTCTTTGGGAGGTATTTTCAGGTATTGGACAAATTCGAATTATACCATGTTGCTAGATTTCAAAATCCTGAACACATCTCGTCGAAAACTGAAAGGTTAAGAGTCCTCCAGGTTGAGTACAAAAATGGGACTTTATATGTGGAGTTTCTTGTGTTGAGGAGGCTTGAAAGGTCTATTATTTATGATTCTAAGTGATTTCAAGCAATCTCGTCGGGTTCTAAGAAGATTGAAGTAACTATTATGTAAGTAGAACCAAGTCTCCTGGGATATTATATTGGATAGTGAAGGAAAGTCAAGGTGGTGTGGTTAAAGGAAGTATTGAGAATTAGACAGGTCTCATCAAGCTTTGGAAGGATGTAAACCATTGTGATCAAGTAGAACCTGGAATCCATCAGACACTTGAAAATATCAAAGGGCTTTAGAATTCATATGGTTCAGCACGTTATGGAAACTTGAGGAGTTCCTCGTCGGGTGTTTTTCAGTCATCAATTTCAATAGCCAAGCTACTTTTGAAGGGTTTTTGGCATTCTCTGATCACACCAGCGGTTGGAAACGGTCTCTCATGGAAGGGAGAGTAGGTAATTCAAGCTATCTTGAGGAACATCTTAAAGCTAACTATATTTGCTGGTTGGGCAAATTCAGGATAGTTACGGTATTCTCACAGTTTTCAAAGGATTGAGTATTAATATATGAATCTTATATGTGCGGTTTTGAGACTAAATTATTTGATGTTGTGATCCATGGCATTATTATTTCTGACGAAAGAGAGCGGGGTTTCAATAAACGTTTGTTCATATTCACAAGGGGGCTTGTATCTATGAGACGCCTAAAGCCCAAAGTTTGAGAGAATATAAGTACTGGTATGTAAAGTAAAAAATAATTAGCTTCTTAAATGCTTTGGTGCCATTTTTAATGTATGATCTACTAGCTCAAGGCCAGTTACGAATCTTCATCGTGAAAAGAAAGAGTAGTATATGGCGAATTGGCTGGTTTTAGGGGAATTGGACTTACATATTACGGTATATCCGTCTGACATTGAGCTATCTCAGCATATATTTCGAAGTATAGACTAATCTACACCACTAGGTATATGAATCCCTAATTCTAACTCTAAGACTGGTTTCGCAATGAATGGCCTGCTACAAAACTAGAACATACGCAGTTATGTACTCAGTCACCATGAAGGCGACTCTTGAACCTTCGCCTCGGATCGAATCATGAGCATAGAGCATTCCCTTGCCGTCATATCCTTTCGATCTAAAGACTAATGAGTATACCATTAGCATATATTGTGATAGTATGCACAACAATGTTGAATACAGAGCTCAAATACCGCGATCCAAGAAGTAGCACTAACATAAGTTCAGATCAACGAAATAAATGATATCCAAAACTCCACTGTGTACATACAACTATCCAAAATAACTCGGTTGTTAAACCAGCAAAATTGTAGTTGACGCAAGATGGAACCGACTGGGAAAATCCGATGATGAGATACAAAGAATACTTTATCTTGCATTGGGTTATACGTTTAGCGCCTGGGATAGTATAAGACTTGTAATATATACAGACAGAAACTACCTCAGAGACAAGATATAATAGCGTGGCGTCACTACTGTTTTATCTAGACTAAATTATTGATATAAAAGTATCGCAACAATAAATTGAATTTTGGATAGAGAAGTATTTAGAAATAAACATGACATTCATAAACCGATAACTAAGCGTGCGCTGCTTTCTAGACTGTTTTTACCTCAAGCCTTTGCCTATAACACTGCCCGTTTGCACACGAAAATCCATGCCAGTGTAAAATTCATCATGATAATATTCAACGTGAACATGCAAATTTTGTACCTTTCAGCACTTTTCCAATTGCCTATGGCAAAAAATCTGCCCTTACCTGACAGAAATCTCCCCTTTCAGTCTGGTAAATGTTTCATAGTGTTGGAAGTTTGTGTTTTCATACTTTATAATGGCCAATCTTGTATCATGCCAGTCAAATAAGGTCAGGGTTAGATCAGTCGATCTGAAGAGACTAATCTTGGGACATTAAATCTCTTTCGAGACTCGCTCTTGACCTTCTTTATCGCTATCAGAATCAACATCGCATGCATTTTTTTCATCGAAACCTCGAATAAACAAAGGAATCTTTCTAACAAAGAAAGACTTTGGTGAAATGGATATCACTCTCACAAAGGAATCTCTGAACAAACCCATTGTTGAGTTTGGACTCCCCATATAGATAAGTCATAATATGTCTAAGCTAAAATTGAACAAGCCTGACTGACTGTGTATATAAATCGACTGGATATCAACTTATACTTATTCTCATCAGTTCCATAGTCTTTTCCATACTTCAACACCCACCACATCTTTCCAGCTTTTCGCAAGATTCCAGAAACAACGAAACCCAGATCCCAACTAGACACCCCAGCAACCGCCAGAATGTCTTCCAGATTCTGGAGCCACTCACCGTATGATGAAGAAGAGATGAACGAACCAACACAGCAACAACAATCCTCCAATCAATCCCGCCAATCCCGACCAGGACCCTGGACCTCAGAGCCCTTGTCGAGAGAAGAGCGAGCCCGCCGTGCTAATCTCTCCAACGAAGACCGTCAATCGGAAGCACGTGCCGCCCGCGAAGCTTACGATCAAGCTCAATTCGACTTCCGCAACGAAACCTGGTACCAAGAGGCTCCCCCCAGAAGATCCCGCACCCATCGATCCAGTCCTCAAGCTCCTTCCACTTCATCCGGAAACCCCGAATTCTTTCAAGGAAGCACTCAATTCAAGAGCGCCAAGCAACAGAAACAGGAAGAGAAAGCCCAAAGAGCCGCCGACAAGAAGCATCGTCAAGAAGCGCGTCGCACAGCCGAAGAGGAAGCTCGCAAGGAAAAGAAACATTTCGAAAACATGACTCCATGGGAATACGCCAAGCAATGGAGTGTATCGGATCGGGCAGCCTACGGAAGCGCATTCGATGACTTCTCAGCTTCGGCAACGGCTTTCATCAAGGACAACACTCAGGAATTTCCTCGATTCAAGAAACATGGTTGCGCACGACACAACTGTGTTCGGGGAGAAATTCTCGGGGTTTGTCATCATGAAGTCGAGTTGACGCTTAGAGGAAGCGGGGCTTTTGACGAGAAGATGATGAAGAAGGAGAGATTGAGATGGCATCCGGATCGATGGACTGAAAAGGGTGATTTGCAGATCAAGGCAAATGAACTCTTTCAGCTCATTCAAAGAATCATCGATGGTGATTTTAATGCATGATTGCTTTGCAATTGTGTGTTAACGGACCCGGAAGTGAGGATCTGGTGAGAGAACAGAGAGAAGAGGAGGAGTAGTTGAGCTGGTCTCGCTACTAGAGAATCGAAGGCAAGTGAGAAGACGAGTAAGAGATGGCTGAGCTGGTCTCGCTACCCACATTCCTTTGTAAACTTCCCTTTGTTGAAAGATGATTTTCATTGTTTCCTTTGTCATTTATTGGATACTGGTTTCCTTATTTCCTTTGTCTCTATCAACTATTACAACCAAACATAAAAGATAAAAAAACATTCATATGTAAACAAAGAACCCACTCATGCAAATTGTGACTCTCGAACCTTGACCTGATTTAAAAATCAAGTAATGATGTCAAATGAACTCAGTTGAAACCTACTAAGACCCCCGTACCGTAACACATCAAAATCTCTCAAAGATTAACCCTGCAACCCTGCAACCCTGCAAGACCCCAGACCTCATCCTCGAAGCCAAAACAAAAAAAGTACAGACTTCCATCCATAACTTCCAAATTGATGATCAATTAAACCAAACTTTACCTGTAACTAAGACACAACCCCACACTCCCTTATCAGCCCCGGAGCCATTATATCTCTTGTATACACACCCAAAACATAGCGCACCCAACCCCCATACGTCCGGCGACCCAAAGCTATGCATATATATACCTACCTCTCGACTCTATCTGCACATTCATCCATTTATTCGTAACTCTCTCGCAGCTGAAAGCATAACATAAGAATCTTCTTGTTTCTCGGTATCGACATCAAGTTTTTGGATCAGTACTTCATCATGGAAGTTCTGAATATTGCTTGCTGTCGCTTAATGTTGCTCACTTGAGCAACAGAGACAGGCGGATTAATATGGATGTGGATATGCGTGAAGTGGAGATCTTAATTTTCAGTATTTTTCGCATTCGTACTAGGCACTTGTCTACTCGCTGTCTTTACTACCTAATACCTAGCACGTATGCTCCCATTCCCACTCCTTTCCTTGCCCCTCTCCCTCCTTCCAACCTTCCCTTCAACCCAACTCGAGCTGCATGCCTGAGCCTAACCTCCAACCACAACAGTATAAGATACAAAAATATCGCTCACATTCGCATCGCTGTGGCTGTAGCCGCCGTCCTGGATCTTAGACACAATGTCGAGCATAAGGAACCAATCGATTCGAAACTATCCATTCTCTCTTCCCTAGCCCCTGGCCCTCTGTCCCTCTCCATCACTCCCCCTCCCTCTCACAGTCAAAAATTCCCCTTCAATCCAAACCACAATTCTTCCGCCCGCTCTCTTCCACATCTACCATGACAACCCCTCTCGTACCCATACATCCTCCACCTTGCCACCCAATATCGCATCTTGGAAAATCGCTTTGGGGAATCAAAACAAAAAACACAAAAAGATTAAAACCACCCTTCATGCCATAATGATGGCACAAACCAAAAAAAAAGTTATTAGGAAATTTGCTCTGTGAGAGTGTGTTGGAAATTCATAAAATTCGTCATCAATCCTTTTTTCTCTCCATTGCTCCTCCATTCCCCCTCCCCCACCATCTTCACCCAACCCCTCTTCCCCCCGCTACCACATCAAAATCAATGAAATATAATGTTGTATCGCGTGCCCAGCACAAATTCCGGATTTCAATAAACGATTAATGCAGATGAAAGAGTTTCAACAAGTAATTATGAATTTCTTTGATGATGTGTGTATCCACGAATGAATGAAATGAAAAAAAAAAGTTGGCGATCGCTCAGACCTAGTCTTTAAGTCAAGTATGAATCCATCAGCTCCATAACTCCATAAAACTTGCTTGCTTGCATGCTTAGCTCAAATTACAAAAAAAAGAAAAGGGAAAAAACTCCGTATTGGTGAAGAGAACGAATTCCACATCCGCTCCCCGAAAAAATTACATGATGACGCAACAACCACAACCTTTGCTTGACTCAGGAGAATCTTGAACACGAATTGGTGGTTTAGGATCTGGGATATTAACACCTTGCGGTTTTCCAGTTGCGATCTTTGGCATTGTGCTATAACTTGATGCTCTCTCAACTGGTGATCTAGGACCCGTACTTAATGTCGGCGATTTAGGAATCATGGCGGAAACAGGTGAGACTGGTGAAACTGGTGATGGAGGTTGTGGACTCAATGGCCATTCTGGAGCTTGTTCTTCTGACTTTGCTTCCTCTGGTCCATCTGGTGGTGGAGAAAATGAATCCGGGCGTGGTCTGTATTCCTGTTGATTTAATGGCCTAAAATCTGTGTCATAAACATTTCCATATTTACCCTCCTTCTCCCATTGTTCTTGTTGCATACGTTTCGCATGAGTTGGAATTACTTGTTGATCGGGAGGTAATCTAGGGTCAGGTTTGTACATAGTTGCTAGCCAAGGTGGGTCACCTTCAGGTCGTTTCGATGTATTGATTAAGTCGCCTGAACGAGTCTTTGGTCGTATATCTGGCGCATTTGTTCCACCTGATTTTTGTTTTTGTCTTTTTGCTGCCGTTTGTCTACCTCCAGGAAGTGCAGCATTTGCGCCAACAGATCCTTTCCGTCCTGGTGCTTTCTTGGTAGGAGATCGCTCGGATGGTGATGCACGAGTAGGTGTAGGCGATACTCTAGCAGGAGTAGGCATCGGAACATTTGAAGAAGTCGGTGTAGCATCATCAAGTATAAGTGAGCTTTTGACACTATGACTCCGACTTCTTGCTTGCTTAAATGATAATGGGTCCTCCTCGTCATACCAGTTGTTGCTTGTTTTTCGAGCTATAGGTGTATCTCGTTCGAGGTAATCGATCGGTATTGGTAGGGGACTCGTTTTCGAAATTGGTATCTTCGATATACCTTTCGTACCTAGATCTCCAGCAGACTCTTCAGGTAATCGTAACTCCCAATGATTACCTTCTCCATCTCCATTCACCCCCATCTTCTGCCTTTTTTGTCCCTCACTTCGAATGGCATTACCGGCATCTTGGCTACGATCCCTTCGACTGGATCTACTTCCTGTTCGTGGACGAGGTATCGGGATTCCAGCTGCTTGTAATTCTTCATTCTCAATTCGGGCCAATTTATCTCTGTGAATCCACCTAGAATGTTCTATATCGTCCATTTCATAGCTTCCACCATTCATACCTTTCTTCCCCCCAGAGTCCATACTTCGGCCACCTTTGTTATTCCCATATGAATCCAGTAAACTATCAGGAGCACTAGGAGTATCGCTGATATCACTATTCTGTCGATTCAATTCATTCGCGCGAGCTGGAGCCAAATGGTTGTGATCGTTAGGAAGACGAGGACCAAAGGTTTCTGTACTTGGACGAAATGGGTAACCGTTTGTTTGAGAAATTTGTCGATTGTGATTGTGATAGTCGGTGACGGCAGAAGGTGAGATCGGCTGAGGTAAAGTTTGATTAGCATAACAACTTTAAAAAAAAAAGCCGAAGGTAACCATAAAATGATTCTTACCTCTACTGGTACAGAATAGTTCCAAGAATCTTGACCGTGAGAACTACTTGGCGGTGTCAAGCTGGTATGGGCTTGCGATGTAGAAATCGTTGCCATACTGATTCAACACCTTCTACTCCACGATATGAAGATCTGCCGAACACGACCTTCCCACCCTAAGAGCGATTCAATTCTTTCCTACCAATGCTTTCCAATTAATCTTGTCTTTGGATTCTTTTGATTATAATTGGTATGAATAAAGTTTCCTTGATCTCTTCGAATTGGCGGAACGAAATGTCTCTTAGGTCTGTTAGGTCTCTTTTCTTCGTATCCTTTATTAAAGTATGACAAAACAAATCCAAATCCAAATCCAAATTATAACAAGACTCCTCTTGAATGAATTCTTTAATGCTCAATCCAATGGTTGAATAGATCCTTCTTGATCATCTGGGTTGGTCAATAGGAAAATAGGAGAGACTTCCTGTGCGTAATAGTGAATGTAGTGAATGCAGTGGACTGGTGAACGTGCGTCTGCAGTGCGGCAGTGCCAAACAGAGACACAACGGCGATTATACCGACCAATTAAATTATTTAATGAATAAGTAATACCGGAATGAAGATAATTGAAGCTGCTGGTGAATGACCGCACTGAGACCTATGACCGGTAACAGGTCAAACACAGTTCTTCTCTTCCTTTCGCCCTTTGTTGTGAGAGCGAGAGGAGGTTGGCTTGAGAAGATGTCGGGGAAGAAGTGGGAAGAGAGTTGGAATACAAGAATGCTCCGAACGGTTAATGGGCAAGGTACTGGGTAGGTACTAGGTGGATTGAGTGAACGGGTAATTTGAGTACCTAGGTAAGTAGCAAAATAATGAATAATGACTATGAAAAGAAGGAAGAAGCTGTCAAGCTATACACGGAATCCTGCCTACTTTTGAACAAGGGAAATAAGAAATCATGATAAATAATCTTAAGTCTGGCGAAAGGAGACGTGAGTACCTGGTAGCTTTTTAAACATTTATATCAGTCCGTCCTAGTATCGTTCATATCGTTCATACCGAAGACCACCAGGCCAGGGCCATTTTATGCAGTGGATCAACGAATGAAATGAAAGACGTGCCCAAATCCTAGGTGCTTGACCCAAGAAGTCCCAAATGGCTTGAATTGGTAGAACAAATCATCGTGACCCAATGTGCCCATTTAACTGTTGAAAAGCGGATACAACCCAGGATTGGTATTGGTTGAGCATTTTGGCAGGTGGTCGAGAAGGTATCCGACCGGTAATTTGATCTGTGTTCAATAAAAACAAACTTTGAAGTACCCTGGTTCTTGAGAATCTAGTAATCCTTTTTTCTCCGAATGTCAATGTTCAATGTCTATCAATGGATGAAAGAGAGAGTAGAGTGTGTGAGGTGAGATGTGTGAGGTATAAGATGTAAGGTTTGAGGTGTGAGCGAGATATGAGTGAGGTATGAGTGAGGTGTGAGCGAGATATGAGTGAGGTATGAGTGAGGTATGAGTGAGGCACGAGTAGGGTGTGAACAGGGTGTGAGGTGATGAGAGAGGAATAGATGAAGGTATTCACGATAGTCTTCTTAGATGTCGTCTAAGTAGTACTGGGCAGAAAGCAACACATCGAGACCGTTTCGTCAAATCAAACTACTGGATGGGTCTATCCTTTTCCCTCCCTTCTCAGCCTTGTCTAGAATGTCGGTCTTTTCCCTTGCCAATCAGACCAATTATACATCGAGGAAATGTGCCATTAATATGTTACCTAGATAACCGGTAAGGCTACTGCTACCTTCTTCGTGCCTTCTCTCTTCCGATGTCCAACATCATCCTACAAACTACAGCACTGGTCAGTATACCTACCTACCTATTACTTATCTTTACTCACCATTATCAAACCCCTGACCTGGTGGACCTGTCAAAATCCCAAATCATTCATCACAAGAGAGGGGTACTCCATATAATATCCCAACATGGTCGACTCCTCCTATGAACTCGATCGTCTAACGTATGAACCTTCTCATCACTCTCAGGATTCATGTACTACCTCATCATCATCCTATGAACCACAAAATTCATATCTTACTTCATCCTCTCCAGAACCTCATATACCTACAATAACTCGAACTACTCGTACTCGCAAAACCCGTTTCGTCTGTGTTTCCGATACTCACAATGGTGTTGCGAATGGATCATTCAAACTACCACCCGGTGATGTGCTCATTCATGCAGGCGATTTAACAAATCAAGGAAACTATGCGGAATTAGAAAAATCAATCAAATGGATTGAAGATGCTGACTTTGAAGCCAAGATTGTCATTGCTGATATGCATAATATATCCACTCAATTTTTACTAGGGGATCCATCTCCCTACATTCATCAACCCCATAAAAATGTTCTATTTCCATCTTCATTTCTTCCGAACAAACAAGAATAACACAGCAAACTAATCATATGTAAGGTAACCATGATATAACACTGGATCCATCATTTTACTCTCAATATGGTCCTTATTTCCATAAACAAAATCCACAAGATATCCATAAGTGTCAAGAATTGTTAGATCGTTCCCCATCAATTCTATACCTCAATCACGAAGCGGCAGAAGTCTCTCTAGCATCACCTACAGGTCCACATACTACATTTCGTATTTTCGGTTCTCCCCTTTCCCCGGCCAAAGGAATGTGGGCTTTCGGTTATCCACCATCTGATGCTTCCAAAAGATGGGATGATATTCCTTTGGATGTGGATATCGTACTTACCCATACACCACCAAAATATCATTGCGATGAAAGGAATGATCGTGTACCTGCCGGGTGTGAATATTTACGACAAACTTTATGGAGAGTTCGTCCACGATTAGCAATATGTGGACATGTTCATGAAGGGAGAGGTGCAGAAATAATTCAATGGGATCTCGGAGCTTCAAATATTAAATTTAAGGAAAATGGTATTGTTCGTTGGGAAGATCCGGGTAAAGATAATAAAAAGATGTCCCATATCGATTTGACTTCAAAAGGAAGAATAGGAGGAAATGCTTTCAAGAACGATGGATCTTTTGGAGATTGGGGAAACATGACCTGTGATTTTGCTGCTAGTACCGGTAACCTAACAACATCAACTGGAAGTGGACTACCACTTTTACCGGAAGAGAGTGTAAAAAATCAAAAGAACTGGCACCGAAAAAATTCTATGGCCACTCAAATGGCACTACCAAATGTAGCGAAGAGTTTACTCGCGATACCAGAGGAAATACTTTCACCTGCTCGAGGACAAGGCGGAGTTCCGCCATCTTTACGTTGTGATGTAGAAGCTTTATGTGGACGCATGGGACGACAGGAAACATGTGTGGTTAACGCGGCACTGATGGCTTCTAGTTGGCCTCATGGAAAAGGAAAGGAAGGAAAGAAGTTCAACAAACCTATTGTTGTGGATATTGACTTGCCTGTTTGGGAAGAGGTGGAATCATGATGCTTATAAATAGCGTATGACGATAGTATAAATGAAATGCAGAGTTTGCGGTATCATGGTGTTGTGGTAGGTTGTGATCGTCGTGAATGGTCTGGAATAGAGGTGGACTTCTGGTGTAGTATCAGAACATCTGACAGATAAGATTGTTACCATAGTTCTGTTCACTGAAGTAAAGGATTTTGAGCCAACATCTATATGTCAACCTTACTCTACAAGTGTCTCGTCCTAGCTTTAGTAATTTATGAACCCTCTCACCGATCATTCCTCTCGTCATTTTGATTTACTCAGCCGCACCTCCAACTTTCTTCGCAGCCAACCACCAGACACCATCTAGTTCACGCGCTCTTATTGGCATGAGTGACCGCAAGTGCCGCCTTTAGAAGCTTAGTACTTGTGTGAGTATGTACGAGTGTGCAAGTGTGAGTGCCAGTGTAAGCATGAAAATACCTAGTAAGGCATCAGCGGGTTAAGTCAAACGCTCGCAATAGGTCTCAGGAAACGGTAAAATTGAGGGGCGCTTACTTTGGGAGGGATAGCGGGGAGAACATTCTCGGTCACTATGATCAGATTTCTGGTTAGCGGTACAATATATTCCTTGTTGTATGCGGGCGCACATGAGAAGGAAAGGGTGTTTTTGGATGGATTGATTGACTTTTCGACGTTCTTCCGTGGAAAGAATGATAGCCTCGTTCTTTGGACGGTTGTATGGGGATCTTGCAAAGTACATTGACTTGTACAATCCTTTGGTCTTATCGGATATATTGTTTTGTTTTGTATTGAAACTTGTAGCGAGTGGTTGAGTATAAGGCCCAGGAGGTACCCAAGGATGGGCCACAAGACCATGCTATTGAGACGGGCGAACATGTACTCTCATTCTTTCCAATTTTCACCATGTCAGAAAGCAGACTGAGGATTCTTAATTAATACCTTGATGAAAATCTTGCCAGAGGTTGGATACGGACTTCAAAAAGTCCAGCAGGAGCACCAGTCCTGTTTTCGCCAAAGGCAGTTGGAAGTCTAAGACTCTGCGTAAATTATCGAGCTCTCAATAACATTACTATCAAAGACCAGTACCCACTACCCTTAATTGGAGAGACCCTAGATAGACTGAGTGGAGTTTAGTGGCTCACAAAGCTTGATTTACGAGAAGCTTACCATTGAATAAGAATCAAAGAGGGTCATGAAGGGAAAACAGCATTTCGATCGAGAAATAGTCACTTCGAGTACTTGGTCATGTCTTTAGGGTTTGCCAACACCCCAGCAATGTTACAAGCTCATATCAATAATTTCTTCTCTGACCTGCTTGATTTCAATGTAATTACCTATCTGGATTTCATCCTCGTCTTCCCTCATGATAAGTCCAAACACACCGAGCATGTGAGAAAAGCGCTTCGCCAATTGAGCAGAATGGACTCTACGCCAAATTTTCAAAATGTGGGATTAATACTCAACAAGCAGAGTTCTTATGGTTCGTCATCAATGCAAAGAGAACCGCCATGGAGAATTCTCGAGTAGAGGTTATCGAACAACGGCCGGAACCCAAGAGTTTCCTAGAAATTCAAGTGTTTATCGGGTTCGCAAGATTCTATCAGCAATTTGTTGAGGGATTCTCTCGGACGACCGAGCCATTGACGTTGATACTAAAAGGAATGGAGAAGGGAGTCAAAGGTGGCCCCTTCGATTGGTCCGACAAGGTCAAAAAAGGACTTGAGGACTTGAAGAAGGTTTTCACAGCCGTTCCGATGCTTAGGCACCTCGACTTTCAAGCCGCTTCTCGTTTGGAAACTGACGCTTCAGTATATGCTATCGCCGGATTCATCAGTCAAAAGTGCAATGATGGTACAGAAGAACATCCACAAATGCATTGATACCTAGTAACGTTCTGGTTTAGGAAACTCAACAGCGCCGAAAGGGAATACCAAGCCCATGACAGTAAGTTCTTGGTTATCGTAAAATGCTTTAAGCATTGGAGACATTATTTTGAAGGAAGTTTTTTCCCGGCGGAAGCTTTGATACTTTATGACTGCGACCAAGCTGTCTTTGGGGCAGTCTCGGTGGGCACTGGAGCTCTCGCGGTATGACTTTGAAATACGCCATCAACCAGGGAAGAACCATACAGCAGGTGTTCCATCTCGACGGCCAGACTTTTCAAACAACCTTGATGAGGATTTTATCTTACCCAAATTTCAACAGAAGATTAGGCGTAACCTGGTTGCTGCAGGGATTCCGGGTGTAGGGAACAGTGATGCCATCTCACATCAGATCTTTTTGGTACATGAGGCTCAACCAGCGCATTCAATGCGAGACAGAGCTTTTCTCTGAGTCACTTTCATCAAGTGAGTCGCGACCTACAACGCTTGGTTCCGAGATTTCTAGTGGCACGAATCTCGATCAAGGAAAAGGTTGTGGACGATGCTCCATATTGAATGATCAAGATTTTGAAGCTAATTCAAGAGAATGATGCGTTATGTAAATCAAAGGTTGCCTTGCTAGCCGCACATCCTCCAAAGCATGAAAACTCTTTCAGAGTCGATATTAAAGGCGTGCTGAGAAATATTCACGCGGTAGTCGTGCCAGAAGATCTTGCTCTGCGAGAAGAACCCTTACAGATGTGCAACGACGATCCTCATGCGGGACACTACGGGCGAGAATGTACCCTCAAACTAGTCTCAAGTAAGTGCTGGTGGAAAGGAATATCCGCCGACGTAGCTCCATACGTGAAGCAGTGCGAGATCTGCCAACGAACGAAAGTTGAAAGGCATGCCCCCTTCGGATCATTACAACCGCTCTCTCAATCCACAGCAAAGTGGAAGCACATCACCATGGACTTCGTTACTGGTGTTCTAGAGAGCCGTGATAGAAATGGCGTAGTCTATGGTGCGATCTTCGTCGTGGTTGATCGATTCACGAAGATGGAATTGTACATTCCATACAAGAAGACTATCGACGCTGCTAATTTGGCTGACTTTCTTTATTGAAAATACTGCAAAGAAGTTCGGAAATTCTAATTCTTTAGTATTTGATCGAGATGTCTTATTTACCAGCAAGTTTTGGTCTAATATCCGCTACGGATAAGGAATGAAATCAAAGCTTTCGACCGCCTTTCATCCCCAGACAGATGGACGAACAGAACGTCAGAGCCAGTCCTTAGCAAATTTCCCGAGGTCGTATGTAAACTATCAACAAGATGATTGGGTCTATTGGTTACTAGTGGCGGAATTTTCGTACAACAACAGCGTACACGCGACAACTCAGATGACTTCGTTCTTTACGATGTATGATTATCACCCCGAAGTATCCATTGATGTTTCAGAACCTACAGATGTGAGCCAAGCACTTAATGCTACCCTGTTGACCGACGAAATGGAAAACCTTAGGGTTGAGCTCGCCTTAGGGCTGAGGCTCGAGGTAGAAACACAGTCGGAATACTATGACCAGGGATACGTATCGAAGACATTTGGCAAGGGTGAATGGGTTTACCTCAGTTCCAAGCACATCCAGAATAAAAGACCCTCGAAGAAGTTAAATTGGCAGTAGCTCGGGCCTTTTCAGATTAAAGAGGCCGTTGGCCGACAAGCATACCGCTTCAAGCTAGACAAGCCATTTGCGAAACTTCACAACACCTTCCATGTCTCGCTATTAGAATTGGCTGAAACAAGAAAGAGCAAGAATTTGCCGAAGCCAAAGCCCATAAAAATTGAGGGTGAAGAGTTATGGTTCGTGGACTCGATTCTGGACACTCGGATTAGGTACCAAAAGCCCCAATTTCTGGTACATTTGAAGGACACGAGTTCAGTGGTTAAAAATCGGGAACCAATGGAAAATCTGCTGGGCTGAGATGCGTTGAAGGAATTCCTGAAGAATCCGCCGAATGTACAACAAGGTATCAAAGATTCCAAGAACAGAAAGTCGAAAGGGTGGAAGCCGGAGAAGCCAAAAAAGGGGAGATCATGCCACCCACTACATCATCGTACATGAGTTTTTTGAGGACAAAAACCCCTCAAGAATAATAGTTGTTAGGAGGTGGGAAGTTCGAGTATTCACGTACTATTGATGCTAGCGTAGACTTGGGGTAGATTCAGGGTAGCTATTGATGTAAGAGTAGACTCAGAGTAGATGTTAGCGAGGGGGAGTAGATTTGGGATGGGAGGATTAGATTGAGAATCATCAAGGGAGGTTATATTATTTCTAGAATTTCTGTGGAATCTTTTCTTTTCTCAGCTCTTAGTTTATCAATGAGAATACAGTGTGATTCTCATTCCATTATATTATCCCCCTTATATATCTCTTATATCCATATCCCACTAGCTTCTTGCCCTCTCAATACTGCTCGGTTCCGTCCGGAAAGACTAAAAATATTCAGTCAAGGTGGGCCTTAACTCGCAGATTCCAGTTCATCTCTCACACTTGAATAATTAATAGTACGCCTCCAAGACTTTTTCAAAACCGGACTTCCGCAACCAGGTTTCTTCTCATCTTCTCATGCTCCGTCCTTCTCTAATCTATGTCATACTTTCTCCCTGTCTATTCTCAAGGTATTCGGCTCTTCTCTCCATTACTCTCAGGGTTATACTATCTCCCATCACCTCTCGCGATGATTCCTTTCGCAGGAGGCGCAGGGTAGCTTCTCTCGAAATACGGCCAGTACATTCCGTTCCACTATTGCGGTTTTGCTTTCTTCCTCACTATAGGAATGGATCTATTTTCCCCATTTAAGATGGATTCATCCCTGGGAGCGTGGATCGGGTTTCAAATCACATCGTCTGCCGGGGTAGTAGCGATTTTCGCCGTCACACTGTCTAGCACTCTTGCACATCTTCATGAAGCTGGTGTTGCAGTTGCTACAACTTACTCATTCGTTACATTACTCGGGTTTCTCTGGGGGGCAACATTGGCGGGAACCATCTTTAATGGACAAATTAATGCAAATCTGCATTTGATAAAAGACCAAGGGGTATAAGAAATGATGGTAAGCGGGGCGGCGTATACTTATACTGCATTTAGACAAGATATAAAAAGTGTCGGAGACGCAGTCATCAGGGGGCTGATCGTTGATGTGTATGTCAGAACACTGAGGGTGGTGTTGCTCGTAATGACGGCTCTGGCATTATTGGGTCTTCTATGTGTACCTTTGGGAAAACAGATAGAACTGAAAAAGCCACATTCTACTGACTTTGAACTAAAAGAAATAGAGATTTAAGAGGAAAGGAATGGTCGTGAGGAGGAGGCTTGACTATTACACCAGCAGTTGTACTATCGAGTTGTTTTTCATAAGTCACAATTTCAAGAACTTTGGATTATTTCTTGAATATTCGTTTGGCTCAGTGGAAATACTGAACTAGTTACCCTAAACCAACTATGAGGCGTATTTGAGCTCATTGTTCGTGACTCTATTCAAGCTAACACTGCTGCCAAGATACTAATTTCATAATGCCCATTGAACCAACAACATGAACTTGAACTTATGCCCCCACAGTCATCTCTAGCAATCCCAACAGGGCAATCAAGCCTACACTCACACCTCGAAATTCGCGGCAAAATGTTTATTCAAGTACGTTCCCTAGGATGCAATGCCATAAGTAGAAGCGCGAGCAGAGCTGAGGATCATGATAGTTTGTGCAGGTTTCGAGACGGAAACGCGTTGTGGAAGACCGAACGTTTGATCGCCTTTTCACCGCCAAAAAAGAACGATGTGGTTCCACCTACTATCACCATGGTTGCGATGAAAAGGGGAGGAATATGACGAAGAACGAAGTGTTCAAAAATGACGAGTATTCTCTACTAGCACTGTTTCTTAGGTCGAGAAAACTGGTTGCTTTGAAATAGATGACTGAGTCGTTGTTCTTTGTGGACAATTTGAAGATAGCTTATCTTGAAAGACCGTCAAAGGTAGAGGCAGATTTCGGAACCACCAACTGTTACACAAATAAAATAGCACACTTTGTATTTATACCAGCAGTGTATATATGGAAGTAGACATCCTGGGCAATTGAATGCACTAAGTCCAATCGAGTACAGTGTTTACATTATCTTTCTAAAGAGCAACAAAATTATACGCTTGTTAAATAACTTGATACTAGACCTATTTAGGCAGCACTACGAAATATCAAAGTGTATTCATCTAATTTCGATTCATCAGGTAAAGAAGAAAAATGAGATCATTCCCAAATCTGCTAATAGCCAATAAGAAATAGCTTCGAATAGTTGCGTAAGTATGAGATCAGAATAAAATAGTTAGCTAATTTAACCCTTTAGGGATTTTTCATTTGTTCCTTATTTCATTTCATTCCAGCGGAACTGCTAATTTGAAAGCCTTAAAAAAAAAGCCCGAGACGTAATCAAACTAAAATACAGTTGTTTAGAGCACTGAATACTAATGAATGAAGAAGATTCAATCTCTAATGTTCTGAATGGAATCCTGTTCTGGCGCTTGTAGGTGCAAAGCACTACTCATGATCAGCACTGAGAGATGTCAAAGGGATAGATTTTGACTCTGTCTGTAGCCGAATTAGCCTTTCGTTGGCCAACAGACCTACTCGTAGTTGACGCGTCATCTTTCAGGATATTGTATGGTGGCAACTTCAAATTGGACTTTGAGTCGTACTGGCCGTTTTGATTGGATCCAGAGGGAGTCGTTGAGCCAGATTTTCGAAATGAAAAGAGGCTACTCCCTTGAAGTTAGACCAGAGTGCACTTTTAGTGAATGTTTTGATCAAGAATATGGACAGATCTGGAGTACAGCTAACCATAAAAGTACCAAAGATCTCTGCAAACCTAAAGAGCAATGTTAGTGATAATGTACCAGAAACTATTTGCACGATGAGCACTTTAGATCGCTAACAAGGATATACGGAGACTGGTATCAAAGACAATGACTATGTGATGAACAAATATAGTGTTGACAATAATGATAGGAACAGAGTTCTGCCGCCACCAACCTCTTCTCAAGCAAGCCATGGGTAAACGGGTGACAATAAGAAAGAAGAACCGGGATAAATCGGAGCCCAGAGAAACATCATGAAACAGGAAGGCAAAGTCTCCGGGACTTCGAGAAAACCCTTTAATAAATCCGGCAAAGTCTAGCTATACACGTCATCTCTGCTTTTAGATCCGAACATTCACCGTAGATGGGCAGATATGAGCAGTGTAAGAGCTATGGAAACAGTGAAAGAACTGTTAGATGTGAAGTTCAAGATAGATTCCAAGTAGGCTGCGCAATGGGTACCCATGGGGCGGATAATGGCCTCGATAAGTAACCCGCGGATTATCTGTAGCGAAACGGATTATTCAAAATTTGGAATGGGTAATCTATAGATAATTTACAGATTATCCACAGATATTCATCTATCCACATATTATATAATATTATATAATATTAATATAATTTTATGATTAGTATAAAAATTAGTATAAATCTAAGCTTGAATTACTTTTGGATTATAAAATAATATGGGAATAGTTTTATATTTAAACAAAAAGGTAAAGAATTCAGAGATAATCCACGGATTATCTACAAATAATTTATATTATCCATAGATAATCCGTCTACCCATAAATAAATAGATTATCTATAAATAATTTATGGATTATTTATAACAAAACGAATAATTTTAAATCTAAATGGGTAATTTACAAAACGGGTAGAACTTTTAATAAATAACCTGCGAAGCGAATAACCCGCAGATAATCTATAGATACAGATAATTTTTGCGCAGTCTAGTTTCAAGACAAATGTGAAGTTTGAAATCTGATCGGTGTTAGCAATAGGGAATAACTTGATGGCTGATTCTTAAGGAGCCGAGGAGCAAACCTCCTAGATCCCAAGATTTCGTACAATTTTCTCTTTGGGACTATACAGGCAAGAAAAATAGTCCAGAATTTCTAGGCCATCTGTAGGCAGTTCTTAAGTAGTCCGAAGACCCGATCAAATACTCTTACCACAATAAATATCTTAATGAATACACAATCTAAAGGCTAGACAATGAATGAAGCAAGAGATTATATGAGATGATGAAAACGAGCTGCATGTTATAACTCTGGGCGTAACCATCGGGTCTCATATGCATGTTCAGTACTTTAGTTCACAGAACAGTTTCATTATCCCAAATTTATTACAATTTATGGGGAAAAAATGAAGAAGAAACAGGGAAATTTTGTGAATTGAAGAATGAATACAAAAGATGAGACTCTGTGGCTCCCAAAATGCAGTGGCTTATAAGTGGTTAAGAGTGAGCAATATTCAATGTAAAAGTGTTAATATTACTTTGCCCGCAACCTTAAACATGATCAAAGAATATAGAAAGCTAGACGAGATCTTGATGCCTATCTTACAAATAATTATTATTCACTAAAATGAGCCACGAATTGCCAAATACCCTGAATGCAATCGAAAACTTCTTTCCATCACTTCTACAATAACTCTCAACCCTTGGTAATTAAACATAACCCTTTACGCACATCAATCCCTCATCAGAAGATGTCCTCACATAAGAGAAAAGCATCTTCAGATGCAGAAGACTTTGAAGCATCTTCCTCTTCTAGTCATCTTACCACTTCTGATGCCAGAGACAAAAATTCAGGAATACAGCAAGGTCCAACAAAACGAGCATGCTCACACAGTATAATCTCCAAATCCAACGTAGATTTCGATACGACTGCAGAGATCGAGACAAATTCCAGCTCTCACGACGCTTTGAAAAAATCTCGACAACTTACCACGCACCCTCTCAGTCTCAACCGCTCTGATATCGTGGCAGCAAAAGCCACCAAGCAAAAGATTGGCATAGAGGTATGGGACAAAGTAATCGAGACCAATAAGAATACCATCGTCCTCGCTAGAACACAACGTCTCCGCGAAGCCGAGCACTACCGCCGCAACAAACTTCTACCCATGCTACCCGACGGCAAGACACATTCCTATACAACTTTTTCTCCCAGCGACTGGGTTTGTCGTCAGGTGTGGACCTCGCAATCACAGGAAATTGGAGTCGCGCTTGACGTGTACTTTAAGAGCCACTTCGATGGCAACGTCGAATTTCGCATTTGGCCGGAGCCGAGGAATTGGGATTTGTTTGAGAAGTATCCGAGGGCCGGAAGGAAGAATTTGGTGAGAGCGAGAGAGTTTGTTGTTTTCTGGCTATGGGATTATCGTGAGAGGATCTGGCAGTATACATCGAATAAGGCTTCTTTGAAAAGTTGCTTGGAGATGTTTATTCATGGGGAGGATGAGCAGAGATATCAGGATTTTCTTGCCAGGCTGATGTAACTGTATGATTTGCTCTAATCAGGAAGTCGTGGAGGAAACATAGATATTCGGGCGGAGTAAGGGATTTGATGTGCGGGAGCAATGTATTTTCAGAGTGGCATATGGAGCGTTATCTTGATTGTGGTATTGTGCAAGATTTTTCTCTGGCTCTTTGAGATTGGGAATAAGAAAACGTACATAAAGAGATCACGGCAGATATGAATCAAGCGTGTAGGAACTATCGGAGGATTCAAGCACAATACTGTAGATTTGATCTGACAAATAATGACTTGAAAAATACAAGCCTGATCAATTAAATCGATCCTTTCTTCTGTCGCACTATTTTCACCCTTTTTTCTTTCCCCTTGTTCTACCGCTTCTTCTGTCTCGAGTGACCAAAGCACCTTTTTTGTGATCGATGTTAGTTCCTACTGGAGGATATCTTAATTTGGGGACCTCCTAGGAGCCTCCCACTCTTCCTCTCAAAACTTCAAGTCCCCAAACTCTTGCTGCTTCTCGATATCGCTTTTTTCAAAGACTCGTTCTATATATTCAATCCTCCCATCATTTGTTTCTTTGCTGATTCAATCTTTCCCTCATCCTCCCAGTACCAAGACTGAGCAAATGACTTTACCTAAAAGGTGCCGTCATATTAGGATATTTTGGAAAGTTTACATAATAATTCAAGCTGATTTACAATTCAGAGTATGAGTTAGAAGAGACGCAGATAGGAGAACTGGGGAAGGGTAGTAGTTCACACGTTCTTCATCTCTTCTTCTAGTTGATCACAAGAGCTACCGATTCGGGCTCATCAGACTAATCTGACTTGCAAGCAGTTCGGCTTCGCATAGCTTCGATATCCATCATATCAAGCCTCCTTCACCTCCCTCTTCCCTTCCCACATAAAAGAAAATAGCTCAACAACTTCCCCTAAACTCACAAATATCCCCGGCCAAGAATATGCACACCTAAAACCATGTAACCTAGCAATAATAGCCAAAACAGCCTTCAAACGACAGGAAATCGAGACATGAAGCAGATCCAGATGCTCATCAACAACCAAAAAAACCGCCCTACTCCAACCCAGGAATCAACCCCCCAAAAATCCAACCTCCAAAAACACAAATTCAATACTTTGCTTCCCGGCGAAGAACCCCTACCGCAAAAACAAAAACTCCAACCCATATAAAAATAGATAGCGGTAGCCCCCAGCAGCACCAAAATGAGCACCACTGTCAGTGCCAAGACCTTTAGACCGCACATAAGAAATCCTCAAGCATCACGCCCCGTGATTGATAGGAAAGAAGTCATGAACTGGAAAGAAACGAGAAGAAAGAAAATTTACAAATGAGACAGGACGTGAAAATCAAGAAGAGGGGTGAGAATATATGCATCGATCTCCATCTTCATATCCCATACCTTCTACTCTTGATCCGTAGTTGGTACATAACAATGACGATGAAGGGGAAGAAGAAGCAGCGCATTATCTTTTCCCCCTTCCCTTGCTACCCGTTCTCACATTTTACCTCCTCCCCTCTACTCTTTCTTCTCTCTTCTCTATCCATTAATTCACCCTGCCTCTGCATCTCACCTCCCTCTCCCCTCCCAACACCCATAAGCAAAATCATACACACTCATACACCCATCCCAAACCCAACATCTTTCTCAAACTTTCACATCTCAAATTCCCGAGGACACAAGGACAAAAAAATACAAAAATGTTGAGTAGCAAACAAGCAAGCAAGAACAGGAAATTTATGAATTCAATAGATATCTATGTGTACCGGATCTATATGTACCTAGACATGAGAGATGGCACGAGAATTTGGTTTTCCAATCATGTCAGAAAAGAAGGAAGGAAAGCAAGTAAACAAGCAAGCAAGCAAGCAAGCAAGAAGGCCCAATTTGTTCTTTCAGAATACCATCCATCCATCCATCTATCTAAATCTTCGCTTCTTCAACTCCAAATCCAAAGACGTAAGCCAGCCAATTAGCTACCTTTTCATACACACCTTCATCTACTGTAATAATATATTTGATATTTGAAATCTAACTAGCTAGAATCTGAAAAGTTTTCCCCCTTCAGCCCAGAAATTTCTTAAAGACTTCCTTTCCTAGGAAAACTGACTCCTTCCACCGCCGCATTATCAACAAACCAACTACACCTTTCTCTAGCTCCCTCATTAACCAATGCACAAGGTAATCCATTTCCTTTTTCGAAAATCTCCTTCATAATCTCCTTCTTTCCACCCCCTGTTGCTACAAAAGCTATCTTAACTCCATGTGTCACCACCGGCAATGTAAGTGTGATTCTCTTTGGTGGTGGTTTCGGACTATCTTCAATTGGCGCAACCCAGGCATCTGTTTCCCTCAATAGAGCATGTCCCGGGAACAAACTACACGTATGACCATCAGGGCCGCAACCCAAAAGCAACAAATCGAAAATGGGCAATTTGACCGAATCCCGAGATGCGAAACTGCGCACAAGGAGTTGTTCATACTGATCTGCCAATTCTTGCACATCGTTCAAGTGCGCCGTGTCGATTGGGTGCACAGTAGGTTTGCCCATTTCGGCGGGAATTTTATCGAGGAGTTCGCTTTTGAGGAGTGCGTAATTGGAGTCTTCATGATCGAGGGGAACGGCTCTTTCATCTGCGAAGAAGATTTCCCATTTGGAGAAGTGGATAATGTCGTCGGGACCGCTGGATGGGCCGAGTAAAGCCGCAGCGAGAGTTTTGGGGAGAGAACCACCTGAAACGGCGATTTTGAAGGCGTCGTGGCGGGCGAGACCGGCTGTTTGGGCTTGTACGATGTATTGACGGAGGGTTGTGGCGAGGATATCGACGGTTGGGAATGCGAAGAGATTGGGTTGTGAGCCAACCATTTTTGCGATGTTTTAGATTATGTGAGGGTGGGCGTGGGTGAGAGTAAGGGTGGGAGGATTGGTGAATTGGTGAATTGGTGGTTGATATTGGTATGAATCAAAATGGCTTCGCGTGATCTTTCTTCGGAAAGAAACAGAATTATGGGAATGGAAATGGAAATAGGAAGGTTGGAAATTTGTGGGTGATTAATGCGAACGGAGTTGAGAGGGAATTTTGATGGTGGGGGTTTTGGGTTTTGGGTTTTGATGGGTTGGTTGCGATAAGTGGATTTTTTTCTTCCTTCTTCTTCTATCTGAAAGCGGTGGAATGATTAGATGGCTTGTTTGCTTGCAAAGAATTAAAAAATTTGACGATGACGATAATGGAAGGAAAGTGACGATGGTGGGGGGAATTGTATATATAGGTATATATAGGTATATATACGTAGGTATGGATATATAACTATACTAGGTAGGTATATATGGAAACAAAGCGTTTGTTATCGAAACATATAAATTGTCTGAGAACGGATTTTATCATCATCATCGTACCTTTTTTCTGCGCCTTTTTACTGCTGGGTATGGAAGGTTGATCAATTGGGTTTTATATCTTTATATATATAGATAAATATAACATATATATACTCACATGAAAATACGACCGATGTAGAAAAAGTTGGAAGATTCTTCAAGTGAAGCCTAAAAATGAAGATGATGAGTGAGCTGAGTGATGTCTGTGATCTTCCAAACTTTTATCGGAAATTACTTTTCATGTGTTTTGAGCCCCGCAAAGACGATGACGATGCTTTCGATTCGATGGATACGATAGATAAGAAAGAGTGTGTGCTTATATAACTGATTAGTAAGGTGAAGTGAAGACAGAATTAAAAACGGTAGGAGAGAAAGTACCTATTGATCAAAGAATCGAGATCAAAACTTTATCATCATCATATGTATTGGAAGAAGAAATACTGATCTATTATATTTACCCATCGAATAGTATCTAATATCTCCGTCTAAGTACTCCCACACTCACATCTACGGTGTACGCACTCCTTTCCATATCCATCCATGGCAAAAGAAGGCAAAAGAAGGCATCCAAAACATACGGGAGGAGATACCTTTTAGTAACATGAGAATTCCCCAAAGGAAACTTAACCGCCTTAAAACTTGTGACACATATATATCCCTCTAACCTGCATGTCTATCGGAATGTAGAAATATTCCTTCTCAATATGGGATCCTGTACCGTGAAGCTGCGATTGGTAGATGAAGCAGTCGTACTGATTAGTAGGCCTGTTTCACAGATATTTGTTTATTAAAGGTGCTGTGCATCTCAGGTCCACTCTCTTGAGGCCGACTCATTCAATCTGGTCCATGTATGAGGGATCTTAACTCCTGAGTCCGCAAGATCGAAAGAAATTGTTTCTTGGGAGGGAGTTTCGCTTTGTAATATCTTAGGCGGTTTATGTCTCGAGTAAGCTTGTATCTTCGGTCAAGCCTAGCGGTAGTTTTGGTCAAGCAGTAGTTCTTCTCGACTTCTCTCCACCGGTTTCACTCCACCGGAATGTATACCGCTCTCCCTGAGTAATGAATACCATTCCTTGTTTGTTCTAGAACCTCTGAACTGCTCTGATTGTTAATCGTCGAAGAATTCTCTCACGCGGGTCTACCCCTCCATTATCAGGTATCCATTATCCATTATCCAAAATCTTTCTTTGGTGGGGTGAACTTGTACTGCTCTGCAGTTCTTGTGGTCGCTGACTGGTCACTGGTCAGTCATACAGAGTACAGACAGAGTACAGACAGAGTAAAGAGGAACACAAAACATATCCATCCGGATTTCCCGCGTAAAAAGGGGAAGATCTTCAATATACATTTCTCCTTCCCTGTACCAATGCAGGAAATCAAGTATCTGGAAAGTTTGTTGTAATACCATGAAATCCAATCGAACCATACGAAGTATCATATCTCCCTCCGAGCCTCCCATGGTGTACCCATCTCTTCGGATACTTCCTTATCATAATTCCTTGTGTTCCCGCTTTGATCCGTTCGCCTTACGAAGCTATCCAAAATCAATTTCCACTGTCGTTGTCTTGGCGTTTCGTCATACCTAACCTATCAGGTATCACCAATTGATAGCTCATAGTATATCACGTGATCTTGGCGGGGTTGATCGATTTGTCGGATCTCGTCCGATCGAAACCTCCGCTCAAGCTCCGATTGTTTCTGTACGTTGTGCTTCTCGAGTCAGGAAATTATTATTGAATCCGACATTGATTTGGGCGCCTTGAGTTTGTCTTGTACACGATAACCCTTTTACCCATTTGAGTTATGGCTTCACCAAAATATCTTACTGGCGATCAATCTGCCATAAATGAGTTTATTGATCAATTTGATGTGCGTTGAGTCAGTCCTACAAAAGCTTTGAAGCTTGAATTTGTAGGGTGGATTAAGCTGACTCTCTTCGCTCTTCAGGTCTTTTTATTTGATTGCGATGGTACATACGATAATCAGTTCGTGGTGAGAAACATATGCTAATGTGAAAAAGGTGTTCTTTGGTCCGGAGATCATATCTTTCCAGGGACAGTCGAGACCTTGGAATTATTGAGATCAAAAGGTGCGCTCCCCAAATCCCATCTAACCGCGCTTTAAAGGAACGCACACTATATTTTTCCTCACGAAACAATGGCTAAGCATATACTACTCTAGGCAAGAAGGTTGTCTTTGTAACAAACAATTCCACAAAATCGAGATCCGAATATCAAAAGAAGCTCACAGCTCTTGGTATACCAAGCAATGTTGATGAAATCTTTGGTTCAGCCTACTCCTCCGCGATTTATATCTCTCGAATTCTCAAACTTCCCGCGCCCAAGAATAAAGTCTTTGTTTTAGGTGAAAGTGGTATCGAAACAGAATTGAAAACAGAAGGAGTGGAATTCATTGGAGGGACAGATCCAGCATACCGTCGCGACATTACACCAGAAGATTATAAAGGAATCGCAGATGGCTCATTACTCGATGATGATGTTGGTGTAGTTTTGGCTGGCTTAGATTTTCACATCAATTATCTCAAGTTATGTCATGCTTACCATTATCTTCGTCGGGGTGCAGTATTTTTGGCTACAAATACCGACAGTACTTTGCCATCAAACCACACATTCTTCCCTGGAGCTGGATCCATTTCAATTCCATTAATCAACATGATAGGAAAAGAACCAACAGCTTTAGGTAAACCAAATCAAGCAATGATGGATTCGATTGAGGGAAAATTCCAATTCGATCGTAAGAAGACATGCATGGTTGGAGATCGATTAAATACAGATATTAAGTTTGGTATTGAAGGGAAACTTGGTGGTACATTAGCAGTTTTAACGGGTGTCTCCAAGAAAGAAGAATGGGAGGCTGAAAATGCTCCTGTAGTACCTGCGTACTATGTTGATAAACTGAGTGATTTGAGGGGTTGAGATAGGGACAATTGTGGAGTGATGGAGGGGTGAATTATATGCAATATTACAACATGGAAGTAACGGTATGATCAGTCCCTTTCGCAGCAGAGTAGAAGGTGAATGGAACCCCTGAAAGAGGGCAAATGGATAGTTGAATGATTGGAAGAGAAGAAATTCGGTGTTAAAGAGAGGAGTTCGGATAAAAGACTAGTCAGGGAGTCAGGGAAACACGTGTGACTTTGTGGTAAATCTAGACCCTCTATTTAATGATACATATAGAAAGAGAATCATTACCGAGCGATTGCGACCATGTTTCTGTGTTGGTGGTGTTGATCGACGGAGTACTTTCTTCTTGTGAATTCCTTATTTTGAATATTATCGAATGATTTTTATGGACTGAAATTCGGTGGCTTGAAAATGGCTTTTGGTAATCATTATACTAGCATGCAGTGTAGTGAAAAAGGGGTCTTGTCTCGCCTTGTTTCGCCTTGCCTTGCCTTGTCTTGCTTTGCCTTGCCTTGCCTTGCCTTGTAAAAGACCCTACATACATATATACATACATACATACATGTGGACTTCTAATCGAGCGTAGCGAGGATGGGGATTTGGGGGCTGGCCCCCATGGTATAGAGAATCTGGAGGGTGGTGTGGAGTGGATTGGAGAATATGATGTAATTGTAATTTATTGTTTGATTGGTGTTTGGAAATTCTTGGGGGAAGAATGTGTTAGATTGAGAGAATGGAGGAAAAAAACAGAGGGAAGAATGAAGGGAAGAATGACGCTCCGCTGGGCCACTGCCGTGGAGGCCGTTTTCGCTTCGCTCTGGAAGAAAGAATTTATAGAGTACAATAGAACATGTGAGTCGGTTAACAAGTATTCTCATCTTTTGGAAAAGAATTCATGTGTCATGTGTTTGTTTGAGGAATAAAGAAATGAATAATGCACCGTTACATAGGCGACTACCATGGAGGCCTTTTCGCTTCGTTCTGATAGAGATATACATAACGAACTAGTTTTGAAAGGGGAGGGGGACGGGGAGGGGGTTCTCTGGGTGTCTGGGTGTCTGGGTATATCCATATCTTGGTAATGAAGTCCCTACATGCACATGCACCGGGGCTTGGGGGCTTGGAGACTTGTCCACATTCTTTGTAGATAAATATAAAAATTGCAGAGATCCAATTCGATGATAAAACTAACCGGAGCATATCCTCCGGCTTTGACTGCGCAAATTTCCCTGGTTTCGGTAATTGTACTGGTTTGGGAGGGGCGGCAGGGCTAAGGTGGAAGGCGAGAGTAGGGGTCCAACAGGGCGGATGGATGACTGGCTTGAGACTGGGTTCGTGAAATCCTTGACAAAAACCAAATCTCCTCAAAACCCAATACCCCCACCATGACTTCTTCCGCACCACAATATAGTCCCAAAAAAAGACGACTCGTGCAACCTTTTAACTTGGATAGACCACTCTCATACTTCTTTCATTCTAAGGATCATGCCCAATTCCATTGCACCATGGATGGAGACAGCGACTTGGAGGATGATACCTCCATCTTTGTGGGGAGACGACATGAGTTAACTGAAAGATTGGAGGAGAACCCTTACGATTTATTAACCTATCTCGAACGAGCGAGCGTCTATAGCGACTTGGGATACCCAGATTTGGCATCGGGAGATAGTTACAAGGCTTTATTGTTATGCGACGAATTGAAGGATGAAAGTTTTGAATACCATGAACAAGCACTCGAATCGTTCAAATCTCGACTCGCGGAAGGCTTTTCGGAAAACATCTTGAAGAGACATGTTTCTGGATTGGCAGATACGGGAAATGTCACATATACCATTGAGAGAAGTGGAATTGAGAGGTTGAATTTGGATGAGGTGGATGAAGGGATATATGTGCGAATCGCAGATAAGGCTGCATTACGTTGTTATCAAAATCTCTCATTGAGTCTTCTGTTATGCGGATGCTTAAAGAGTGCTTATGATTTTTGTAGCAGAGGACTAAAAGTTGCTCCTGACGATGAGGAATTGAGTCAAGTGAAGGATTATATTTTCAACATGGCGAAGAGGAGGTTAAAAACCGACGAGGTGGACATTTCCGAATTACCGGATCAAGGCTTAGTACGACGCGAAATATATCCTTGGAATGACCACGAACCCAATCGTTTCTCGGAAGAGTCTCTCAACTTTTTAAATCAGGAATTACAAGCTATTTCTACAAAGGTTGAGGTCAAAGCGGTTGAATTACCTACACTTGTGGAAGCTGCCATTGTGCAGGAGGAAGATGGACATATACCAACAAACAAACAATTGGGATTATTCGCAACCGAAGACATACAACCCGGCGAAACAGTCCTCGAAGAAACTTCGGTTTTAACAGTCAACAATCGTTTGAAAGATGCTCTTTGCGATGCCTGCAGTACCGTGTTGCCTCCATTGGGTAAAAATAGTACAGTAGTAGGATGTCCCGATTGTTATGATATTATGTTTTGTAATGAAACTTGTCTCAATCTCGCATTAGAGACATATCATCCAGCTGTTTGCGAAAAAGATGTCGATACCATCTCTAAAGATCCAGATCCAAAAGAATCACCAAATGCCCTCTATCTCCTCCTTCTTGCTCGCGCATTAGCCATGTCGGCAACCCAAGAAGTTCATCCTCTCGATTTGAAAGAAGTTAAATTCATTTGGGGAGATTTTATCGATCCTGCTAGTAATGCGGTTCCTATCTCTCCTAAATCAGAACCACCTCCTGTTTGGACTCTGCCATTTTCATTTTCGTCCAATATCGCAACTCCTCTTCATATTCTTGAGAAAATGGATATCGATATGTTTGCTGAAATTGCAAATTATGATCTTTGGATTTTGAATACTTTGTATAGTAAGTTCAGGGGTACAGCATCGGCGAGAGTTAATACGACAACGGGGATGCCAGAAGTAGCGGCTGTTCATCCTCTTTGGTGTTTGGCAAATCATGATTGTGATCCAAATGTACAATGGGAATGGGGAGGAAGAATGAAATTGTGGTGTAGGGAGAAGAGAATTAATGGGAAAGGTGGTGTGAAGAAGGGAGAAGAGATTTGGAATCATTATTGTGATATTGAATTGCCGGTTCAGGAGAGGAGAGAGTGGGCAGAGGGAAGTTTGGGTGGTTGGTGTATGTGTGAGAGATGTAGGAGAGAGGCGGGAGAGGTTGATGGGGAGGAAGAGATTAAGGGGGAGAGAAGGTTCAATGGAGTTGTGGAGGAGGGAGAGAACTCGCTTACACCTACTGGTGTGGAGGTGGATGGAAAGATTGTGGAAGATGGATATGTAGATGTGAAGATGCCATTGTCTGAGAACAAAAATGTGCTATCTAATGGAGTTAAGAGGATATTCGAATAGTGGAGAAGACGAGAAGCCGGTTGGATAAGACAAATGGGAAGTGGGAAAATAGGACTGTATGAATCAGTGCGGGTGACAATAAGATCATTGAGGAAGGGGAAAGTGGTTGATTGGAATAGAGGTTGGTTAGTTAGTTGGTTGGTTGCATGAGGAGTTTGTGGAAAGAGGATCTAAATGTGATGGGATAGATGAATGGAGGAATGGTTATTCTATGTAGAGATATGGAATGGAAAGTTAGATTCTGGAGATATATAAAATGAGATAATTTGAGTGTAAGAATATGGTGAAATTTTGAATGTTGTTTGATCTTGTTTTGGGGGGGAAGAGGAAGAGCAAGAGAGTGAAGATGGCAGAAGGAGTGCTGCACATAGTAAGCAGTGGCTTGATAGTAAGGGATATTCAAATTCTAGTGGTTTTCTATCTGAGTGAATAAACAGTATCAATTGTTTGAGTTGTATTTAACTTTCAAGCCTTGATAATTAGTTCGTTGAAATTGGTGGAATATGATCTTTCGTTTTATGGAGTTTGAATGGTGAGTAGTAGATGGTAAATGGTAATTTGATTAACTGGCTGATGGGAATGGGAGGTAGGATCAGATTTAGTGCGAAGAATTGGAAAATTGGGAAGGTGAGATGGGGTGGAAAGGGAGTATTCCGTTGGGGAGATTAGGAGGGGGAGGGTGAGGGTAATTGCGAGATGGGAGGATAGTGTGAGGTTTATTGTTTTGAGGAATTAATGGTGTGAATAAAAAGGGGTGGGCAGATGGGGTGGGTATTGCAGGTGATGTAGATATCCAGATGTGTGATTTGGAGTTGTATGGGTGAATGGATCTGAATAAATGAATGGATGATCTGTATAAATTGTACAGAGGCTTTGATTATTTGGGTTGTGGGAGTGAGAATGTTGGTGGAGAGATGAGGATTTAAGATAAGGTATTTTGAGGAATGGGAGAGAGCTAGAGCTTGATAGAGCGGGACTGTTGAGGGAGAAGGAGTCGGAGGGCGGCAGGCCTAGTCGTGGAGTAAGATTGCAAATGGAGGCAGAGAAGAGGTGGAGAGAATAGGAAAGGGGTAGGAGGGAGGAAGAAGACATAAAAGCAATTGGCTAAAGATGCATTGTCTCAAGATTAGAAAGAGCGAGACTTTCAAGATGATTTTAGTTCATGGTTTCTTCAAAAGTTAGATGAAACAAAACAAGTTATAGTGAGTATTTACAGAATGGTCAAGTTTGTGTATAATCTTTTGAGATCACCTGGATCAAGTTGTCTATCTGAAGAAAATCTAACAGAACAGCCGCAGATTAGTATCCTGTGAGAATTGAATAAGGATTTCAGCCTTATCTTTCACAGGTAATCAATTTTATAAGCTCTACAGCATCATTTCCGTAAAACTCTACTCCATCTCTGAGCTATATTTCCATCTAAACTATCCCCTCCTAACTATATTTCAATGTCCCGTCACCATTAGAATCAAAAATGGTAGACTCGGAATCCACAAGGACTGTGAAACATTCATTTGCCAGCTCAATCACGCACATACGGATTTACACATAGTTTATGCATATGATATTCAGGATCGCGTGCTTAAGTTAAGCGATGTCATTGTGTGATGAATAATGTCATCACAAAGCTTTACATTGTTCTCTACATCGATGAAATTTCGGGAACTAATCTCCTTCCCAAAATTTCATCAGAGTGAAAAGCTTAGATGAAGCATCACAGCTGTTGTCAAATATATTGTCCATTTCAAAGCCTCCAACGATAATAGGTATGAAGGCGACTTACTGTTAATTCTTTTATCCACTGAGCTTGTGACACTGATTAAAGTTTGATTCAATGCGACATACCATCTCACATTCAATGACAGTGACATATGAAGAAGTAAGGCATTAAGGGGAGATAGAGCATCGAAGTTTTATCTTCAACTAAGTTTTTAATTAATAGGAAAGCTTCAAGGTCTTTACAGATTTTACACTAATTCCAACTGTTAAGATAGTTCTTTGGAAATGAGTATCGTGGAGTTTAAGAAGTAGGGATATAAAGATAAGGACTGTATAGTTCTATTTATTGTAGTAAATGTATCTTATCAATTTTTTATACAAACAAGGTATATATACAGAGTCTTATGTTTTAGGATCAGATGAATATAATGTCCACATTTACAATAAATTCTTTTGTTAGAATTCATACACACGAATTTTTAACAACTAGCGCGTATCACTTTAGACTATCTAAAGAATAAGCATAGACGGCTTGTTTTATCAAGTAGAATGATAAAACGTCGGAATATACAAGGGGAGATCTATTTTAGATGGGATATAAAGCTTGAGAGAAATTCGTGGTGTCAAGGATCCTGCGGAGGTTAGAATCAATCAGTCTATTTGCGTGAACATAGGTCAATGGATTCAATTCAATGACCTTTGTAGATACGATTAAGGAATTGCGAAGAGACAACCTTTTTCACTAGAGCCCTTACATAGGGCTACTACTTCCGTATATAGCTAGGTATTCAGAGAGAACACCAATTGATACCTAAACCTTATATCGTAGGTACTATGTCATTAGTACTCTACGCAAACCAACGCTAGCCCTCGGCTAAATAATAGGGACAGGATGATAAAGAAAGAAGTATTTGGATTGCTCAATTGAATAGGGTAAGCTATGTGAGTTCGTGAGCGCCACGCGTTTGAAAGACTTTTAAATTGGCATCGAAGCGTTCCTGTCGATGTCCATTGTTTCTTCAAAGACTGCACGAGAGGCTAACGTCCCTATACATACTTGGCTCACTTGGCATTGAGTGAAGAGACTTTTGGACAAAGGATAGAGTTCCGCCTCACTGTTCCTGTCAATCAAGGGAGATATAGGCAAAAAAATAACAAGGAGCGAGAAATGAATGAAAGCATTAGCTCGTTGAGTTGAATGATGTCTTTGGAATCAATATGTTATATTGAGATAGTATTTTGATTAGGTATTTCCCTTAGATTTCCAATTTACATCCTACAATTCGATCCCCTTTAGCATAGATTATTGAGCTCGTCTAATTATTATGAACCGATTGTGAAATTATATTAAGTCTTTTGAACGACTATAGGAGTGCTTATATGTCTAGATAAAACATTGTTAGCGATTCTTATTAATCAATTCTAATAGAAATGTTTATATAAAAAAGATACGGAAAACGAAACACCCACAACTACATAGATCCTAACCATCTAATTATATTTTGTCTAAAGAACTAGCCATGTACAAAAAGTAATAAATCTCATATAAATCTATTAAAAAAATTTACCTCTTTCGCATCCGTTTAAGGTTTTACTATAGTAGTTTATAGAATTGAAGTTATTTACTATATTCATACACTCTGGGACACTTTGGAAGAAGGTTCACCCGAAGCGGTTCAAGTAGAGGCAATGGCCAGTCAATTCAAGACATTCTACTCGTATGTGTTGAGTATTTTAGTCTTTGCGGATGTTGTGTATCTGGTTGCTATTGGAGAATTAAAGACATTGTTGGACATAAATAATAGAGAATCGCGGCTCCAACTCTGGCAGCAGAAATTGTCTAACAGGACTATTCATCCATTCTCAAAGCTGATGGAAAATTGCCTGGTCAAAGATTGTGTGGTGGAAGCTGAAGATGTTCAAACTTACATTAGAAAGTACCTTACAAGATTGGCGGATGATGTTTTCTGATTTTAAATAGTGCGTAAGGAGATAGAGCCATTTTGGCCGTTGTATGACCAATATTTTGAGGAGATGATGTGTGGTAGATTCGTTTGTACTAGTATTGGTGTTCCTGCAAGTAACTTAGAGTTGGTAAATTGCATAAGGGAGATTCAAGAGGATGATGACGGGGAAGTATGAATTGTTTACAAGTGCGATCGGCTTGGAGTTTTGAGTTTATACCAAGGGTGTATGAAAATAAAATGAAGAAGGTATGGGTGATAGTAGGACTTGAGGATGTTAAGCTTTTAGGGGATGTAGCAATATGATAAAAACATTCTATAAAGACAACGGCCGTACCACTTTTCCAATCGGTGATCTCACCTCTCTACTGCACCTTGCCTCCGAGTACCTTCGGCATGGCGTGAAGACTATCTGCAATGGCAAGCGGTATATCCACGAGAATTCCCTTCGTTTGACGAGCGAACACATTGCCAAGAATTCTTGCTGAAGCTGTTGCTATGGCTGCCGTATTTCGGGCACCACCACTTTTGGGCCTGCTAAATTACAGCTCCATTAACGGGATATTCAGGGTATTGATCGAAGAAACGCGTCGTAGAATTTCTGCAGATACATTGGTACTGGCCATTATGAAGTCAGATTTCATTGCTTTGGACTTTCTATACTCCTCGATTGGTTTGCTAAACATTCCCTTTGTATCACTGAGCAGATCGGTGTAAAATTTAACAGCGGAAGAGGTAGCTGCTGCTACAGGATCCCATCGACGGTTTTCAATAACGATACAATTCGTCTCCCAGCTACAAAAGAGGTTCAAATTAGAGACGAAGCCCAGATTGGATCCAAGGTATATTCGAACTCACAGGTTCAAATTTGTCTTATCTATTTTCAAGTGACTACTCAGAATCTCGGCAGCTACAGTTGATAGCTTTATCGTCTTTTTCGACTTTCTGTATATCCATTTAGCTGGTTGGTCTTGCAGGATATCGTATCATGGTCCTTCTACTGACAAGCATCGCTAAATTGACGCGACAGCAGTTTTTATGCTTTTCTCTGCTCGCATTTTCTCGGCTATCTGATAGGCCGCTTCAAAAGCTCCTGGAGTTAGACAGAATCTTATCGCCTCGGCAGGGTTGCGGTTGTCCAAACTCTTGTATGGGATTGGGTGAGATCCTACACCTGCTGCAGCAATCATATCCTCCCAAAAGAGCTGACTATCATTAACACATTAATCAAAATTCCCTTGTGGGAAAATCAAATGTAGAGGACTCACTCCCCGAAGAACGGCACAATAGTCGTCGGTCTTGCGTTAAGGACACCGCAAGCTGTAGTTCCTGCTCCACCATGATGGATAACCGCCAAAACATTTTGAAAAAGCCATTCGTGTGAACAGTCTCCAATGTAGAAAATGTCCACTACGTTTGTAGAAGAACCACCTAATTGTCTCCATCTACGTGAAATAAGTGCACGCGCGCCTGTACTCCGAACTGCTTCAATTATCGTCGCTGTCGTCTTCTCAGGATCATCAATAACGATACTTCCAAAGCCGATGTATACAGGCGAGGGACCATTCTGTAGGCAAAGATCAAGGTCAGGTGGAGGATTATATTTTGGCGCGTCTCGGAAGAAAATCCCACAAGCATCTAATTGAGTGTCAGAAACGAAATATTGACGGAAGCAATCGTAATTGTCAGGATGAGTGTACCTATATGAGATGGCCAATCCAAAGGTTTAGAAATCATAGCAGGCGACCAACAGTGAGTGATAGGTATCATTAGAGTTTCAGCCAGAAGAGAGTCCTCGGTCGTTGGAATGATCTCTAAATCCATGGACTTTCTCTATTTATTGACGATGTCTCCAAGACTATAAAAGTACATTAGAGCTTTGCATACTATTCAAAAGTTCACCAATGACTATTTACTCTTGCTATGCCGTCCATTCTATAACTACTGTTGAGGGAAGGAGGGTGGGTGAGACTGCTTGAGCATAATGAATATGCGCAAAGCTTGGAGGATTGCTAATGACAGCATCAGCTACGAATGGAGTACCTGATTTCAGATCCGTATCAACATAAGATTTCCAGCATCCTTCTGGAGCATCTGTTAACATCTTGTGCTTGAGCTGTATTTTACTTGATCGGAAGCTTTTCATGCTGGGTATAAGCTGAGAATTCTTGACTATATACATCATTAATTGCATTGGATCTCTGCCAATGGGGTGGAATTCTAGAGCAGACTTGTGTAAAAAAATTTGAAACAAATTATGCGTTGCAATGCGAACTCGATAGCCATGCTTTTGCAGCTCGTTACCGACTGTAATAGAAGTTTGTATATCTCCCCGACTTGCCACCATTTGAATAACAATTTTCGACTAGACGATAGGAACTTGAGAATCTTCGTATAATGGTGGTTGATCGATCGCCAATTCATCAGCTGGAGTGGGTATGAGGATAGAGAGTGCGCAACTGAATCTCGAGTCCAAATCGACATTGATGCGGCCATTTTCTATGATGTGCTGTTAAATTTTTGTAGCCATCCGAGGTTCGATAAAGCTTACCAGTAACACTCGTGCTCTCGCTAATGAACAGCCCAGGGATGTCCTGGGCTTTCTCATCAGTATTGTGCGTCTTTGAGTCGTCCATAATGGCGCGGTCAAAAGCGGAAGAAAAGCATACCGTCCGCTTGAGAATAACCCAAAGTAGTGATTACTAAAATACTTAATTAAGGTACATGGAAGACTAAGTCTAGTAAACTAAGACCTTATTTTATCTTGTCTCAGTTATCAGTCATTTGTCAAATGATCTTCAATTGTGGAACTCTTTTTACGCGGACCTTTTTTACGCGGAACGCTTTGTGGATCTAGCCCCTCCATATTAGTCGGTGCTTTCACACTGTGAAGCGAATGTTTGCTGAGAATCAAGCCTCCCAATATATATGCGGAGGAACGATTCTCTTCATATTTTCCCCTTAAAGGATGTCAATATGGTTGTCACTTTCAAAGCCACGAACAACAATTTGCTTTCTAGATTTGAACCACTGTCAATCATTTTCACTCTAAACCATAGTCAATCTCTTCAAAATCCGTGGTTTCGTCTTTCTCTAGTATCTTTTGGAAGCGTAATCTGTCGACGGATCATTGCTCTTTCGATTTTCGGGCTTGCATCTCATTATCTGCTTCATTATGGCAGAACTCAAGGAGTATAAGCCTGGGTATTACTTGTGGCATTATGTACCCTCACTCGCTGGTGCCGTTTTGTTCATCATTCTTTTTATAATCATGACAGCCGCGCATTGCTATAGGCTTTACAAGACTAAGCAATGGTTTTGTATACCTCTTGTGGTGGGAGGGATCAGTGAGTTTACTCCATCGCCATCTTAATATGATCGCCTAGCATTGTGCACTAACATCCGCTTAGTGGAAGTCATTGGTTTTATCGGACGTGCAGAAGCCCACGAGAATACTGACCAACTGATGCCGTACATTTTGCAGAGCATGTTTCTACTCCTACCGCCTGTCTTTTTTGCAGCTTCAGTTTACATGGTTCTTGGACGAATCATCCGCGTTGCTCGCGGCGAAAAGTACAGTCTAATTCGACTCACAATCATCACTAAAACATTCGTTTGGAGTGATGTTCTTTCATTTTTAGTACAAAGCACAGGGGCTGGTATGATGGCAACGGGCAACAGTATGTCGTCAATGGGACAAAAAATTGTCATTGGTGGCCTGTTCATCCAGATAATTATGTTTACATTCTTCGGCACAGTGGCTGTCGTGTTTCATTATCGATATGAGCACTTTAGTGTGGATGCTGTAGCTGTCAAAACTGCAAGATGGAAGAAAAACTTGTTCATGCTGTATGGAGTAAGCATCTTCATCATGATCCGAAGTATCTTTCGGGTGTTTGAATTTGTTCTCGGGGACGACGGTTATCCAATGGCACATGAGTGGACGCTCTACATCTTCGACGCTCTACTCATGTTTTTAGTTATGGTCTTGTACGTTGTCTGGTATCCGGATCAGCTCAAATCTCCCATCATTAACATGGAGCACATTGATTCTTCAGAACAATTACAATATTCCAATGGGCTCACAACGATGTCTATAGAATATCCAACGATTCCAAGGGCAAAGACGAACCAGGTAGTATGAGTTTAGTCTTTGGGTAGCAGGTTGCTAAGGAAGAACTTGTAGATATCCACCAGTGGATGCACGGACTCACGGGACAATCAAGAGGAAAGCACAACTTCACACCAAAAAGAGCTGCTTTGATAATTCGATTAAAATTCAAAATGTCTATTAATTTCTTTGAAAATTAAACATATAGATTTGAAGCATAGAAATATCTTAAGTATTCAAAACTAAATTGGAAAAATCGATATCAATAATTTCATAAAACAATCTAAAATTCCTTGTCAAAAAATTTAATAGGAAAGCATACTACTTGAATTTTGAGCTCAAATCAGATTTTTTTGTAATAAATTTAAGAAAATCAATTTATAAATATTCGAAAAATACAACGAATGGATTTGTTAAATATTAAGTTATGTCTCGAATTATAATCGAATTTTGAAGTTGATAAATTTGAGTGTGGAATTGTGCTTTCCTATTATGTTGTCCCGTGAGTCTGTGCACTCACTGGTGATCCTAATGTCTAAAAATATTCACTCAAAGAAACTTACCACAGATTCTCGAAAAAGCTTCAGGCAGTGTTTTACTATCAAATTCACGCTGCTCTAGCAGTTGATACATGGACTAGCTGATGTTGCAGTCTTGAATACCTTTCGGATGTTGGAGTTTATCTAAGAAAATGCCAGGCTTTTTGTCCCGATAAAAATGCAAAACAGTTTTGCTAAAAGCCTAGGAAACAGAAATGAAAGTAGAATGACGTGAAATGATTTTCCGGACCCTGCCTCCTTTTATTGGTATATTCCCTTCATTAGAGGATCTTAATCAGTTATCTGAACTAAAGACTATGAGCTATTATACTGTAGATGTTAGAAGTGTTACTAGTAGTCACTGCAGTTTTGCAGAACGCTAGGTATGCGATAAAGTTCTTCATCTTCAGAAGTCTTAGCTGAACAACTTATGGTACCTCTTTTCTACCACTTGCTTTAAAATGAAGGTTAATTTACTGGACATAGAGATTTACTTATCCTCTAGCTTTCTTCCCTCCTAACTTAGTGTACTTTAAGCACTATAGATGCGGTAGATCTTGACTTATTTTGATGATTGCTGTTCTACTAACACAAGCCTTGTTACGTCGTAGTGTTGTTTATCATCGATTACGTTCTGTTAGGCTGCGAATTGGGGAGCCAAGGGTATGGCGACAGCGTGCAAAAACATACCCATAGGTCCTAATAGGTGGGTCAGGTAATCAGCAATTGAACGGACCCAAGCAAGGGTACCCCAATGGGCCACTGAGTATTCAACACATGATAATGGCTTAACCATATGACTAAATTTCTCCTTGTTAGGTTTTGAATTACAAGGAAATGCAGGATTTTAGTCATGTGTACTGGAACCTGGGAGCTCACTTGGGTAATGGGTAGATCTCCACTATCTGACAGCCGTCTGTGGCTACGGAACGTTGAACTTAGCCTAACCACTACCCGCACCATGGTCCGGATGCCCTGCCTCTGGGTCAAGTTCGCTGCCTAAGTTCATTAGCATTTGTAATAGTTCTATTATCTATGCTGTACTATGCTAACATCTCCTATGACGCTTCAAAATTCCATAGATGCCAATGGATGTTGTGGTTTGGTGAGATATGAGTACGAACACAATTAAAATATTAGTTCTCGTGAAGCCGAAGTACCGACAACTCTCTCAGATGCTACGCTTATGATCTTGACATAATCTTTCTTGTACAACTTGAAATGACTTTAATGAGAACTTTTCAGAGTCTCTATTGGTACCTCTTCACTCGACTGCTGACTTAGAGATGGACGGAAACCTAAAGGATACCGTACATAGAGTATGACTATAACTGTGACCATGTGAAGAGAATCAAATATATATAAAGGCAATTCGTTCTGTATCAAGTAGCCATTGAATCCAATAACGTATTCGATAATACGGAAGATACATCGTACCAAGATCAAGGCCGAATTCACGTACAACATTCACAACATAGATTCCCAGGGGAACTCGGCAGCACTAGAAGAATCAATCAACTCAGAAGTAATTGCAACGGCCCTACCATTATGTTGTCGGCATCGAATATGGAAAGAGATAGCTGAGGTGACGAAGAGACCGAAGGAAACAATATGTATAATGAGTAGGGTTGGAGCTAATGTGCAGACTTTTGCACATGACTTTTGTCATTGACACGATTGATGTGAGTAGCGACTTGAGCAGACTGTCGCTATTAAATCACGTGGATGAATCAATCGCCTAAGATAGTAATACTGAAGTCATATTGATTTATTCAATCAACTTCGCTCATATCTTCCTCCATATTAGCAATACCGGTTTCTTTTTTCAAAGATTTTGGCTTATTTTTTACAGGCCGGGCATGTTTAATGATATTTACCTATCCAGAGATTTTTCTAAAAATTGACTGTCAATTCGCAACCTTAATAATGAGCCCACCAATAACAACGTTCTCGCCGGATTTGGAACTTGAGCCTGTAGCCATGTAAAGCAAAAACAATCCTGACCACGAAAAGTTGTAGTTAACCAGCGAACACAGATGATAGAACAAGTTTTACCATCAAGTCCTGCAGCTCTTATAACTCGTCCAAGGACCATGTAGATAGACGCAGCGAATAACGAGAGCGGAACTAAAAGCAGCACAGATTGAATAGTATATGGACCGAGCTGATCCGTGGCATTACCAGCGAGAGCACGACCGATATAGCCAACAACTTCGACTAATCGAGGATCTTATGTCAACTGTTGTTCCCGAAATGACCAGAAGAAGGTAGGAAGAACGGGTCGAGTTATGATAACCACCAATAAAAAAAGGAATACCCAACCATGTTCGATGACGATGCATCTTCCAGGTGTGTGCCGAAGATAAAATCAAAAACAGAATAAGATGATTGCGGCGGCAAGAGATGGAATATAGTTCGATAGATAAAAGTCATTCTTCTAAAGTAAAAGTCCACTACGGAGTGTGAGAGTTATTCTGTAGAAGTCTCTATTTCACAAACAATATCGATTTTGGCGTTGAATTATACCGTGAATTTGAAAAGCAAATAATTAATGAATAAAGGAATAAAAAAAAAGATGAAAAAAAAAGAATTGAAAAGAAAATAGAAATTATAATAAAAAAAAGATTAAGATTAAAAAGAAAAGAAAAAATAGTAAGAGAAAATAAAATTATATAAAAAGAGATTTTTGAAATAATAATAAATAAATAGAGATATTAGGATTAATATTGAAATTAAAAGTATAAATAAAGAAGAATTAGGATTATAAATAAATAAGAATTAGAATGAAAATGAATAAGGATTAGGGCTATAAGCGAAAAGAAAAATTCGAATTAAAAATGATAGAAAATATTTCAGGATTATAAAAAAAAAATAAAGTTTAACGGTTACGGTTACGGTTAGGGTTAGGGTTAGGGTTAGGGTTAGGGTTAGGGTTAGGGTTAGGGTTAGGGTTAGGGTTAGGGTTAGGGTTAGGGTTAGGGTTAGGGTTAGG